>CM059867.1:17156488-17337055 GCA_030490815.1 Acer saccharum | reverse complement strand
CAAGAAAAAAAAAATTCAAACCCAAAATCTTAAAAACAAAAAATACCACCAACAATTAGATCCAAAGCCACCATCATCATCATTATGACCTCCAAACTAAACCACCATTACTGCCACACCACAGATTCACCAACAAAAAAAAATCAAAAAAATGTAAAACAAAAAAATAAAATCAACATAAAGCCAACATTACCATCACCACAAAACCCATAACAAAGGATGCTCCGCCGATCACCACAAAAACCCACCCAGCCACCACCCCAAATCAACCATAAGCTTCCACCACCTCCATCTCTAACACCACCAGCTGCCCAAATATCACCTGTCGCCAACCCAAATCAACAATTTCAAACCCTAAATCGGAATGAGAGAGACATTAGAGAGAGAGAGAGAGAGAGAGAGAGAGAGAGAGAGAGAGAGAACCAAAATCGAAATCTCTAAATCGAAATCAACCAACCACAACCCTCACCCTAAATCGCAATCGACAACAACCACCTCTCCCAACCCAATCTCAGAAACCAAACCCCTCACCAATCACCTATACCCCTCATTGAACCTAGAAACCAAACCATTGAACAAATATCCCAACACCCAAACCCATAGAAAGAGATGAAGAGAGCGGCGAGGGGAGAGAAGGAGAAGAATAAAGTGACGTAAGAGAATCAGGTACAGAGAAAGAGAATAAGAGAGCAATGGAAGATGAAGAGAAATAAGAGAATCAGGGAGAGAGAAGACATAGAGCAAAATTTTGTGATTGAATTGATTTTTTTAATATTATTTTAATAATTAGTAATTATATATAAGGGTAAAACGGTCATTTAACGTGAGAATTAACTTTTTGATAAAAAAAAACTAACGGTAAGGGGAATATGACGAATACGTTAGATTCAGGGGGGAAAATGGCCATTAGTGAAAATATAGGGGGCAAATTTACTAATAGGTCATAATATAGGGGGGAGAATGATACTTTCCCTAAAATATATGTTCCTGCATTGCATTATACCGTTTACTGCTATTTTCCATTTTCTAAAGGAAGAATGACACTCACACCCTTGAGGTTTGACATAATTTCCCTTGGATGATAAACTATGCTTTTTCTACACTCACACCCCCTACTAAACAAAGTAAAAAAAGAAAAGGATATGGACAACTATCACAATAATTTTTATGTGGTTTGGCCCACCGGTTTACTCCACGGCTCCAAATTCACCAAACTAGATGATACTTAACTGCTCAGGCTATCAAAACCACAACTTCTTACACAATACAAAATTTGTGATAACACACACTAATCTCTACCAGGTGATCCCTCTCAACATATGTGTTTCCCACACTCAAATACAAAGAAAAGGAATTTATACGAACAAATCCTCTCTCCAAGTGTAAATATGAAAGTACAAGCACAATAATGTGTGATATGATTTGATGACTCAAATTGGCTCAAATATCATAAAGACACTTCATATGGTTGACGAGAAAGTTTATAAGCTCTTAGAAGACTCAAAGAATGGCTTGAGTGATGAAAATATAGGAATATTTCATAAGTAACCGTTTTTTAGTCGTTGGATTGGTTAAGTACAATTTGTTCCCTTTGGTTTGTAATTACTGTTTTTTCCCTCAACATTAAATATGAAAATATGACCGTTAGGACTTATACCAAATTACCGTTTGGCACATATTGTTTTGAAGCATTTCCATTGAGTCCCTATAATTATATTTTCGCCCCTATAGTCTTATAAACTTTCAATTATAACTTTAATTGACTATTATGCACTCTAAGTTGGTTTTTCATGTCTAAATGACAAATCGAAGTCTCAACCAATCTAGATGGGGTCGAAGAACACTTAGGCCCTGTTTGATTTTTCCACTTAACATTGAATGGCATTTAATGTGTTCCATTCAATTATTTTGTTTGATTTTTTAAGTAGTAAAATCACTTAATGAGCACCTAAAACCACTTGTTTTGAAAAGTGAAAATTTTTCACTTTTCACTTAACACAAATCCAGGAGAATTTAATACAAAGGTTTACTTCCAAAACTATCCTCACCAATTTAATCTATTTCCAATTTCGTCTTCTGTTAAAGTCCTAATTGTACTTATAATTTAATCTATTTCCTGCTCTTGCCTTTTCCTTTCTCTTTTTTTTTTTGTCTTGCTGGCGTGGTTTGGTTGTTTGCTTTTGTTGATGTTTGTGCTCTGCTCTTGGGCTGTTGTTGCCTTTTTAATAAATGTTTACTGTTAAAAAATAAAATGATATTCATGTTGTTATTCATTGATAATGATATTAAATATAGAACCAAAAAAAAAAAAACAATCTATTCACAAACCAACCAATCCAGAATAATATGAATTTGAATAATTATTAATAACTAAATAATTTTTTTTTATAATTAATTTATATGTTAGAGTTGTCCTCAATATATTAAAATGTAAATATATAATAAATAATAGTTAAAAGGGTATAGAGGTAAAAATATTTATTTTTAAGATATTTATAACTTAAAAAAAAACAAACTTATCACTTATGTTCAGTTTTCAGTGAAAAAAAACAAACATGTTTTTCAGTTTTCAGTTTTCAGTCACCATTCAGTCTTCAGTAACATTCAGCATTCAGACAAAAAATCAAACGGGGCCTTAGATTGATAGGATAACCATGATAAAGGATCATAAGGTCCAAATTAGATGATTTGTGCCAAGTCATCACACTATATGCAAACATAAATTAGTTTACAAAATAAAGAAAATTAATTCTAAAACTAGTTTCATTTGTTTTTATAACATTCAAAAATATCTTTTGATTTCCAAAAGCTTTGTCTTTGCTTCTCCATGCATGTAAAATGAATTCTTCAAATTAAAGAACCTTGTATGGTGTCTTTTGCTCTAATTTCAATTTGAATGAAAATTTACTATTATGTCACATTCTAATTAAACTTTATTAGAACTTCATCACAATCAAACATTAAAACCTTGAGGCTAACATATATTAATAATTTGATTAAATCATAAGATAACGCATTTCTTAAATTCCATTGTAAGAAAATGTGGTCTAACTCATAAATTAATAATTTGACAAAATATTACTTTAACGCGCGGACCTCTATAATATAATTTGAGCTAGTACAAGATTTTACCAAATAAATGCAATATTAATTTCTATTTATTTGGTGATAAATAAATATCACAAACAAATGCAATTGGGGAGATTAGAACCAATTTGATGAATTGTATCTTTCAGAATTGCAAGGTGGGAGCTCACTACTAGGAAAATGGTATTTTATGACACTTATTAATGATTTTTTTTTTTTTTGTGTCAAGACTATCACAAGTTGTTGATGTTTTCTAAAAACCATCATAACCAATTGATGATTTATTTAAAATGTCAAGTGTTAATGACACTTATAAAAGAGTGTCATTCAATATTGATGGTTTTTAAAAACCATTGACGGATATTGACGTTTATATTCATCGGGGTATATTGATTATTTTAAACCGTCATACCCTAATAATATATAATTAAAAAATCAAGGAATAAATTAAAGAATACTATATATATATATATATATATACAGTCCCGTTTCTATCAGTGCATTATAATATAACTTTATCATGATATTGAATGTGAGCCACTCATTTATAAAAGTGATTTGACAATGCATACATACCAAGTCAAAGTATGTAAAACGAGTGACTCACATTCAATGTCCTTATATAATTCTATCAGTGCGTACTGATAGGAAAATTTGTATATATATATATATATATATATATATTTAGGCACCTAATAATTTGCTTTTCCCTCCCATGACCGTAATTCACAGTACTCCAAATTCCTCTCATTCTTTCTAAAACCCTTAAGTGGAAAGAAAAAGAAAAAATTGACCAAGTAATCCCGTCTTTGATTGTCCAAGACAAAACCATCTTTGATTTTCCAAGTCCTAGTTCTCAAATTCTCCATCTACTTATTTTTCTTTGATTCTCCAAGCAAATCAGGTTTGTCACCCTTTGTCACTTTTCGATTTATAAGATGTGTACTTCCAAAAGTATGGGTTTTGACTTTTGATTGTATTAGTAGTTTTTTTTTTTTTTTTTTTGTCCTCCTCTTGTTTTTAATGGTTTGTATTTGGATTTTTGATGAAAGTGTTTTCCGAGGTTTGTATTTTATTGTATGTGTGGTCCTTTATGGAAGCATGTGGGTTTGTGGGGCCAACAATTTATATTTTTTAATTTTATTGTTAATTTGTTTTTCTTCTAATTATGCATTGTGCTAGTGAATGGTCAGAAAGGATGTTGAGGCTAACATGGCTGGGTAGTGGTTTTCCTTTTTTTTTTTTTTTTTTCTTCTTTTTCTTTGTTTGTCGTGCGCCCTGTCTGGCTGTCTGGGTTTGTTTTCTTTTGCTTTCCCTGTTTGTGTTTTGCTCTGTTTTCTTGTCTCTTTGTTTTGTAACTGGTTCTTTGTTATTGCCGTTTAATAAAAAAAAAAAAAAAAAAGTTATGATTTAAAAAAAAATAAAATGTGAGTCTATTTCTATAGTCAATTTATGAGCATAAAGTGTTTGAATAAATGTCTAAGAGATGATTTTTAGAATCAGTTAGATTTTGAAGCTTTCATTCATTTATCTAGGGGGTTTTATTATCAGTTTAGGATACCAAATGGAAGAATATAAATGGTAAAGTTGCTGGTAAATGTGATCGTAAATTGATAAAAGGTTGGGTTGGTTATCAATGCTTGGTTTGGGACGGGGAGGGGGTGTAGTAATTTGGTTTGGCACACGAGGTTTATGCATTAAGGTGAGTGTGAATACCATGCATCCTGGTGTTATGATTTTCAGTCCATCTGATTGACTACTCTCTGCAGCTTGTTTACCCAATTTCCCAAATGGCCTCACCATTTCAGACCAAAAAAAAAAAAAATAAAACTGTTAAATTTCTTAATGATCAATAGTATTGAACGTGTTATGTGGACTTATCAACAAATATATTTCAATTAACTTCCCTGGTATTGGGAATCAGGTGCAGGGTTGATTATAGATTTATAGGGATTCTGGAAATTTCTTTTAGCAGCTTGATTTTATTTTATCTTTTTGTAAAGAAAGTTGATCTAATTTTTGAGATGATTGTTCTTTATTAATGTTCTCCATCCCCATCCCACTGTAGCTTTCGATTATATTAATCATGGAAGAAAAGGTCTTATGCTTCTAAAAAAAAACATGTACATTAATATTAGTTACTATATATGTATACAAGAAGTAAAAGCCATGAGAGTACAAGACATATGAACATTTATTATTGATTCGCATGGTATTATTAAGTAGAATATATAAGAAGATATTCATTATGTCCGTGAAAGTAATTCTAAATCTATTAAAGGCACTCGGGTACAAAATTGGTCTCTATCAGCTAGCAATGTAGTCAATGTATTGTATTTCTATGTGACTAAGTTGTTTTGTTGGACACATGGTCCCTTGCCATAGTGGTGGGCTTTCTTTTGGGAAGGCCCCACCACCAAGGTTCAAGACCTAGTGTGTGCATAGAATTATGCAAATTTTCCTTGGCCCATTTAAAAACATGGGTGTTGTCCCACTTTGTGTGAGTGGTTGTCTCTCCTTCGTGTGGGTTCTCCCTCCTTGTTTATGGGAGCTTCAGTCTGGGCTGCGCTTGGAAGTCCCAGTTGTTGTAATCCTGTTGTTGTAAATCTAGCAAAGAGGAGAAACAACTTAAATTTAGTCATATTTCAAGTATTTACCCGGACAGCTGTGCACACCGTAAGTCAAGAATATTCAATTAATAAATTCATGAGATGATCAAACAACTCACATAATGTTAGACCCTAACACAAGATACCTAACACAACATTGACATTTAGTCTTTGGACAGAAATATCAATTGTAAGTGGTAGTCCATGTAGTAATTAAATATTGACAATTAATCTTGTCAAGCAATAAGTCTTTCTTTAGACCGACTCAGTGTTCACATAGAAAGCCTAATAATCGTCACATATCTATTACCACAAGTATGCCTATTATTTGGCCAAACAACAACCTTCCTTTAAGCCGGTCATTATTCGTATAAATAATAAACATAGACATCTTTATATTCCAAAATAAACAAATTTACACATTGTTCATCAAATAAACATATATATATATATATATATACACATATGATTTTCAACACATTGCCGTAAACCCAAAATGATGAATACTTAATATAGTCAGAAGAGCTTTGGAAAATTATTACTCAACAATTCAATATGAGTGGCTCTGATACCACTTGATAGCCTTAATACTAAATATCATAGATTCCTAAACATAAATCCCAAATCAGGAATCCCAAAATCATCATGTCAAATTTGTTATGAATCAAAACTGTGCTAGAGAGAAACACAACAAAGCTGGGAGAATGACTTACTTTATTGAATAAGAACTTTGGCTAATATATAGCCTTACAAGAATTAACAGAATGAGAAAATACAGCAGCCCACGAATAACAGAAACGTGGTAACGTGCAAAGGAAATAGTCAAACAAAAGAACAAGTCACCCTATTTAATAGGGATTTATTTGAAACAGAAAAACAAACCTAATCAGCAGGGGATTCTAAAGTAACAATGAACCCCAGTACTTGTCATTCCCTCCCTTAAACTAATGCAGATAGCAGTTAGTTTACATCAGGGACTTCTCGAACACCAAGTAGCTCCCTCATCTTTAGGAACAAATCAAGCTTCAATGGCTTAGTCATCACATCTGCAACTTGATCCTGTGTACCACAATGAATTAACTCCACAACTCCCTCCTTAGTAAGATCACGCAGAAAGTGAAAACGCACATCTATGTGCTTGCTCCGTCCATGCATCACTGGATTCTTTGACAGTTTAATTGTAGAACTATTATCACAAAAAATTGTAGTACTATCACCTTGTGTATGACCAAGTTTCTCCAAAATTCTTCTCATCCACACAACTTGGCATGCACAGGATGCAGCGGCTACAAATTCAGCTTCAGTTGTTGAGAGTGTGACAACAGGCTGTTTTTTAGAGGATCACGACACTGCACCGGAACTCAACATGAAAACATACCCTGAAGTGCTTTTCATATCCTCCAAATCACCGGCGTAATCACTGTCAGTAAATGCAATTAGTTCATCACTCCCTCCTTCTTGTAGAATATCCCAAGATTTGTTGTGCCTCTCAAGTACCTCAACACTCGCTTTGCAGCTTGCAAATGAAGCTCTGTTGGTTGCCCTGCATATCTACTGATTAAACTAACCACAAACATCAAATCGGGTCTGGTTGCTGTAAGATACATAAGACTCCCTACCACTTGCTTAAAGAATGTTGTATCCACCTTCACACCATCTTTATCCTTGAAAAGTTTAACACCTGGAACCATTGGATTTTAAGCAGAATTGCTCTCCTCCATCCCGAACCTTTTCAACACATCCAAGGAATATTTCTTTTGACTAATGTAGATTCCATCAGCCATTTGCAAAACTTCAATTCCAAGAAAGTACCTCATCTTTCCCAAATCTGTCATATCAAACTCACGTACCATCGAACTCTTGAACTCATTAAACATTGCTTCATCATTTCCAGTAAATAAGAGATCATCAACATACAAGCTAACAATTAGAACTTTACCTTCTTTGCTTGTTTTAACGAACAGTGTATGCTCATTGTGACACTTCTCGAACCCTTCATTCAGAAAATGAGCTTCTATACGACTGAACCAAGCTCGTGGAGCTTGTTTGAGTCCGTATAAAGCTTTCTTCAGTTTGTAGACTTTGTGTGGATTATCTTGCAGCTCATAGCCTCTTGGTTGCTCAACGTACACCTCCTCGCTTAGTTCTCCATGTAGAAAAGCTGATTTTACGTCAAGCTGGTAAACTATCCAGCCCTTTGTAGCTGCAAATGCAACAATCAACCGAACTGTGTCCAAGCTTGCCACAGGAGCAAAAACTTCTGTGTAATCAATCCCATGTTGTTGCACGTACCCTTTAGCTACAAGACGAGCCTTGTATTTATCAATTCTCCATGCTCATTACGCTTCGTTTTGTAAACCCACTTTACTCCTATCTTCTTTGCACCTGCAGGTAGATCTGTTAGCACCCATGTTTCATTCTTCTCGATGGCTTTTATCTCAGAATCCATTGCATCCCTCCACTTTGAACTTTTCACAGCCTCTTCAAAATAAAAAGGATCATCAGAAGTAAACAAAGCCATATTAGCTTCATTTTCTTCTTCGGACAATCCCTCTCCAGTTTCATAATCATTCATCCAAACAGGTTGCCTTCGAATCCTTCCTTCATCCACTTTATCTGGAGAAACATTCTCAACCTCTTCTGCAATATCACCATCTTCACTCTCGATTTCATCACTCACATCAACCTCTTCATCATTGTCTCCCCATTCCAATACAGCCACCACCTGTTCTTCATAGCTCTTGTCCCAATTCCAAGATTTGTTTTCTTCAAAAACTACATCTCTGCTAGTAATGATTTTCTTGGCTATTGGATTATAAAGTCTATATGCTTTAGACTCCTCACTGACCCCCAACAACACACAAGCAATACTTTTGTCCTCCAACTTGGTTCTCTTGGCATCAGGTACGTGGACGTGTGCAAGGCAACCAAACACTCGAAAGTGTTCAACGAAAGGTTTTATCCCACTCCAAGCCTCCTCTGGAGTTATATTTTTTACTGCCAAAGTGGGACTTCGGTTCAGAATATATACCGTCCAATTCACTGCTTCTGGCCAAAACGTCTTCGGTATCTTTTTCTCTGAGAGCATACTTCGTACCAAGTTCATAATGGTCCGATTCTTTCTTTCTGCAACTCCGTTCTGTTGTGGAGTATAGGCTGCTGTCAACTGCCTCTTGATTCCATTTTCTTTGCAGAATTCGTTGAAATCTTGTGAGGTGAATTCACCTCCACGATCAGTACGTAAGCATTTAATACAAACATCCATCTCTTTCTCAACATATTTTTTAAAGTACTTGAAAGTAACTAATGCTTCAGATTTTTCAACTATGAAATACACCCATGTCTTTCTACTAAAATCATCAATGAAGCAGATTAGGTACCTTTTCTTGCTATTTGACGTAGGCGAGATAGGACCACATATGTCAGCATGGATTAATTGAAGCTTTTGTGATGCTCTCCAAGTACTTCTCTTCGGGATTGGATCTCGGTGCTGCTTTCCAATCATGCAATCAGTACAAACAGTTGTTGAAGCTTCTAATTGTGGTAGTCCATGCACCATTTTCTTAAACTGAAGAGTTCTCAAGCCTTTGTGACTCAAGTGCCCGTACCTGCAGTGCCAGAGGTGTGACAAGTCTTGTGTAGCTGTGTGAAAGCAAGTTGGCTTACTTGGTTGTGATGCAGCCAACAAGATAAACATTCTGTTAGCAGACATCGCAGTTTGAATGAGCAAACCTTTTGTAGGATGATAAATTCTACACAAGCCATGCTTAATAAGAATTGCTAAGCCTTTTTCTTGCAACTGCCCGATGCTCAGCAAATTATTCTTTAAATCAGGAACAAAGAACACTTCAGTCACCACATGAGTTAATCCATTCACTTTCAGTCTTACATTTCCCTTCCCCATCACTGTCATCCTTGAGTTATTCCCTAGCTTCACCATCTGTCTAAAATTCTCATTTAGTTCACAGAAAAAAGTTTTATCTCCACACATATGATTACTACATCCCGAATCCAAGAACCACACATCTTCTCTTTTTGCTTCATTCATCTCTACATAGGACATTAACAGCATCTCTTCTTCTTCTCCAAGCTCGGCATAATTTGCCTCTTTGTCCCAACTCGGACATTCATACTGGAAGTGTCCAAGTTTATGACACTTGTAGCACTCCACAAGAGCTTTATTGAAGGATTGACGTCCTCTGCCTCTCCCTCTTCCTTGAAAGAATCCACGGCCACGACCTCTGCCTTCTGCTCTGTCTTCAAAAGTCACTTTCAGCGCTTGCTCTTCTACATTATGTCTATGAAACTTCTGCTCGTGAACAACCAACGAACTTTGTAGTTCATCAATTGATAGACGATCAATATCCTTTGATTCTTCAATAGAGCAAACAATGTAATTGAATTTGTCGCTCAGAGATCGAAGTATCTTCTCTACTATTGTGACATCTCTCATCTGTTCTCCATAGACCCTCATCTTGTTGGCAACGGACATCACTCTTGAGAAGTAGTCAGAGACACCTTCTCCAGATTTCATCTCAAGAGTTTCAAACTCTTTGCGAAGAGCTTGAAGTATAGATCGTTTCACCCTTTCATTGCCCTCGTACTTCCTTTTCATAGAGTCCCAAATTTGCTTAGAAGTGTCTTTCTGGAGGATAGTTTCCAGAATGGTTCGATCTATAGCTTGGAACAAGTAATTCTTCACCTTCAAGTCTTTCAGCTTTTCTTCTTCAAGTTTCTTCTGTTGGGCATCTATCAATGACGCACCATCTTCCGGTTCAACATAACCAGTCTCAACTAGGCTCCAATACTCCTTGGATCTCAAGAAATTTTCCATCAACATGCTCCAATGATCGTAGTGACCATTGAAGCGAGGAATGGCCGGCTGTACGAAATTCCCATTTGTGGCCGACTGTACGAAATTCCCTTCACTCGTCATCTCTTTGCTGCTGCAAATTACAAAGACTGCTGCTTTGTTTTCTTCAAGCCCAGTGGGGGCTCTGATACCAGAATGTTATGAATCAAAACTGTGCTAGAGAGAAACACAACAAAGCTGGGAGAATGACTTACTTTATTGAATAAGAACTTTGGCTAATATATAGCCTTACAAGAATTAACAGAATGAGAAAATACAGCAGCCCACGAATAACAGAAACGTGGTAACGTGCAAAAGGAAATAGTCAAACAAAAGAACAAGTCACCCTATTTAATAGGGATTTATTTGAAACAGAAAAACAAACCTAATCAGCAGGGGATTCTAAAGTAACAATGAACCCCAGTACTTGTCAAAATTATCGAGAACAATTATTGAGAACACATGCATGAATCCATGTTGACAAATTAGTGAAGGATGTAGTCTTCCACAGTCAAATCTCCTTAGGTTCTTAAGATGCTCTATGAATTCTCTCTCTTGAATGGGAAAGGAGGAGGAGGGAAAATATTATGTATATAATTTGACTTGAGGACCACAACCCTTATAATGACCCTTATATACTAACTTAAATTAGAATCCCATTAACCCTAATCTAATTATTAGGTTTCTACACATTACAGTCCATACCCAATAGGTATCTCTAGAGCCCAATTAATAGATCACATATCTGGCCCTATTGAATTAGATTGCCTTTAATATAATTGTCATTTAATAAGTAAGCCCATAATAAGAAATTAACAAAATCCCAACGGTTGCACTCTTGGTCCCGTGCTTCACTTTATATCTTTTTATTTAAAGAATACAATGAAACTTGAAAATTTTCATTTTGGTACACTATAAGGTTGCTTCAAGGAAGTAGTTGGAATTTATATTTTATTCATCCATATTTATTTAGATTTTATTAAAAAAGTTGAGAAATGCTGCCAGCTTCTTCAGTCATGGCTTCTCTTTATTATCTTTGTATTTTGCTAATTATTGATTGTTATCTTAAGAGGATCCATGATTCTTGCAATTTCGGTATCAATATCAGTAGTATCAGTAGTTTATTGTTTTCGATCGGTCTGGTGGTGTTTTGCTCTGTTGTATTCGTTTTTCAAGCTTTTGTTCTGTTTTGTCTTTGCCGTTTTTCGATTCTTGAATAAAGCTTGCCGTTCAAAAAAAATTGTTTATTGTTTTATAGTAATGTTAGGATCTCTTATTCTCTTAGTTTATCAAAAGCTCTATGCTAAATTAGATTAAAGCTAGCTGATAAAAAAATAATAATACAATAAATAAATATGCATAAGACTTTATTAACTCACATCACAACACTTTCTATGTTCAAGAGTTTGATAATAATCACCCACATGAGCAACCATATCTTCATCTAGTAAAACATTGCAGCTAGTTTGTCTATATCTTAAAAGATAATTTAGAATCTTCAAGGAAATAAGACGTTATTACGGAAAAAAAAAAAAACAAAAAAAATGTGGAAATTTGTATTATTATGATTGAAGTTATATTATTGACATGGTAAAAGTGTAGTGATGTATATTAAAGATATGTTCAAAGTTGTGTTTGCCTTTCTAGGATCATAAAACGCCGAATTACAGTTCACATCCTGAAGCAAAAACTTAATATCAGTAATGATCGAACCCGCCTCTGAATGCAAACCTTTGCCATCTTTAATCCAAGTACAACCACTGCTACATCGGATTCTAAATCAAAATTATGAAAACCAGTATCAATTACGAGTTGGATCGCCCGAAGGATAGCCACCGCCTCCGCCACTAGGGGCGAATAAATAGCAATGACACGTTGTGAGCTAGAGGCCATGAAGAACCTTGTCGCATCCCGAATGACAATACCAAACCCGACATACTGACCTGCCAAGTCAATTGCAGCATCACAGTTTATTTTGTAGGAGTCCAAAGAAGGGGGCTTTCAACAAACCACCTCACTACCCGCCACCATAGTTGTCGGCC
Source organism: Acer saccharum (assembly GCA_030490815.1). Classification (NCBI taxonomy): domain Eukaryota; kingdom Viridiplantae; phylum Streptophyta; class Magnoliopsida; order Sapindales; family Sapindaceae; genus Acer; species Acer saccharum. Next base: position 17,324,465 of record CM059867.1, on the reverse strand, counting down.
TTAGAGTTCAGCTACTGTTCTGAAACTCCTCCAGAAAATTGTGTGACCAATCACCCACCGCCTCAGCACTAATCTCCTTACCCCCATGAATCAACACATTCCTGTTATACCAGATGCGTCAAACCACAACACACAACAAATCCATATCTTTACCATCTATTTTTTTCAAAACTATCCAGCATGAAATCTGAAAATTGGATACCTAGAACCCTTCGACCAACCAACAGTGTTGGCCAAGCTTCTCGAATCACCTTCAATTTACGGCACCCCTATAAAGCATGAATTGTAGTCTCATCCTTCTGATGACATCTTGACAGAGTACGGCAAGCAAGATTCCCCATTGTAGGGATCCAATTGTTGTAGGCTTTCCAAACAAAAATCTTGATTTTCAATGAATTTCTGCTTTCCGTGAATATTTCCACCAAGAATCAGCACTATTCAAACCCGACGATTCTGGCCGATTAATTATCGAAGTAGAAACCTTATATCCACTTTTTACCGTATACTCCCTGTGTTGATTATAGTGCCAGCACAAAGAATCCCCTACAGGAGCTTTACCAACTGGGATGCTCAAAATTGTAGCAACATCCTCTTCCAAAATATTCTCTCGAAGCATGTCCACATTCCAACCTCCTGATCTGCTAATCAGCTGTCGTACCGTGGCAAATTCTCCTGACACAGAATGAGATAAAACTTTGAAAGTAGAAGCTCTCGGGATCCACTTATCCTTGTAAATATGTATCATAGACCCATCTCCCACCCTCCACCTGGTTCCTGCCTCAATAATTCCTCTCCCCCAAATCAAACTCTTCCATACCCACGAGCTAGAAGCCTCGGAACTCGCGTGCATGAAATTTGTTCTTGAAAAATATGACGCCTCCAAAACTCTAGCAGCAAGAGAACTTGGATTACAAGGAATCCTCCAACATTGCTTAGCCAACATTGCTCTATTAAACGGCTCAAGGTCTCGAAAACCCAACCCCCCATATTTTTTGAGCTTACATAGACGTTGCCACCTGCTATAGTGGATTTTTTTTTTCCTTGCTACTACCCCACCAAAACCGGGCACATAACCTCTTAATCCCCTTGAACAGGGAGAGTAAGATAGAGTGTCCAGACGATGTCGAGTATACCAATAAGGTTTTAGCGATACCTGCTAAAGAGCAGAGTTGGAAAGTGTTGCTGCTAGAAGGTACTCCTAGACGTGCACTTTATGGCTCCATTCGACATGGAACGTGCCATGGACACCATATCCTCTTATAAAGGATCTCGTGTCATATGTTCGGGTCAGAAAGGGTTTTGAAGTTCTAAGTGGTACGATATTTTTCACTCCCATATCCGACGTCAAACGTCATTTTGCAGATGAATCGATGTTGAACGTACAGTTCAACATTCCTGATTCTAACGAGGCTTAGAGGATCCAACAGGAGGCCTTGAGGAAAAGGTGGGCCGAGGTAGCGGCAAAGAGGAAGGTGGCGGTCGACGCAATGAAGGAAAAGTCAATCGTACTGGTCGACGAGCCAGCCTTTGAATCTCCTCTGGAGTCGAGTCCTCCAAGTGAAGGTTTCCTTGTCACTAAACAATATTTTGGCATGCTTTTGTGCACGTAGAGTTTGAAAGTAGGTCTGTACATACACAAAAGCATTCAATTTTTACCTTACGTAAACAAAAACATTCAATTTGTAAGTCTGCATGCTGGGCTACCACCCGACTAGCATCTAACGTTTACTAAAACACTGGATATGAGTATATGACCTAGAAAAATTTAATGGGATGCCAACCTGGAAAATGGTATAAACATACACTACAAATGATCATTTCCTGAATTATTTACATTAAACATTTCAATTTGTACATAGTGAAAAATTTTGCAAGGCAACATGAACAAGCATCATCCAAATCTTCAATGAAATGGCCAAATAGAAACCAGACAGTTATATTTTAAGTACTCTCACTTGCATTCTCTTAATCTGTGATCCTTCTCTTTGAAAATATTGCTTACAATACAAGTTTTTCGTGGATAAAACATTCTCTATATCTTAATCTGTATCCTTCTCTCTGAAAATATTGCTCCCGATACAAGTTTTTCGTATGGAAAAAACACACCCGAATTGTTGTTTGTAAGGTGGTGATGAAAGCACTCCTTGTTGTTGAGCAGAATACGAGGGCCAGTAGTGAACCTCAATGGTGTCTACCTTCTCAAGGCACCATAATTCCTTGTTACCTGTGGCCCAAGAGAACCATTGCCGCGTAGTTAGTTGAAGGTACAAGAATCTTGATAAACAGTAAAAATGCTCTGAAATAGATGTTACAGAAACCCTACTAGAGAGATAACAAGGACAAATTAACAAGAAGTGGTTTGGAAATACTTTGTTATAGTTTACACTAACAAAGTTCACAACAAATTGGTTGACATGATGTTTCTTCACATGCATTAAGCTTTCGGACTATCAAAGTAGTATCATTTTGACCTAGATAAATTAAAAAGAAATTCCTTAGAAATCTAAGAAAGGACTTGAACAACTATAAATAAATTACAGTAGTCTTCTATTAAACCAATAACATTTTGCTAAGAATTAGTAACTTTCTTCAAAGGAGGTATTACAATGGTGGTAACATACCAGTTGTTTTTGGATTGCAATATCATTTGACATCTAGTGATCAGAAAAGAACTGACGGTAGATGAAAATTTGAAAAGCAAAGAAGGAAAAGAGCAACAGAAGTTATACCTTACCGGGGATGATGCATTAGTGTTATGCCATTTGATAAAATTTTGGTGTTTCATTTATTCAAACAACATGGGTTTATATTTCTGAACATTATTTATTGATAATATTGAACCGAATTAATATATTTTCTATAAATGGTGGGATAATGAATTCCAGAAAAATGGTAAGAACATGCATCCTCAAGCCAAAGATTGATGAAAATAATGAGGAAAATGATTTTTACGAAAAGTGCTACCAGCACCTCAGAAAGACATTTCAGAATAAACGGTCTGTTAAAAAAGCCTTACTTGAAAAGAGAGATGCAATTTCAATAAAATAAAGATGGGGAAGAATACAAACCCGTGGTCGAGTCTTGTTAAGTCTCTTTGCAATGTCTTCATCATCATCGTCATCATCTTGGTCCATTAGCATTCTATGGATCGAGGAGTTATCTGAAATCCTTCCCCGCTTAGATGATGTAGCACCTCTACCTTTTCCCTTTGGCACGGACCGTTTATGTCCTTTGCCTTTAAGGGTTTCATTGTCATCCTAAAACAGATACATCAAAATGGTTCCAATCAATGCAATTAATATGTTCAGACAAGAGTGTCCAGCATAATATAATATGTCAACATGATCAACCAAAATCAAAGCAAGATAAGTTACAACTTTTTTAGGAGAGTAAGATAGTATAATCATAGTCAATGAACTCTAATAACATAAAACAAGTAATTCCATTTCTTAAAGAGATTTAATCCCACAGCATCTCATTCAAACCTGTTGGATCAAATTGAAGGGCAGCAGGAATGCATCTGTGAGCATGTCAGTGGCTCAGCAGTAGCAACCAAAAGTTAGATAATAAATAATGCAGCAGTGAATTGGAAAACATCAATGAGCAGCACTTTTTACAGCCAACTACTGCATGGTTATATCTTTGTTTTGGGGAACAAAAAAAAAAAAAGGTCAACTCAACGCCCCCATTTAAATAATTGCAAAGATAGTCCATACCGAGCTGTCATCAACCTCATCGTTTCCATCTTTCCCTACTTCATCACTAGAGGCAGAATCTACATTCTCATCATCGATGATACTTCGAGATGCAGCTTTTGCAGCAACTGATGCAGATCTGCAGAAAACCTACAAAACTCAGCCTGTTGTGGTATATATATATATATATATAAAACTCTACAATAAATAGACAAAATACACTTCTAATTGCTTATTAATTTGTATTTTTTGGCAGGCACTGTAATTCCAAAATGTTCCTCTATTATTAAAAACAGGTAGCCAGCCCCTTACCATGCTTCATCAAAACCTGCACATTCTTCTATCCAAAGAACTGCCCAAACTAGTTAGGTGTTTTCTAATCTTTCATTTCATTTATCTTCTTTTCTTTTTTTGTTGTACAAAGTAAGTGCTTCTCAATGTCCAGCCATATGACTCACCTCATGCACCCAGCTCCAAGAAAACAATAAATGTTCAAAATACGGAATAAATAGAAAATATGCTATTCCCCTCTCTTGACTAGGAATTGTGTACAAGCATCTTCTTTTGTCACTCTCTTTCAATATTTATACAGGATGTTAACTTATGAAAACATATTACTGGTGACACAAACATATATCCCACAACCACAGCTTACACACAGACAGAGATTTGGAAAATAAATAAGTTTAACGTTGGAGTTACCAATCTTTTACACCATTAATGAGTACTGTACATGCACTAAAGTGTAAAATGTATCAATAGAACATCCCTTAAAGTTGACTTCCTACTACACATTAGCTCTCATCCTAATCACCTAATAAAAGACTAGACATGTAAGAAAATAACTCATAATTTAAATTAAAAAAAATAACACTTGATACTAATTTATGGTAACTTGTCCACTCCTAAGGTTATTCTGACAAAATTGTGCAACTTCAAACGTAACTGGTTTATATTCACTTTTCTGTATACTCAAAAAGCTAGTCGATCCTAATGGAAATATCCAAATATCAATAAAAAGGGCCAAGATTAACCTCTGAGATTGACGGAACCCCAGCAGACTTGCATCAAGAGTAGTCTGCTTCAAGTTACTAGAGCCTTTGCCTCTACCCCTTCCCCTTCCCCTGCCTCTCGTAGTTTTACTTTTATCAATTTCCAAAGCATCACGAGGTGACCTAGGTGCAGCTGCTGAACCTTTCCGACCTCTAGTGGCAGAGGTTCTGCTAGATAACTGTGTTGTGTCTTCATCATCGCTGAAGGAAGCAGCACTTCCAATTCTTGCAGAACTTCTAATCCTGATTTCCTATATAAAATAGAAAACAAAATCTTAACTGCAGATTACTGTTACATTTGACAATCACAGAATAAGAATCTCCAAAAACAGTTTTGCCAAAGACAAATAACATTAAAATTACCTCCAAAGATGGTGCACCAGAGGTCAACTGTGAAGTATCCTTAGAGCGCAAAGACCTTTCCTTAATGCGTTCCTATAAAGATTATATTATCAATGATGCAACATACCGCTGAGGGAAAGACGATTGGAGTCTAGGAGGCTACACTCTTCTTTTTTAATTAAGAAAAAAAGGAGATTGGAGACTACATTCTAAATTCACATACGAAGCCAAATTAACTACTCAGATTTGGAAAGTTCTGCCCTAAATCAACCATACCACTAATACTTAATCCTGAAAAAATAGGCTGAAAGAACAAGGGATTGAAGAGCTGGAACATATAGGTGAGGGAGTGTGTGTGTGTGTGTGTGTGAGAGAGAGAGAGAGAGAGAGAGAGAGGCAGGACAGTAACCTTGTCCCCTAAACACACCAAGAAAAGCAAAAAAAAAAAAAAAAATACAACAATTTGGGCCTTCTATCGGATGTAACCTATACTTTACGGCAAATCCTCATTTGCATGATATGAGGAAAACAGAGAGAAAAACACACAGCAGCAGCAGAAACAATAAATTATGGTGAACAATAACCAACAGCCGCTGAGGATGTGTAGTATGCAACCACTAGGTGAAAGCATTTCTTACTCAGGTAAGGTAAAATGATTGCCACAGGTTGCATTTTGACAATATTATACATCATTCTACCTTTATAGTTCATGGTGTTAGGGTTATTGATAAGAAAAGAAAAAGAAGAAGAATAAGCTTCTTGCCTCCAGGCTCTCTTCAACTTTAAGAATTATTTTTTCCTCTTCAAAAGTCAGAGTATCAGAATCCGTAGCAATTTTATGCTGTGGAAGCAAAAAGGAAGTGATCATTAGCAGTGGTAAAAGAATGCAGAGAAACACTAATCAAAAGCAAAAAAGAAATTATAAAATCCATACTGAATAAATTCATGAAACCTTTACAATCAAATTAATGCAGTGGACCTAAAATCAATTCAAGAGGCATTGCAGATGATAGATATGAAGTACTTACACGTGTTTCTTCAAGATTGTACTGTAAACAGGAATAAAAAGCCAATTTGTCATCCTTGTTAACAAAATTCTGCAATGCAACATCCAAGTCGTTGACCGGAAGGATAGCCATTTTCTGCACAACACAAATTATGAGGGGCCAGAATTGAAACAAGATTAAGCTTATTCTTGTTACAGGTCTTTTAAGTATTTCTATTGTACTTTTCATTTTTTGTTATGTGATATCCATTTATGTAAGCCCCAGAAAGAACATCTTTGATAAATAAAGTTATCCTCCACAGAAGCACTAAGTCAATGCTTAAATAATTGGAATGTTTCCTAATGGATACACTTGAATTTAGATACAGAACATAAACTCATGCTGAAAAAACTGAAAACAATGCCTAAGAGGTACTATAATTTAGTTCCAAAATACATGTTCTGTCATGGGCATAAAATTATGTCAGTATAGATTCAATAGAGATATACCAGCTGAAATTTTATCAATATTAGGTATAGCATTTCCTATACTATTTCAAGAAAAAAAAAAAAGTACCAATTGAGATGATTTATGTCGTATATAGAAAAAAGGAATATGTAAGAGAGATAGTTAAGTACCAGATTATTTTCAGCAACTAAGGCCTCTATGTTTTGTTGATTTAATTCTTCTGGGCGAAGCCTTTCAGAATCATTGATTTTAGCTACAATAAACAGAGAACTACAGTTATAAGTTATAACACTAACTTCAAATTTCAACACCATAATTATAATTTGTAATTCATAATTAGAAAAATAAACCCTTGATACTAAATTGAAAACTTGCACGTTTTAGTGGACAAGACATAGATGAAGCATCTGGTACTTATAAAGGTTTTCTAACATGTATGAAACTACAGATAATGTTCAAAAGAAAAAAAATCAACTTGATAGCCAAATAAAGGTCAATCACAAGAGACAAATTTGTTGCGCACAAGATAACTCATCCCATGACACGTTTTTAACAGCTGCCAGTTATCATCATTCAAACCTGATTTTATAAGTATAGGTTTCACAGGCCTAATTTAGCTGTTGTAAACTTACATCTTTTATAAAGAAATTAGACCAAAGATGTGTGTTGTACCAAGCAGTGGCAGAAGCAGATTGGGCTCAGGGTAAGCTCAAGCCCCCTTGAAAAAAAGAAGTTTAAATCCAACTTTTGGTTCAAGCCTCTAGACCTAAGGTTAAAATTTGGTACAAGCCCTTAGATCACCAAAGTTGGAAATTTGGTCTGTTTTGAAAATATGAAACCACATTGAGAACAACTTGATTGTATTGACAAATAGTAAACCACTAATGAACATCAAAGTTTTAGCTTGTTACTTTTCCTAAACTTGTTAATTTTATTGTTGTTTGAACCAAGCCCCCATTTACTACAATTCCTGGTTCCGCCACTGGTACCAAGTAATTGACCCAGTGTCTTGCTTAAGAGAATTTTCAGAAACTACAAAGGACACCCAGTTCGTAGCAGGGAAGAACTATGACATTTACAGAGAAACAAAAAGACAGAACTCTCTCTCTCTCACACACACATATCAAAGATTTTCAAAAACCATTTTTGCATCCTGTTTGCACAAGTTTGAACAATTTCCAATTCATGCACCAGTTTTCTCATGCAAAGTTATTAGAAGGGCAGATACAGATATTTAGTATGGGGCAGCTTCCAACACTATCAAGATGTACAGGATTATAATCTCTAATATGGATTTAACTTCTATTGCTTGGGAAAGAATTAGTTTGTGAAGGTTTATGCATTGCTTACACTAGAATGCAAACCATGGTTATGTATGTGTCTCCATTCATGTTTTAAAACATTGCATTATGCCTTTGACCATCCAGCTTACATGAAAAGAGACCACAAACCACACCTATCTACTGTGCAAACCACAATAGAAGATGCCAGTGCCAAATCAACCATAGGTCACTGAATTATGATCCAAAATATACATCATTTAGAACCAAATAGTCAAAACCAAGTAGATTACTAACATCAATGTAACTTACCATCACTACTACCCTTCTTGGAAGCCTTTGAGAATATTAGAATGTCCTGAGGATTTGCAACCTGCAAAAGTTAAGAATTATCCTTTATTTTCTCACATGAAGGTATTATATAATAAGCAGTAGTTACCCGCATCGATAACTGATAGCTCAAGATACCTTTCCCACATATTTCTGCCCAAATCTTTGAGGGTTTATTGTCATGAATCCAGAGTAATCCACCTGCCAAATCAATCAGAGATATTAGCTGGGAGAAGGAGAAATATTTTAAACCAAGATAAGAATATCCAGTAAAGGAAATATAAACTCTGGAAAAAAATGCTATTGACCAAATTAAGCGGCCAGCTATGCTTTTATAGTTGAACAAAGACTGAAAAAAGCAATTGCATAAGTGAGGATCAAGCTGTGGATGCCAAAGAGAAAAGACACCAGGAAAAGAGTGTGGATAGAAGTGAGAAAAGACATAAATCTGGAAAAGTTAATGGAAATGAAAAATGTGGCTATAAATAAAGGTAAATATTTGTGCATCCCATGCAAGTTGTTGTGATTAATGCATTCTTCGAATTTACATCAATTGCAAAGATTTCAAAAGAGGTAAAATGTGGCAATAGAAACACTTGGGACTGGAGCAATAACACAATGTAGGCTTACCTTGCTCCAAAGGTGAAATGTGGGGTAGGGGAAAAGTAGATACACAATATGCTAAAGTGTAAAATCACTTTACACGGCAGTAACATTCATAAATGTGGGAAGAAATTACCTTAATTCGAATTAATGGAAGCATGAGCTCAGATCTGTTAACAGCCTTTCTGCTAGATTTCTCTATCAGATTTCTGACCTAAAAAGAATGGAGTTAATATGTTACAGTTGATATAAAGATATATGCTATGGCAGCACCAAAACTTACCACTTTGTCCAAATGGTCAAGAATTGAGTTTTGATCATTGGGATCTATGTTATCGTCGTCCTTCAATACAATCTACATAACAGACATTGAGTAAGCCATCATAGTTCTTCATGAGATGAAAATAGCAAATAATAATAATAATCTACCTCTGCATATTCAAAGGGTCTCACAGAAGTCAGTGGAATCTTGGTTGGACGGTATTGATTTCCCTGTACAGCAATGCATCAAATCAACAAGTTGAAAATAAATGGAACAATGATCTACTGATAAAAAGAAAAATTAAAGTTTTTACCCCTTAAACAACCTTAATTTCCAAGAGAAGCACATGCTTTGGCTTTGATTCCCCATCAATCAATGATGTTGCTACTGAAGAACCTGGTTGTGTAATGTGAAATCCCATCCCATGTACTTCCTTAAGAAGTCAAAATCCACTTTCAATTTAGTGAAATACTGTCCAAAAAGATTATTCTATAGAAAAGGAATTGCAGTGTGAAAGGAACCTGAGGGTCAACGAGGCATTCATGTTCATGCCCCCATACTACAAAGTCCAGGAACCGTGGTAAAAAGTGCTCATTTATTGCATTTTTAGGGTTTGTCTTCACCCTGCAGACGGCATCAAAAAGTCAAAATTCAAAAATACAAACAATGAAATCTTTAGTTTTCACCATAGACAATGTAAATGCCTAAAGGCTCAAGGTTAGATAAGAACATGCACACATGTACACACACACCTGTTCTGGTGAAGTACCAGAATGTTGAACCAGTCTGATACTTGGCACCCTTCTTGAGCTTCAGGTCGCATCCATTGTACAGCATGCGGCGTCTGAGAAACCAGAATTAAACCCAGTAAATAACAAGTATTAATGTATTATTAAAGTTAGTAATTGAACAGCTAAAAGCAAATCTTCAGCAATTACCTGAAACATTCTGTTGAGCCGTTCATCTCTAATGTTCCCAAGACCATACAGAGCAACAGCTGTTGAACCCTGCAATGTAAAATTTATGAGTCATTCTAAAATAAAAATAAAAGACAATATAATAAAACAGAAAAAGAAAAATACTTAAAAAGTATTTCCCAGTACCATTTAAGAAAGTTTACCAACAGACCTTCCTAATAAGAATAGGGCAGACAGTAATCTGACCAACACCAGAACCCCCAAGAACCATTTTTCCAAAATAATTAACGAGATTGCAAGACGAAAGGATATCAACTGCAGAAAGGTTATCCTGTCACGATTGAAGACAGCAGTATGAGAAGAGCCAACTGTATATATTCCTAAATGTGCTTCACAAATGCAATATTTTCAGTTAAGCCCTATTTAACTAATAAAAGCGCAATTCCAAATGTCATATATCACTTTTCAATGTTCTTTTATCTTTATCCCTAAGGACGCCACCTCCTTCACGTGGAAATCTCCTTGTGGGAGTACTCTTGTTTCTTATACAAAAGAAAGTATCCTAAACCAACTATATATATAAATAATGACCCCAACAAGTACTAGAATAAGTTACAAGGCCAGTGCACTGACCCAAAAGACCAACATATCTTTTTTTCTACATTTGGATACATAAACATTAAACAAGGGGCTGTCATGAGTAATCTCATTAGGCTATTTTTGTTGCACGAAGATCCTAGGTCAGTGACCCCCACTAAGCTCTTGCTAATCTTACATTTTTTTTTTCTAGCCCTACGAACAAACTTTTAATCCAAAACATTCTTATTTTTGTACTTGTCTCTCTAAAAGAAAAATGTCTAAATTTCTTTCTACTTTTAAAAGAAAAGGTTTTGTACTTAAAATCTGTGTTTGATGTTCAGTCAAATTTATTTATTCTCAACACATCTGCTCCCCCTTAAAGTAGCTCCACGTCCACTACACTCACATATACAGTTGTCATACTGCCACCAATGACTTCACCAGTAACTTGATTGGCATTTGCAATGTATTGTAGTTTAAGAAAAAAAAAAACATTAAGATGGTATGTCATAAATTCTACAATCCAAGTCAAGTATCCATGAGTTTTTGAGACAACTGTGTGTTCAAGACATAACAAAGAACTAAAAGCAAAGAATACAACAAGTAACATAAAAACATACCACTCCAGCCGGATCATCATGGTTTCCATGAATAGTGAACACAGGCAAACCAACATTGAAGTGAGGATCTTCATAATTTACATGACCAAATCTGTTAAAGAGTGACAAGTTATGATTGTTATAATTCTGGTGAGTAAGATGCATATGTCTATGTATTGGTGTTTAAATAAGATGCATGTCTATTTATAAATGTCTCTTTCTGTTTCTGTGAATAGACAGGATGCAACTTTAATTTTAAGGTTTTGCGGCAATGTGTTTTCCATAAAATTTAAAACTTAACCAAGGAAAAGATAACGAATTTTAACTATTTTTACAAGCACCAAAATTTAAAAAGGAAGAACCCAAATGAAGAATTGCAATGTTGTTTATAGATAGTGTTACTAATAACCTCAACTTATGACCAATCAAAAAAAAAGTTTATTACTCGAGTCATGAGCAAGTAAACTTAGACATGCACTTAGTAAGACTATGCCAATGATAAATTCACACACACACACAGAGTCACACACACACTTAGTAAGACTATGCCAATGATAGATTCACACACACACACACACACTTAGTAAGACTATGCGTCTATGCCAATGATAAATTCACACACACACACACACACACACACACACACACGTATGCAGATATATAGGCATGTATGTCTGTATATATGAATGCAAGTACTTATGTATGCATATACAACATAAAAAAAGATAACCACACACTATTTTTTTTGTGTGTGTGTATGTAAAACCTAAGAAAAAGATAATCCATACTTTCAAATTTTATAAAAAATAAAGTACGTTTAAATCACAATAAGTCATTACATATTTTGAAAATTTACAGTCTGGTCGCTGACAACTTGGAACTGCACCGGTTGATCACTCAGGCAATGGCGACGGAGAATCTCGATGGCCTTCACTAGTGTCGATCTTGAGGGCTTATTCTCATGGAAAAGATCACCACCAAGAAGTATAAAGTCCACCTGTAGCATAAAGAAGTCTGTGCCCAGTGAGTGTCAACAATTTAGTGAGTTCATAACAAAGATTAAAATTAAATAAAAAGCCCCAGCCCTTGGCTTTGCCGTACAGATTAATCAGAAACTGCAAATGAAAGAAAATGTTTATTGCCAAGAATTTAAAGAAACAGATACATGTTCAAGAGAAAGCTTTTCAAGTTTCCCTGGAAATAATTGAAGGGGAAAAAGCTACAGATAAAAGTTGGCAGCAGTAGACAAACAGATTGGATGACTGTTATGCCAAATGAATAGCGGAAAAAGGTATTGAGAACTCAGTGTAACAAATGCAAACAGTATCTATATATATATATATATATATATAACAATGGAAATATCAATAGTGACAAAGTGGAAAGCACATGAGAGATGGTAATACTATAACCAGGGTAGAAAAAGTTGATTATCACCTGTTTTTGCTCCGCTATTGAGCATATCTCCTCAAACGCCTGGAATGAATCGTGCCGTCTTATTTCATCCTTCTCCATGTAGCCCAGATGGCAATCCGTAGCAACGAGTATGCGAAGCGTATTAGCAATATCCTGCCTAGAATCTTTCATCATATACATTGTTTCCAATAAATTGATTCTAATAATGCTACTTCGCTTAACCAAAACAAGTTACCCAATTTTCATTCATTTTACAACATTATTAACATAAAAAAAAAAAATAAAAAAAATAAAATAAAAAGTCAAAAGATCTATTTCATTTTATATTTCATCAATCTCTCACATTCCCACTTGTGGGTTCAAATCTTACGACCTCCCCCAAATCCTGAATTTGTACTTAAAAAAAAAAAAAAACAATATATAAAAATAATAAAGATAATTTACCTTGGCATATCTTCCATGCTGAAAAAACTTGTCCAAATTAAAACCTATAAAGTGTGTACACGTTAATAATAATAATACAGAGTCAATAAATCATATAAAAATTAACTTAATTAACAATAAAACCTAACAAAAATAAAATTTATAATCAAATTAAACGAAATTTAAAAAAGGAACATGTCAACCCTAATAACCGTTTATCACTAAATCAATGTCAATGAACTACAGAGCTCTAATTTGGTCACTGATATAAATTTAGGAAAAAAAATGAAGAGAAACTTATAACCTAACAAGAAAACAAAAATATTAGCCAAACCCTAAACTATAAACCAAAAAAAAAAAGTTTTAATTCGGTTTTTGGTGTTTCGTCTGATATAAAAAGAGATAAAATTTTCATTTTTAAGAAATATTTCATTTTTAAGTGTTCATACAGAGAGTGATATGAAAGTGTTACCTGAATCGATGAAACGCAGCGTTTTGGAAGTGAGAGCAGTAGCTGAGTAATTAGAGTAGAGAAGGAGAGGAGTTTTTCATGGCGGGGAATTTCAAAGAGGAAGAAGAGGAAAAATGGGGTAAACACTGGAGAGATGACAAGAATTCATTCATTTAAGGGAAATTATTAAAATTCCTCTGAAATTTTCCTTATTCCCCAATACCTCCTCTAGTTTCATTTCTTTTTCTCATTTGCCCCTAGCGTTAACTTCGAATAACTTAAGAAGCGGAAAGGCGGTTCTACCCTCAAGAAATAATAAAAAAATAAAATAAAATAAAAACAATCGGAAACCATAATTGAAAACAAATTTTCTCAATATCGCCTATCTCCATCTTATTATAAAATTAGATTGTAATTATTCTTTTACTTTTTTCATTATTTATGTTTTTTTTACTGTTATTATTTATTTTTTAACATTTTTTTTTGTTTTTATTTCTTTTTGAATGTAAGATTTTAATTCATCTAAGTGTTATTTGTTTTATTTTATCTTAAAAAAAAACTCATTTTTGTTTTTTAAAAAAAAAATCATTTTACTATGATTTTAATTTTTCAGTATTTTTTTTTATATATATTCAAGTGCCAGTTAAAATTCCTGGGTCCTCCACCACTTATATACAAGTCATTAACCTCACTCGCTAGCAATGTAAGATATGAAATTTTATCTATCATGAACTTGTCAGTTGCAGCTGAAACCATAAGTGTAGCACAATCTATCAAAGACGGTGAGACGCTGGTTTCGCTTCCCAAACCTTTGAGCTAGGCTTCTTCACTCCTGGAAACTCAAACAACAGGTATCTAGGAATATGGTACAAGAATAGTCCTAGTACAGTTTTATGTGTTGCAAATATAAAGAATCCGATAACTGATAAGCAAAAGAGTTTTAGTCATGAGCGTTGATGGGAACCTTATACTTCTCAGCAAAGTTAAGAGCATTATCTGGTCTTCAAATTCATAAAGGGTGCCAAAAAATCCAGTGGCACAGCTCCTCGATTCGGGGAACAATAGTAGCATGACTTCTGACAGCTATATGTGGCAGAGCTTTGATTATCCATCAGACACAGGGTTACCAGGCAAGAAATTGGGATGGAACTTACGAACTGGTTTTGAGTGATTTCTAATGCCATAGACAAGAGCTAACGATCCATATCCTGGAGAGTTTAGTCTCAGACTTAACATTCATGGGTTACCTCAATTAGTTATTTCCTCAGCGACAAGAAAAGAGGTCCAGAGTGGAGCTTGGAACGGTGTCGAGTTGTATTTCATTTACAAGCCTTCCAACATTACAGTTACCACACGAGTACTTTTGTATCAATCAGGCACTCTGCAGCATCATGTATGGAATGAGAGGAACAGTGAATGTAGTATTCTGTACTCTTGGCCGTTTGATCCATGTGACAGTTATGTTCAGTGTGGTCCTAATAGTAATAGCAGAATCACAAGATGAATGGGACACACAGGGAATATCTCAGTCAAGAGAATGCATACCATCGGATTGCCCAAGTGGCAAAGGGTTTATGAATACAAGTTTGATGTAAATATAAGCAATAAAACGATCAAATGAAAAAAAAAAATTACTACAATTCTAGCAGGTTGGTGATCACAGCAATGAAAAAAAACGAAAAAAATGACTACATTTGATTAAAATATCACAGCAATACGTTAAAATCATTGAGCTGTTCAGCAGGTTGGTGATCAATGATCCTTGTACTAATCTAGTACATAAATTAAAGCCAAAGAGACAACACGTTTATTTTTCAGCAAATTTTTTTGGCTCATTATTGCCAAGGGAGTGGACAGCTAGCTATTCACATCCCTGATCCACTGTATGATACAGCCAGACTGCTTCCCTGTAAATTGGCGCTCTTTAACGAGCCTCTAACATTGATACTGTGATTTCATTAGTTGAAGATGATTGCTCCTTACTTACTACTGATGACTCCAATTCAGGCATATTCCTTTCGGTGAAAAAACCAGGTTGCTTTGGCTGAGGCAATGATCCTTCACCACCCAACATTAGAGCCACAGTTGACATGTTTGGCCTATCTTCTTGTCCTTGTTGCACGCACAACAGACCGACGTGAATGCATCTTAATATTTCAGATGAAGCAGACGAGTAATCTAATGATTTATCGATTAGTTCCAATGCCTTTTCTTCATTCCAGAGTCTCCATGCCTAAAACAAATAAAAAGTACCAATAATTACTCTTTTAACATCACCGTAGAATTGAGTTTCTAAAAGTTAACTTCACAGATTGATCATCAAAAGTACCAAAAGAATTCCATTTTATTCCATGAGGTGGTTTATAAAGGTCACTTACATGTCCAAGAAGATTATGCTTGTGGTCCTTGTGGTGAAATCCTCTGTTTTTCTTCCCACTCACTATCTCCAGTACTAAAACACCGAAGCTGTAGACGTCAGATTTCATTGAGAAGATCCCATCTACTGCATATTCAGGAGACATATATCCACTGCAAAATTACATTGCAAAGAGAGAACAGAGTTAAAGTATGATATAATATAATATTGACACAAATGCAAGTTACATAATACTTGCTATGTTCCATTGTCAAAGTTCTTAATCTCAGACAATGAAAATAAAATTAACTTTAAATTTCTTCTACCGTCAAAGTTTGCATAAAAAAAAAATACTTACTATGTTCCAACAACTCTATTCGTTTCCGCCTCAGTTTGATCTCCACCAAATGTCCTAGCCATGCCAAAGTCTGAAATTTTAGGATTCATATCATTATCTAATAAAACATTACTGGCTTTAAGATCTCTATGTATAATCCTCAATCTCGAGTCTTGATGAAGGTAAAGAAGCCCTCTTGCAGTTCCTAGGATAATTTGGATGCAATTGCTCCAATACAGTAATTTTCTTCTTGTTGTATCTGAAACATTTCTCACCCAAGTTACTCCTCAGCCCTGTGACTAAAAAATAAACTATAATAGTATGACTACAACTGTTTTGAGGCAGTTTGGAGAAAGTCAACAAACCAAAAATAAAGTAGTCCAGGCTTTTGTTTGGCATGTATTCATATATTAACATTCTTTCATCTCTTTCGGTGCAACATCCTAGAAGCTTTACAAGGTTTCGATGCTGAAGTTTAGCGATCAGAATAACTTCATTCTTGAACTCCTCAATTCCTTGTCCTGAACATTTTGAAAGCCTTTTAACTGCAATTTCTTGTCCCTCAATCAATGTACCCTATAAATCATAATTCATTAGAATATTAAATATCATTTCGAATGAAAATAACCAACCTTAGTTGCTTATCGGTATGAATGTTACCTTGTAAACAGGTCCAAAACCACCTTCTCCCAGCTTGTTTTCATCTGAAAAATTATCAGTGGCATCAGCTATAGTGTTCCAAGCATATATTGTTAATCCATTATCATCTTTTCTGCTCCCTTCACAGTTGTCATTCATTCCATGGCTGTCATCTGGCTTTCCTGAAAAATACAGGATTCATAAAGAAATGACTAGGCATTTACAGGACAATTGATTGTGCATTTTTAGGCATCGGTATCTATCAACTTCTATCTTTCACACAGCATAGCTTAATTTACATGCAGCAAAATCAACCGTGTGTTCGATTGAGCTTATTTACCTTCATTCCTAAGCTTCTTCCTCCACATATATATGATCCAGACTATTGCAAGCACTCCTATGCCAGCAATTATAGATGTGACTATGATAATAGTAGTCACCAACTGCTTTTTCCTACTCGGTTGTCTCTCTGAAAATTATATCTAGAGTGTTCAAACATATTCTTGAAATTCGATTGAACCTCAATACAAATCCAAACTTAAGCTCTGAAAAATATCATTACTAAAATGAAGAAAAGGGAAAGGAAGGAAGGTACCTATCTCTGCTTCTGAAGCAGCTACCCGGACATAAAGAACTTGATTGCCCTCAATATCTGCTGTGTCAAATAGGTCGGTAAACCAGAGCAAACAGCCAGATCCTCCTTCTCGGATATCTAAAGTTGCACATGCCGTGCAGGAGCAATTGTTGATACACAATTTCTTACATTGCACAAGGCTAATGTATTTTACAGTCGAGGAATGACTTGTGTCAGGCAATTTTACTGCTTCATGCTTCACAAAGCCATCTCCTTGCTGACAATCCAACGGAGTCTTTCGAATACACCCAGTAGACCAATTGTAGATACTCCATTGTTGTTGTGATTTAGGTACAAATCCTTTGAAGCATGTGCATACAGGAAAGTTATTGACGTTGCAACTAGCATATGCACCACATATGCTATAGTTGGAGCACTTATCGGGCATTTTCGCATAGAATCCTACCCATTTGCGAGTTTCATCCGTCCATGTCAAATGCTGCACAGCACCTGATGGGCTCATTGCCACTCTTTGAAGGACTGAACTGTTTTGGGCATCATACGTGAAAAATACCTCTTTCTCATTTGACACAAAGTTGTATGTATATACAGAATTTGGTTTCATCTGAGGGGATCCAGTCCATTGAACACCATTCCAGGAACCTGCTCTATACACTATTACAGGTCCCATTTTAAGAAATAGCTGTGGAGTCCCGCGAGGATCAATCATTTCTGTGAAGTCACCCTGAGAAGGGTCATCTGTGCTCTTCCAAGACGTGAGAAACCATTCCAGACCAGTTACCAAGTTTATTCCAAGCTTCATGCCTGGTAATAAGGTATCACCAGGATGATCAAAGCTCTGCCACAAAAAGTTATCTGGGTTGTTATCATTTCCATCTTTCACGACCAGATTTCCTGATCCTAAGAGCACTGCAACTGGATTCTGGGGAGATCTTGATGCGTTGGACGACCAAACAGTGTCGTTTGTGCCATTAAGGAGTACAAGAATTCCTCTGGCATTGATATTTAGAATTCCCGAGGGATCAGAAATTGGAGTATCTCTGTTGGCTACCCATACAGTTGTCTTTGGAGCTACTTTCTTGTACCAAATTCCCAAGTATCGACTTTTCGATGTGCCTGGACTGAAAAATCCCAGTTCAAAGCGTTGATTTGCTGAAACTAGTGTCTGACCATCTCTGATGGATTGGCCATGTGTAACTGTGTCCTGTGTAGTGTTGGCAATTCTTGTGGAAGAAAATAGAAAACAGTAGAGAATAAGAAATCTGAAGAACTTCATTGACTCTCTCGTGCTTGCATTTGGCAAGAAATGTGTCAATATAGATTTTATTGAACTTAGGATAAGTCTGATTTAATTTTTACAACACAAAAAGTGAAGAAAAGTCAAGGGCAACAGGATCCACAAGTGACTTGATCTGTCAACCTGTCAAGTAACCTCAGGTTTGGGCAATGCCAACTACCATTGTACTATCCGTAGGCAATACATTAAATGGTTATCATTGCAGCTCAATTGCGACCCCAACCCATAACTCTCTGCTATAACAAAGCTTCTAAAACTAGTAAATGAATGAAAGTGAACTAATTTAACAATTGGGTAGTCTTATTACAACAGATCATTAATTGCAAACTGTCATGTAATTGAATAGCATGTCAGCAGGTAGATAAGACTAGGTACAAGAGATCATTAATTGCATACGGTCATGTAATTGAGGCCATATTTGACACGCTGTATTGTATAGTATTAGATTAGACTATATTGGATAGCATTGTATTGGATTGTACTATTCTTATACATTGTGTTTGGTGATATTTCGTATTAGAATGTATTAGGTTATTCAATGTTTGTAAATGATTTTTGTTTCCAAATATTATGTTAACTAAAAAAACTAATAAATTTTTAGAATAAAAAATAATATTATAAAGTATATATTTGTTGCATTATATTTTTAAAATAATATTTAATATTCTTATTATAAAATTGAATTTTTAAAAATCAAAAAATTCTATTATTAAAATTAAAAAAATGAAATAATGAATAAAAATTATTAAAATTAATCTTTCTAAATATTTTTAATATGTATGAATTAAATAATTATTTATATTTCATGATACAACACAAGTTTTTTATATTTATCTAATATAAACATTATTCATGATTTAATATTTAATATTTGATTTGGAATTTATAATAATAATAATAATTGTTTTATTTTATAAAATTATTATCAAAAAAAAAAATTATAATTAATTTCGAATTTTAATCCTTTATATAATTTGATTTGAAAAAAAAAAAAAACCTTTACGTCCAACTTTAATACAGCTTAAACCCACACTTTCACTATGTATTGGATAATACAATGTCTGATGTATTAGAAACACTGATTGTATTAATTAATACAATATAGTATGAATTGCCAAATATATGTACTGTATTATATAACACATTTTAAATCTCTTATCCAATACTATACCAGGAAACAAACAAGCCCCGAAGGTTTTCACGGGCAAATGCAAATCTGTTCCCTGACCACCCCTGACCTTTTTCTTTACGGGTTCCAAGTCCTGAGTCCTCCATCCGAAAGCCATTTTCTCTATTGACATAGGGGGACCCACATTCATTGTATCACTCAGTTGATGTAGAGCTAATTTCATGGGTCAACAAAAGTCATACTATCAACCCAAAAAAGAAAAGAAGAGTCAAGGGCAATATGCTCCACAATTGACTTGACCTGTCAACCTGTAAACTCAAAATAAATTCGAATTAAGCATTTTAGCAGGTAAATAAAACTAAGTGTGTATATATATATATATATATATATATATATATATAAAGAAAATATCATAGAAATACATTAAAATCATTTAGCTCTTCTTTAGGATGGTGGCCAATGATCCTTGTAGGCCCGGCCCTAGGGGGAGCCCAATGAGGCGACCGCCTAGGGCCCCCGATCTGTAAGGGCTCCCAAAGTTTAAATGTGTTGTAGGAAAATAAATACTAGATAAATTATTTGTAGCATTATGAAATTTTTTTAACAAATTGAAAACATTGTAACAAGCACCCCAATGAGTTTCAAAAAGTTCAATGGTAGGAACATGAAATTGAATAAAAGAAACTAATAAATCCCTATACTCATAACTTTGAGCAAGCATTTTATAAGTATAATTCCAACGTGTTGGAACATCACGAGCAAATTTAACGACACGTCTACCATTTTGTTTACAATATCTTGCCCATGCTTTCATTGTAGAAGACTGTCTCCATAAAAACATTAGGGCTTTTCTAATAGGTACAATAAATTCTCCAAGAGTTTCTAATCCTTTTTGAACACATATATTTAAAACATGGCACGCACATCTTTGATGAAAAAATGTACCACCAAGAAAGGGTTTGCATAAATCAATTAAAGATGGAATAGCAGCGGTATTGGCAGAAGCATTATCAAAACCAATTGCAAAAATTTTGTTTTCAATATTATACTCTGAAAAAATAATTCTAAGCTGTCTATAAATATTCTGAGCAGTGTATGCATCATCAAAAACTCTAAATGCAAGAATTCTTTTTTGGATAGTCCATGCATTATCCATATAAACCCATTTATGAACTAACAAACCCATAGATGAATTTAAAATAGGCCCATTGAACCTTTGATTTTTTAAAACTAACTAACCCATAAAGTGAGTCCAAAATAGGCCCAATAAACATATTTCTTTTTAAGAAAAGCCCACAACAAATCATTCTAAAAAAAAAAAAAAAACAAAAAAAAAAAACATCAGTATAATAATACTCTTACCAAGAGCCAGGCAACCAGAAATTGAAATTGAACAAAAATCAAACCAGGACTCTCTTAAATCTTGCTATTTGCTACGAAATTTTAGATTTCAGATATGTAATTTGAAGTTGAAGTCGTTCACCCATTCTTGAAGTCATTATTCAAAGAATCAAAGGTAATTAATAATTAAATCAATTTTTTTTTTTTTTGATAAACCACTTTTTGTTAGATTGTTAGAATTCAAATAGGAAAAGATCAATAACTTTGTAACTTGTAGTGAGTTTGGTGGTGATGATCGACTTTGTTTGGTTCAAATTGGTTGTGGATTTTCTTATTATTGTTGTTATTTATTAATTGTTATCATGTTATGTTTTAGGTGAGTATGTTATTGTTTTTTGGGTTTCTTCTTTTTTGTTTCCCCCGTTTTTGCTTTGCTATTGTGTTGTCTGCGCTGTGCTGCTGTTTTTTTGTTGGTTTCGTGGGGTTTTGCTTTCCACTATTGTGGTGGTTTGTTGTGTTCCGGTTGGCTTTTTGAATAAAGTTTAATTTTCAAAAAAAAAAAAAATGTTATGTTTTAGGTATCATGTATGTACCAAAAAAGATTGGGGATTGACAATTGACCAGTTCAAACATACATCACACCAGGTCTTCAAGAGGTAAGGTCATTTTCTTATAAATTTGTCTTTATTACTTTAGTTTATTATTTCATGATGTTGGGGTTGGCGATTGTTGTTGCTTTTACTTTAATTTTTTATTTTAGTTTACTTTATTATCAAAGAAGAATGGGGATTGCTGTTGCTTTTTTGCATTATTTTAAAAAAAAAAAAAAAAATTTTAAATTGTTGTCCTCACAAGTCACAACAACCAAATGTAGTCAATGAATTTGTGGGCAGTTTCGTATTTGATCCAAAAATAGTTAGTGAAAAAGGCAAGCTCTACTAAATTTACTTATTGTTTTTTTTTTTTTTTTTTCAATATATAGGATTTCTTGAATAATTCGAATCTTGGAGAACATACAATTAAAGGATGCCTTGAATTCTCTGTTTATACATGGGTAATGGTTTCTAAACGTTTCTTGTTTGTTGGATCTTAATTCTCAAACTGTTGATTGTTGGCTTGTTGATTGGTTGCATTATTTTATCAATTATGCCTGTTATTAGAAAGTATAGTTACGGAGCTGAAAAAACAAAGAAAAAACAAAGAATAGAAGCATTAGTTCAATCTCAAGTTGGATCTATTGATAAGTTCTTTAGTAGCACTAAACAAATAGAAACTTCACATGTTGATTTGGTAAATGAAGAACATGAGAATGATAATGAAGACCGTGATTAGTTTATTAATGTGAATGGTATCGAAGAACTAAATCAACCTATCAATGATAATGATCATGAAGGATCGAATCAACATATGAATGAGGAAGATAATGAAGATTTTCCAAAAGTAAATTTAAGTGAAGAACTTGTATTTCCTTTAAACATTGATGATCCGAGAAATTAGGATAAGATTGATCAAAATGTTAGAGACTTTTTGGTAGAAAGAGGTCCAAAAAGAGAACATGATATCATCTTTCCTAGAGATAATTTCGGTAGACATTTCTCTTCCGCATGTTACATTCGAAATTTACCAAATGGGGAGAAACATGATAAAAAGTGGTTGGTTTATTCAGTGTCTTTGGATAAGGTATTTTGCTTTTGTTTTAAGTTGTTCAAACAAGATGGAAACAAGACTCAGTTAGGCCAATTGGCTAATGAAGGATTCAAAGATTGGAAGAATATTAGTAGGAGGATCACAAGTCATGAAACTAGTAATGAACACATTGGTTGCATGAGTGGTTGGATTGAATTGGAAAGAAGATTACAAAGAAATAAAACAATTGATGAAAGTGTGCAAAAACAAATCAACAAAGAGAGAGAACATTGGAGACAAGTATTACTAAGGATACTTGCTACTGTGCAAACACTTGTAAAAATCAATTTGGCATTTCGTAGAGATAATGATAAGCTTTATCAGGAAAATAATGGAATTTTCTTACAAATGGTAGACATGATTGTTTAATTTGATCCAGTAATGCAAGAGCATGGTCGACGTATTTTATCATATGAAACTCATTACCATTATCTAAGTCACCGAATCCAAAATGAGCTTATACAAATGTTAGCAAGTGAGATAAAAAGTTCAATTGTTTCAAGAATCAAGGAAGCAAAATATTTTTCAATCATACTTGATTGTACTCCAGATGCAAGTCATGAGGAACAAATGTCCCTTGTTGTATGATGTGTGGATATTTCAGCAAGTCCTATTGCAGTAGAAGAGTTCTTTTTAGAATTCTTAAAGGTAGATGATATATCAGGTCTCAGACTTTTTTCTGTGCTTACAAATGTATTAAGCACTCTTCAGCTTGATGTTGGTGATATAAGAGGGCAAGGGTATGACAATAGATCTAATATGAGAGGGAAGCATAAAGGTGTACAAAAAAGACTACTTGAAATAAATCCTAGAGCATTATACACCTCATGCGGTTGTCATAGTCTTAATCTTGCACTTTGTGATATGGCTAATTGTTGTCCCAAAGCTAAATCTTTTTTTGGAGTGGTATAACGAATATATTCTTTGTTCTCATCTTCTACAAAACGATGGAAAATTTTCAAAGATTATGTGGAAGGTTTCACTCTTAAGCCATTGTCAGAAACACGTTGGGAAAGTTGTGTGGAAAGTATTAAAGCCATAAGATACCAAGCTCCACAAATAAGAGATGCTCTAGCTCACTTGGCAGAAACTACTGAAGATCCCAAAACAAAGAGTGAAGCCGAGTCGATAGTAACATATGAATTTGAGAATTTTGAGTTCTTATTTGGCATGGTTATTTGGTATAATTTAATGTTTGCTATTAATTCTGTTATCAAAATTCTTCAAAATGAAGACATGCATATTGATGTTGCTATTAAATAGTTAAAAGCTTTTATTTCATATCTCCAGAAATATAGAGAAACTGGATTTGAGGAGGCTATGATTAAAGCTAAGGAGATTGCAAGTGAGATGGAAATTGAAGCAGTATTTCGTGAAAAGCGCATTATTCGAAGGAAAAAACAATTTGATGATAATGCCAATGAAGAGGTGACACAATCAGCTATAGAATCTTTTAAAGTTAATTACTTCATCTATATAGTTGATCAAACACTTTCTTCCTTACAAAATAGATTTGAACAATTTAAAAAATATGAAGAAACTTTTGGGTTTTTGTATGATTTGGGGAAGTTAAAGTTTGCAAACAGTGATATCTAAAGAGCTATTGTTCCAATCTTGAAGATTTGATGAAGCATGACGAGCTTTCTGATATTAATGGGAGAGATTTATTTTCATAATTACAAATCTTGAAAGAAGCTTTACCAAACGAAACAAAAAGGGCAATTGAAGTGTTGAATTACTTGAAATAAATGGATGGTTGCTTCCCAAATGCATGGATTGCTTATAGAATTTTGTTAACTATACCAATCACAGTTGCCTCTGCAGAAAAAAGTTTTTCGAAGTTGAAGTTGATTAAATCTTATATTCGATCAACTATGTCGTAAGAAAAATTGAATGACTTAACTATGTTATCTATTGAAAAAAATATGATAGAAAAACTTGATTATATAAGCTTAATTAGTAGTTTTGCTGCTAAGAATGTGAGACGAGTAAGGTTTAAATGATATATTCTTTGATGAAATTATAAAACTTTTATTTTGGTAACTTTTTATTTGTTATTTAGTTGTGTTATAGTCTTGAGTTTGAGTTTGAGCTATTTTTTTGATATTTACAAGTATTTATTAGAGAAAAGAAAAATCTAGTAAACATACATAAAGTATCGAAGGCATCACTTTCTGTAGTTCGCCTTGGGCCCCGAAAATCTCAGGGCTAGCCCTGGATGTGCCTGGACTGAAAAATCCCAGTTCAAAGCGTTGATCTGCAAAAACTAGTGTCTCACCATCTCTGATGGATTGGCCAAGTATAATTGTGTCCAGTGTAGTGGTGGCAATTCTCATGGAAGAAAATAGAAAACTGTATAGAGTAAGCAATCTGAACCCTTCCATTGACTCTCTCATGCTTGCACTTACAGTTTATCTCTTATTCTTTGTCTACAAATTCAGCCTAGCACGAATTGCATCTGTTCAGATTTAATGGAACTTGGGATTTATAGTTTTGGTATTTTTTTTTTACCCCTAAAAGAGAAGAAAAGTGAAGGGCAATAGGCTGCACAAGTGACTTGAGTTGTCAACCTGTCACAGTAACCTCAGTTTCACGGCAAAGGCTACTAGCATTGCATGATCCACTTGCAATACATTGATTTTTTGATCTACCTTTTACTGGAGTCTTCAATGCAGCCCAGTGATTTCCTTTCCATCATTTTTTTTCACAAGATTCTTGTCAAAGATCTTAGTTCAAATCAAACTACGAACACATTCCAGTACGTACCTGTACATGTTCCAGTAAAAGTATTTTCAGGATGGTGGCCAATGATCCTTGTAATAGTCTAGTACATAAATTACAGGGAAAGAGAAAAATCATTTATTCACATCCATTTTATGATACAAATAGATCTATCTAACAGCTCGGGCATTATTTACTGGTGATGATTCCTCTGGTACTTCAATGGAAAAGTAACTAGAGAAAGAGATGTCACTTCACAATAGGTGAACATTGTCGATTACTTGTTTCGTTTACATCTTGCACGAGACCCTTTAGCTTTCTCTATAAATTGGTGTTCTTTATCGAGCCTCCAACTCTGATATTGTGAATTCGTTGGTTGAAGATAATAGTTCCTTTCTTAATGATGACTCTGATTCAGGCAGATACCTTTCAATGAAAAAACCAGGCTGCTTTGGCGGAGGCAATGACCGTTCACCACCCAACATTAGAACCACAGTTGACATGTTTGGCCTGTCTTCTGGTCTTTGTTGCACACATAACAGGCCCACATGAATGCAACGTAACATTTCAAATGAAGCAAAAGAGCAATCTAATGATTTATGGATTAGTTCTACTGTCCTTTCTTCATTCCAGAGTCTCCATGCCTGAAATAGATAAAAACAAATAGTTACTATCCAATACTTCAAGTCCATACAAAGAAATGAGCTTGGAATCACAGTGAAAAAGAGTTTCTAAAATGCAACTTCATGAATTGCAGAATTGGTAATCACATATTCTTTAGGCTTACATGTCCAAGAAGATTATGATTGTGATCAATGTGGCAAAATCCTCGGTTTCTCTTCCCACTTACTATCTCTAGTACTAAAACACCAAAGCTAAAGACGTCGGATTTTGTTGAGAAGATCCCATCTACTGCATACTCAGGAGACATATATCCACTGTGAAAATAAATTGAATAGAGAGAATGATGTTAACATATGATATAGTATAATGAATAAATGCAAGCTAACTTACTACATTCCAATCTCCTGATAGTGGAAATCCAGTTAACCTTGTCAAGGTTGACCAAATAATACTTACTGTGTTCCAACAATTTTATTTGTTTTTGCCTCAGTTTGATCTCCCCCAAATGTCCTAGCCATGCCAAAGTCTGAAATTTTTGGATTCATATCATTATCTAATAAAACATTACTGGCTTTGAGATCTCTATGTATAATCCTTAATCTCGAGTCTTCATGAAGATAAAGAATCCCTTTGGCAGTTCCTACGATAATTTGGATGCACTTGCTCCAATCCAGTAAGTGTCTTCTTGTTTTATCTGAAACATTTCTCACCAAGTTAGTGCTAAGCCCTATGACTAAATACTCCAAAAGAAACTATAATGATAATAACTTTATTAGTATGACTACTGAGTAGAATTAAAGATGCAGTTTGGAGAAAATCATCAAACCAAAAATAAAGTAGTCCAAGCTTTTGTTTGGCATGCATTCATAAATTAACATTCTTGCATCTCTTTCAGTGCAACATCCTAGAAGCTTTACAAGGTTTCGATGCTGAAGTTTAGCAGTCAGAATAACTTCATTTTTGAACTCCTTCATTCCTTGTCTAGAACATCTTGAGAGCCTTTTAACTGCAATTTCTTGGCCCTCGATCAATGTACCCTAGAAATCATAATTCAAAATAGTAAATATCTTTCAAATGAAAATAACACAACCTTAATTAGTTGTTTGTTGCTATGTTACCTTGTAAACAGGTCCAAATCCACCTTCTCCCAGCTTATTTTTGTCTGAAAAGTTGTCAGTGGCAATAGCTATTGTCTTCAAATCATATATTGTTAATCCAGTATCATCTTTTCCGCTCCTTTCATCATTGTCATCCATTTCGTGGTTGCCGTCTGTATGTCCTGAAAAGTGGGGTATTAATATGCTATTTACCCATTGAATTTACTATAAAGAAATCAGTATGCTCTTACAGGACAATTGCTTTTTCATTTTTTAGGCTTAAATTACTAGCAACAAAATCATCAGAGAGTCCAATTGATATTATTTACCTTCATTCTTAAGTTTTGTCTTACGCATAGACATGATCCAAGCTAACACAAGCGCTCCCATGCCTGAAATTATAGATGCGACTATGATGATCACATTCACTTGCTTCTTCCCACTAGGTTGTCTCCTTGATTCAATATTACCTGAAAGAATAAAATTAAAAATTGTGATTGTGATCGTCCCATATAAGGAAATTCCATCCTTAAATGTTCCAAACTTCTCCGGAAAATATCATTAATCAGAAGAAAGGGAAAGAAAGGTACCTAGCTCTGAAGCAGCTACCCGCACATAAAGATCTTGACAGCCCTCAATATATTTTATGTCAATCAGGTCATTGAACCAGAGCAAACAGCCAGATCCTCCTTCTCGGATATCTAAAGTTGCATATGCCGTACAGGAGCAATTGCTAAGACACAATCTCTTACATTCTACAAGGCTAATGTATTTTTCAGCCCTGGAATGACTTGTGTCAGGCAATTTTACTGCTTCAAGCTTTAGAAAGCCATCACCATGCTGACAATCTAATGGAGCCTTTCGAACACACCCAGCAGACCAATTCAACAAACTCCATTGTCGTTGTGATTTAGGTTTGAATTTTTCGAAGCATGTGCATACAGGAAAGTTATTGACGTTGTAAATAGCATATGCACCACACTTGGCATAATTGTCGCACTCATCAAGAGTTAATGCACAGTATTCTACCCAAGTACAGGTTTGATTCACCCATGTAAAACGCTGCACAGCACCTGATGGGGTCAGCACCGCTCTTGCGAGGACTGAACTGTCTTGGATGTCAAGTGTGATAAATACCTCTGTCTCATTTGACACAAAGTTGATTGGTTTCAGCTGTGGGGCTCCAGTCAAACGAAGGCCATTCCAGGAACCTGCTCTATACAGTATTACAGGACCCTTTTTAAGAAATGATTGTGGAAATCCGTGAGGATCGATTATCAGTGTGAATTCACCCTGAGAAGGATCATCATTGCTCTTCCAAGATGTGAAAAACCATTCCTGACCAGTTACCAAGTTTATTCCAAACTTCATACCCGGTAATAAGGTATCACCGGGATGATCAAAGCTCTGCCACAAAAAGTTATCTTGGTTGTTATCATTTCCATCTTTCACAGCCAGATTTCCCGATCCTAAGAGCACTGCGACTGGATTCTTGGGAGATCTTGATGTGTTAGAAGACCAAACAATGTCTTTTGTGCTATTAAGAAGGACAAGAATTCCTCCGGCATTGATATGTAGAACTCCTGAGGGATCAGAAATTGGATCATCTCTGTTTGCTACCCATACAGTTGTCTTTGGAGCTACTTTCTTGTACCAAATTCCCAGGTATCGACTCCTTGATGTGCCTGGACTGAAAAATCCCAGTTCAAAGCGTTGATCTGCTGACACTAGTGTCTCCCCATCTCTGATGGATTGGCCAAGTGTAATTGTGTCCAGTGTAGCGGTGGCAATTCTCATAGAAGAAAATAGAAAACAGTATAGAGTTAGCAATCTGAACCCTTCCATTGACTCTCTCATGCTTGCACTTACAGTTTATCTCTTATTCTTTGTCTCCAAATTCAGCCTAGCACGAATTGCATCTGTTCAGATTTAATGGAACTTGGGATTTATAGTTTTGGTAATTTTTACCCCTAAAGGGGAAGAAAAGTGGAGGGCAATAGGCTGCACAAGTGACTTGAGTTGTCAACCTGTCACAGTAACCTCAGTTTACCGGCAAAGGCTACTAGCATTGCATGATTCACTTGAAATACATTGATTTTTAGTTCTACCTTTTTCTGGAGTCTTCAATGCAGCCCTGTGATTTCCTTTCCATCATTTTTTTGTCACAAGAATCTTGTCAAAGATCCTAGTTCAAATCAAACTACGTACACGTTCAAGTACGTGCCTGTACACGTTCCAGTAAAAGTGCCTGTTCAATGCTTACCCTCCCAGATTGTTATCATACACCAGCAGATCAGAGAATTAGCAATAAATCAATCAATCAGAGGAAACATAGGTAGTTAGATTTGTTAATTACCAGATTTACTTGTAGTAAGCTGACACCACTAAAGTCTGTAATTGTAATGACTGGAAGACCGGGATTAGTGAAAAGCTCACCCAAGTCAGACTCTTGACATGCCTGGTCAAGTTATGAGTCAACTCGGGTCATGGCTTATAATCCCTGAGTTAACTCGTGACATGTCCAGGCATATCCCGAGTCGACTCGTGATTGGTCTAACCTTATTTGGATTCCGACTCAATTTCAAAAAAGCTCAAAACAATTGGGCCTGTATTGGGCCTACCAAGCACGAATGTCAAAAGTTTGTTTGATTTATGGTTCTTCACCCAAATTGATTTTATGTTGGTTTGAATAGAAGATATTAATTATAGTCATAGAAAAATGGCGTAGTTTTTCTCCCACGTTGTACTGTTGTAGTAGTCCACCTCTATGCAATGAAGCAATTACAGAGAACTTTTTTTCTTTTATTTTTTTTTACCAAGTTTTCATTCAAATTCATTATAGGAATCATGAGAAGGGAAAACTCATCAAATTTCTTAGGTGCATTTTAGATCCGCGGTTTTATGTTTGTAAAGTTGTTTTTTTTTTACATATTTTCGAAAAGTTGTTTTCATATTTTGAAAATCACTTTTAACCACTATAAGAAATTTCACATTTTACAAAATTCATTTACCAAAATTTAAAAAAAAAAAATGCTGTAATTGATTGTAATTACATGATTTTTTACCAAAAATGTCGCCAAAGATATGATTTTTTTTTAAGGATCAGTTTATCATTAAAGAATAGCTGGTTAACCCCTGAAAAAAATTAAAACGCCTCCAAAAGGAATAGAACCTTTAACCTTAAGGTTAAAAGCCATTAGCTTTAACCAATTGAGCTACTCTAACTCATTGTTGAAGGTTTGTTGATTTAAATGTATATATATTTATATAATTTGTTTCAACTAATTTAAATCTATTTATATAATTTAAAATAAAATCATATTTAATAATAATATATAAAAACATATTTATGAAAATGAAAAAGAAAATAACAAAACAAAATCAAACTTAGAAAATCAAAGCCCATAATTTATTTTTCTTTCTTTTATTGGATTGTTTTCCTTTTCAAAAACTATATTATTTCAATTTGATAAAAAAAAAAAAAAAAAAACCCAGAAAATCAAATCCTGTAAATTGAAAAGAAAAAAAAAAACCAACAAAAAAAAATAAAAATAAAAATAAACTAATATTTATATAATTTAAAATAAACTCATATATAATAATAATATATAAAAACATATTTATGAAAAGGAAAAAGAAAATAACAAAACAAAAGGAAGAAAAGAAAATTTTCAATTTATAGGATTTGATTTTCTGGGTTTTTTTTTTTTATATCAAATTGAAATAAGATATACTTTTTGAAAAAGAAAATCCAAAAAAAAGAAAGAAAGAAAAAAAAAAATTACGGGCTTTAATGTCATGCCGTCGCCGTCGCTACCAACTGTGGCCGTCTTCATCGTCGTCGCTGCCAGCTATGGCCATCTCCATCGCCGTATCCGTCTCTGTCACTGTCTCTGTCTTCGTCGTGGTTACTCTCGCCATTGTTGCGATCTTCTCACTGCCTCTTCGCAAATCTTATTTCCTCACTGTCAGGTATTTCATGGGTAGTGGATTACATGTTCAGCAATTGTGTATGAGTAATGCCTGTGTTCTAGTTTATATAACTCAGAAGAGCCTTTTTAAGGTTGTTTTAATCAGTCCCAGTAATTATAATGTGATTTACTTTAGTCATCACAGTCCCACCGTCATGTCATGGTGTTTGTCGTAGTACTTGAGTTCTATTATGTTCTTTGCATCTTTCAATTTTCTTGTTATAATTGTATATCTATTGGTTCTTAACACCTGTGCTTACCAATTGCCATATAATATTTATCTATAATTCTGTATTTTAGCAGGTACGACTTTTTTCTTGCTGGTGATTGCCTGAATGACTCTTCTAGCAGAGTATAGGTAATTTGAATTTAATTCTAGCAGAGGTTTGATGAACATGCATAATCGGATTTGATGGTTTATGTCTCGGTGTGTCAGCCATTCAATTTTGTTAATTAGATCTCTTTTTCCCATTTACTCTCCTGTTTATCTTGTGTCCAAATGATATTTCCACGGTTAAATTCCGGTTTGCAGGTTTGGGTCTCGGCTGTCAGGAAGAAGACGTAAATGTTTGCAACTGGTGGCAGTGATGCTCATGTCAATCTGTTGTATGATTTAACTGCTTCTGATAAATCCGTGAATAGGTGAGTCATTTGGTCACTATTCAGATGCTATTTTCTTAGCATAATAAATAAGTGATAGTCATAGCCTTTTTGAATGTCATCTTATTATGATTATGATTTTGCTTGATCGTTTTAATGGTGAGTGAATTATGTTGAATATGCTTCTATTATTGATACTCGAATTTTTTTCCTTGGAGCTATTGATTTAGTTTCTCATTTGTTGAAGCTATTGATGTTATATCTCTTACATTGAAGGCGGTGGTGTAGGCGTGTCGCCGTTTGAGCAGATGATGATGATGTCGGGTCTGTTGAGCAATTTGGCCATTAGAAAGTCTCTGAGAACTTGTTGTCAGCTATCCTATATTCCTATGTTCATGTTATTGTCTATGGTTCTGTTCATAGTTACTTGTCACGGTATTTTCTTTACCATCATAATAAGAATTGTCTCTTGTTATTTAACTCACCAATTTTGATTGTATAATAACCTTTATTAGTAAATTCAAAGCCTAACCTTATGAGCTGCTCTATAAGGATTATAGAAATCAGAGAATATCTTCTATTCAAAGCAGATAATGATGCACTTCAGGCTGAAAACCAGAAGCTTCATGCAGAGGTTAGTTAGTCATGGCTATCAATGTTCACTTTTTATCACTCCACCTTTTGTTTTTCTTATCTTGTTCGTTTGTGGAATGCAGAGCGTGATGAAACTTTGTTGTTTAAATCATTGCATTTGCAGTTTGGTTAGATTCTGCAGAATAAAGTTGCAAATCATGTTCTTCTTTCTATGGTTCTTTCTTTGTTTGACCTTTTAACTTGTTATATGATGATTTTTAAAACCTTCATTTCTGTTAACTTCTTGAATTAAAGGAGGCTTTTACAAAGCCTTTTTCTTTAACTTTTTGCCAGTGAATTGATTGATTAATTATAGTTGAAAGCTAAAGAGTAGTAGTCATGACTATGATAGAAGATCTCTTTTGAATATAAAAATTTAACAGGTTGATTAATTATAGCTGACGTCGTTTCTTTAGCAGGTTGGATGGCTAAAGCTTCTGCTTCTTCATCTGTTCAAGCAGCTGCTGTTATTGCATTGTCCATACATGTTCCACAAAATCAAGTTAAGTATTCTAATTGAGGTGGAGTTGGGCATTTAAGTGGATTTGAAATCAACTAGTTCATACCTTGTGATCTTGGATGAGTTTCTTGACTAATAAGATTGTAAGATTCAGCATAAGTCCTTCGTTTAGAGTTTGGTAAATGAAGACAAGTTTGGTAATTTCTTGGTATTAAAAATAAAATAAATAGATTCACATAAATAGTATGTGATCTATCTCCCGAAAGAAATACATGCCTACTGTTGTTTATTTCAATCCAACTACAACCAGGTTGCTTCTTGATTCCATTCCCCTTTATTAGATCCCAAATCTTCTCTGCATCCTCCTTTCTTCCACTGCCGAGTTACATTTCTGCCAAAATTAAATAAACACCAGAATTAGAAGGTTCTACTTCCAAAATCCTCTCACCAATACACCTTGATGTTTTTGTGGATTCGACAAGCTCTGAGCAAAGCTCCCCAAACACTTTGAGGAACTTCAGCTCCATATCCTCTTATTTGATCTAAAAAAACTCATTGCCTCATCTATAAGTCCAAATCACCCTAGCAAATCAGCAACACAAGTATAATGCTCACTTGTTGGCTGAAGAAAGCACTTGGAGGAAGACATGACTAGTAGTGAATAGGAGAGTGAGTATTGGTCATAGGCACGACAGTTTCAATTTTAGTTCACCAATTTTGA
Organism: Acer saccharum; assembly: GCA_030490815.1. Classification (NCBI taxonomy): domain Eukaryota; kingdom Viridiplantae; phylum Streptophyta; class Magnoliopsida; order Sapindales; family Sapindaceae; genus Acer; species Acer saccharum. Next base: position 17,290,855 of record CM059867.1, on the reverse strand, counting down.
TTTTGCTCTTGTTACCTAGTATCTGTTCATGATGCTTTTTTATTTGTGTTAGATTTTGCTTTGACTCATGTAGATGAGGTGATTGATGAGCTAATAACAAAGGGTTATTTCGTGTGTCATTGCAATGCAGGGCATAGTTGTGGCATAGTTGTGTGTTAAAAGCTGCAGATTTTGACATGTCAGTTCAAACTCTTGCAGGTTTTCCACCTCTCGGGCTTCTTGGTAAGCGGTCCTACCTCAGTGTTTCAAGTTCTTGGTCATGTAGTTAGAAGTTTTATCGCGAAGCAGCAAAGCTTAAAAACGATGTTATCTTAGACTAGGTTTAGATATGTTATAGGATAGACCGGTAGTAGACTATGTAAAATGGTATGTGGCAGTAGACTATATGAGATTTAGAGATTACTTTTGAAACAATTTGATGTTATTATTTTTTGGATATTCAATTTGATGTTATTCCAATGACATGTTTCGTTTGGCTCATTTTCATTTTATTTTGTTCAATTTAAATAGCTTTTCATTTGGAATAATTGTTGCATTTGCAGCATTTGTTTGATCCCAAACTCAATTTACGTGGCCTTTTTTTGCTGTCCCAAAACAAGTATTATACGACATTTTTTGGCTCCCAAACATTTCTTATACGATATGTTTTATATGTCCCAAAACATTTATAATACAACATTTTTTGATTGTTTCAAAACATCTCTTATACGGCCTTTTATTTATTGCCTCAAAACAGGTCTTATATGGCATTGAGGACATGCCGTGGTAGATTGACATTCTTTTGCAACTTTCTTTGTAATTACATTTTATTAAATGCCGTAAACAAGATTTTACGGCATTTTTAAAAGCTTGTAAATATCACCTTTTCTTGTAGTGAACAAACTCTACCAAACACATTACATTCTTTGCAAAAGGGTCTTTAAGTCGACTGCTGCTGTCAGAGTTACCTATTTTAACGGAAAAGCTAACGGGAAGGGGGTATTTGGCAAATAAGTTTGCTATCAGGGGGGAGAATGGACAATAAGCAAAATACAGGGGGCAAAGTCACTAATATGTCATAATATAGGGGGGGAAATTATACTTTCCCAATTTTTTAAAATTTTTTTTAGAATTTAATTGAAGAAATTCGTCCATTGAATTTGATCTCCATTCAATTTTATCTCTTCATTGAATTTAAATAAGGTGATGATGAATAATGACAATGATGATGAAAGTGAAATGTATTATTAATTTAATATTTTGTTAAATTAATTTTTGTTTAATTGGAAATATAGGTAGTTTAATTATTATTATTATTATTATTATTATTATTATTATTATTTATATTAATAATATTATTAATATTAATATTTTTTATTTTTTTAGTCAATAGGTCAAAGGGCATGTTTGTGTTATTATTATATTTTTCCAGTTTTAATGCAATTATGCATATAATTAGGGTGTGTAAGTGTAATTTTCCTAGACATCCGTTTCATTTCCATAAGTTATTGCCAATAAATGAAAGTTCAAGGGGTTTAATACAAGGAAAAAAAGTTCAGGGGTCAACATACAATTTCGCGTATAATTCAAGGAGAATTGGTGCTATTAACCCTTATTATTATTATAACTTGAATTTTTTTATTAATTTATGAATTAACATTTATTTTACGGTTTTTTTTTTCGTAATTACTATTTTTTTTTTCTTTTGTTTTATTTAATTGGTAATTATTGTTGAAATTATATTGGCAATGAAGCGTAGATCGACTTTAATTAGGAGATGTATTGGGTCATTTTATACAATAATATAAATTTCAATTTTAAATAGGAATATATTAAGGAAATTTCAAAACTTCAGTTATAGTCGAATGTTAAAATTATTAAATAAATGATCTACAATGTTACCACATCATTTGGGCACCGGATTTAGGCACCAACTTTGGGCAACGTAACATTACTCTAAAATTAATGGTTTTGTGATTGTGATAAGGCTAATTTCGACATTTTTAAAATTCCAAGTACCGGTTTGATATTTATGAAAAGTATAAAAACCAATTTGATTAAAAACATTAAAGTCACAAACTATTTGCAATAATAAAAAAAATCCTGGAATTATTTGTTAACTACCCTAAAAAAAAGGAAAATAAAATAATCAAATCTTGGAAGAGGAGATGGAGTCTCCAACCAGCAGTCTACTTTGGGTGTAAGATTTTCTATGTAATTAAAACTAGTAATAAAATAGAATTCAATTAGATAGTTTTTCTTTTTCTTTTTTTTTTCTTTTTTTTCTTTGTTTTCTACAAGACAAATTCAATTAAAATTTATTCTTTCCTCCTTTTCTTTTTCCCTTTGAGTAGACGGTATATATAAAACCTATCTCTCATTGAGAGAATTTTATCCACGAAGGGTCCTCTCTCCACAAACGCTGCTTTTTTATTTTATGTACGTATAAATCTACTTTACTGCAAGTTCTTATTATTTTTCTTTTATAGTTATATTTAATTAACCTTATTTTTATATTTATTTATTTGGTTAATTCTTCTTTCATCTTCAACTCTTCTATTACTTTGCTCTGTCAAATATATATGTATTGCTCAACCTTAACTAGGTCATCAAATGTATAATCAGTGTATTATGTATTTATTTATTTATTTATTTGGGTATTATATATTATATATATAAATATTTGACATGATAATTATATTATTGAAAACCCTCAACCTTGGATTATGATTTTTTTTTTTTTTTTAAATAACTGACATCATTATGGGTCAGATGTCTGTCGGAATCTAAAGAGATTAAACTCTATAAACACGATCATGAGCAAACTGATGAGCGAAACGACATATTCTTTTAACAAGAAGAGAAAGATTAGCCATGAGAAGATGCAAAAATCTTCATCATCAGTTGACTTGAGTAGAAGATGGGAAGACTTGAATACTGATATTCTTGTGAAAATATTCAAAACTATACCACTCTCAGACTTGTCTCACAAAGTTACCTTAGTATGTCATTCATGGCAATTAGTTTGTTGGCACATCTTATGTTGGCAAAATGATCATATGCTTGATTTGGGGGTCATCAGGGATGCTCTAATTGGAACAAATGTTGACTCAATAACTGGAAAATTAGGGCATGGTCATCAAGTGACTGCAAATTTGATGAAATTGTTAAAGAGTCTATTAGAGGGAGATGAAGCTTGTTGGTTTTCTTTGGAGCATTGGAGATCATCTATTCGACACATTTGGATTCCCATACATCTTCAAATTTCAATCGAACATCTTGTTTACATTGCAGAAAGGTATATTGCATTCAAAAAGTTTTTTGTTTTTTACCTTTTTAATTATTGAATGATTATTTATGATTTTAATTTCTTTATTTGTGTCTTCGACATTACAGAACAATCGGACTTAAACACTTATTTCTATATGACTGTTCGATAATAACAGTAGAAGGATTTGCAAAAGCAATACGTAACTGGAAAAATGTTAGATATCTTTATCTTGGAAGAGTTAGATATGAATATGTTGTTGAGTTTATTGAAGAGATTGGCAAAATTTCTTCCCAACTCGGAATGCAGTGTACATGCATGCCTGCAGGTACTCAAACTCACTCAAGGCAAGATGATGAGCTCTATAACAGACAAAGTATGGGATTGCGGTTTTCTGGTTCTTTCAAAAACAAAAAAAGAGTAAACAAATTCTACAAGGATCTCCTTCAGATTGAATCAATTCAATATTGTAATTTATATGCATGTCTTTTATAAATAGTTTCTTTAATTTATCCAAGATTGGAAGATAGGATATTTGAAGATCGAGTATGTAGCGACTCGAACTTGAAACATTGTCAGACCGAATAAATGCTCTTTACCACCATTATGCTGTTTTGGAGATGTTGAATTTCCCAATTATGATGTTTTAATTAAATTGTCTACATGATCAAAATTCTGATTATTTTTATATAAATGTAATTGACAATTAGATCCATATGAGCTATTTTATTTATACTATTTATACCCTTTAGTGTGTGTATGTGTATGTTTTTAAAGTCCGAACCCGCTTGGGTCAGGATGTCCGAATGTAACGAGATCAATGAACTCTGAAAACAACTCCCACCTGAGCGAAGGGATCTCTGACTTCCTTATCTGATAACAATAATGTTATACAACCTAAATGATGTGGCACTTGATTTGTCATTCTCATGTCACTAACCACACCCTTTTGGATCATATGGTAAAGATTAATATATGGTGTGTTTGTTACATTGGATTGGACTGAGATCGGACAAATCTCAGTCTAATCCCATATTTGTGGTCTACATAAGATCGGATTTCTCCAATCCCGTATAGACAAATAGTCATGTTGTGGCAAGACTCAATCCACAAAGGTCGAGACAAAATATTGTCCCAGCTTCTTTTTTTTTTTTTTTTCCTTATTTTATTTAAATTACTTATATTTTAAAATTAATTTAATATATTTTATTCTTTTTTAATATTAATATATTTTTTCTAACATTTAAGATTGGAAGATAGGATATTTGAAGATCGAGTATGCAGCGACTCGAACTTGAAACATTGTCAGACTTAATAAATGCTCTTTACCACCGTTATTTTGTTTTGGAGATGTTGAATTTCCTAATTATGATGTTTTAATTAAATTGTCTACATGATCAAAATTCTGATTATTTTTAGATAAATGTAATTGACAGTTAGATCCATATGAGCTATTTTATTTATACTATTTATACCCTTTAGTGTGTGTCTTTGTATGTTTTTTAAGTTTGAAACCGCTTGGGTCAAGGATATGTCTGGATGTAACGAGATCAATCAACCCTAAAAACAACTCCCACCTTAGCGAAGGGATCTCCGACTTCCTTACCTGATAACAATAATGTTATACAACCTAAATGATGTGGCACTTGATTTGTCATTCTCATGTCACTAACCACACCCCTTTGGATTATATGGTAAAGACTAATGGTGTTTTTGTTACATTGGATTGGGACAGAGATCGAACAAATCTCGGTCTAATCCCATGTTTGTGGTCTACATAGGATCGGATTTCTCCAATCCCGTATAGACAAATAGTTCTGTTGTGGCAGGACTCAATCCACAAAGGCCAGGAAAAAATATTGTCCGGACTTCTTGTTTTTTTCTTATTTTATTTAAATTATTTATATATAAAATATTAAATTTATTTAATCTATTTTAAAAATTAATTTAATATATTTATTCTTTTTTAATATTAATAAAAAAAATTCTAATGTTTAAAAAATATTTTTTAATATCAACTAAAAAAATAAATGCTATTTTATTTCAAATTAATTCTAAATAATGTTATTATTTTTTAAAAATAATTTGTTTATTTCCAAAAATAATATTTTTAACCAATTTTAATTTAAAATATTAAAAATATTTTTATTATTGAATTAAAATGATTTTATCTATTTAAAAAAAATTAATATAATTTTTTAAACTAATTTAATATAATTTTATGCCGACATCTCACAAAAGAAAATTTTCAATTATTTTTTTATCAAATCCAATTTTATAACAAATAAGAGACGGTATTATTTTATTTCAATATGTATTGCACCAAACACATCATATAACTAATTTAGTTCCATCCTATCAAATTCAATCTCATCCCATAAAAATAGTCAAATCATATGCAATCCAATCCCGCACACAAAACCGGGACTAATTGTTTCTCATATCATTTCGATTAGAGTGGTGCTATTGACACCACTCTATTGAACTAGTAATACCCCATTTTAAATTTGTTTAAAATTATATTTATATCGTTTACTAAAATTACCTAAAGAGACATACAATTTAATAATAACTCTAATACAAAGTGAATTCTAATAAAACCACAAACCCACAACACAATTTGTTTACTTGATTTTTTTATTTTTTTTTAAAAAAACATTTTAAACCCTTTTTTTTTAATCTTACATACAGCCTCTTATAATATTACTACACTCTTTGTTATTTTTGAAAACCGTTGGCAAAAACTAATTACTGATCAGCTTGGTTTAACACATGAAACCTTGATTTTCCCTTTATTTACATACGTGCCCTCAATTCTTTTTGACGGGTCTCCTTAGATGATAAATTGGCCATCATCAGCAAAACACAAACTGGATCAAGATCCAACAAAGTTCTACATACAAGCCCAAATTAATTCACGGTCCAAAATTTATCTTACAATTTAATTTTTTTAAAAATGTAACATTAAACCATCTTCGATGCATATGTCAATGTCAATACCAAATTTGGTACAAAAAAAAAAAATGTTATATTTAGCATATCAATTTAGCATTGTGCTCCAATGCACACTTCTATTTAAAATGCTATTTTTATTATTTTATTAATTAAAATTATAAAAGTAAACACTTACCATTAATACATTCATTATTTCTTTTAATGCTTCAATGCAAAGTTTCATTATTGTATTCATTATTTCATTTAAAATACATATATAATGGTATTTTTGTAATTAAAAATGAGCATTTATTGCTGTACCAAATTTGTCATATGCTATATTGTGTGCCAAAGCATATGCCAAATTTGGCACATTATTTGGCATTGCATTGGAGGATGGTTGAGGATGGTTTTTGCACACTGTGCTAAATTTTAACACTGACACGATAATTTGGCATAGCATTGGAGATGCTCTTATATATATGTAAACCAATACCATATGTCCTGTCATTTTTGAAACATTAAAATTCGGGGCAGACGTCACTCTTTTGAGAAATTCTTTATACAGTCATTTTCTCTTCGTGCATAATGATATTGTAAAATTAGTTTCTTAATTATCAGCTGAAAGTTATTATCAATTTTGTTATGTTTGTTGTATGGAAGCAGGTTTAGTAGTGACAAATTACAGGTGAAAAATAATAATACACACAAGAAATTTACGTGATTTGATCTTAAGACCTAAATCCATGAAGGCAATATAATAAATTTTACTAATGAAACAATTTACAAATTTTGGAGTGGAAATACTCAAATGCAAAGCCCCCATATATCAATCATTATGAATATTTTAGAAATATCATTATTTGTTATAATGGAAACAAACGGAGAAGTTTGATAAAAGGGCTAATTGCACTAACTTTGCAACTATGGACATAATAACACTAACATTCACTCTGACCCGTAGATTAACGTTGTTCAATGGTTGACCGCCGTTAGTAAGATAGGGTTGAGGGGTAATATTGTCTTTTAACTATTTCTTATTTATATTTTATTTAATAAGTCATTTCTCTCATTTTTTTTCTCCTCTCTCACCCCTCTTTCTCTTTCCTCTCCCACCATTTTCTCTCCCTCCTCAACATTTTATATATTTTTTCAGAGAATTTCACCGATGTATCTCCTCCATCGTGGAGTGTCCTTCCCGATGGAAGGAGCATACACTCCTCCATGGAAGGAGGTTTGCCCAAGTGGAGCAGACCTCCATCAATCATATGAAGTCTTTAAATGATCAAATTGATGATTTAGAATTTTCTACCATCAAATATGAAAAGATGAGGCCCATTGATTTTTTTTTTTTAAATCAAAATATTTTGAAATAATTAGATAAAAATTAATAAATTTTTTGTTAAAACTTATAATTTTTAAATTAATAAATCTTTTAGAGCTAACGTGGCATATTTTAATTGGACATTATATTTTTTAATACCAATCACTAAAAGACTGTATTTCCCCTCTACCCTAACCGACTAGCAATGGTCAACCATAATTCAACGGGTCAAAGAGGATGTAAGTGTTATTATGGTCACAGTTGTGAATTTAGTACAATTACTAATATAGTTAGGGTGAGTTAGTGCAATTTGTCCTTGATAAAACACTTGAAGCTTGAAATTTAAAAAACTGAGGTGTTTTTCAAAGTTATTATTGTGGAAAAATCAATTGAGACTACTAAATTTTGGTTTTCAACCCTTTAGTTTAGATGCAAATTTGTGACTTTATATTCAATAATAATAAAAAATTGTATGTCATATTCATTGAAATTTCATTATTCATATGAATTTAATGTACAAAATATATTAACGCAGCTATCTCATGGAGATTGCTCCATGAAATATATATTTTTCATAATTTGATTAGGTAAACTTTACCTAAGATTATTGTATCAAGTCTGTATATATTAACGGTACATATTTTCAACAAAGGATGACACCGTCCAATGTTGTTTGGCAATAAAAAGTTATCAATGTCACGGCTTGAAGTATGTTATCATATTCATCGGATATTAAATAATAAATAAAATAAAAATCCAAATTTCAATTTTAAATTAATTAGTGGTGTGTGACTATTGTATTGCCTAAGAAAGAATTAGTTGGATTGGTGGCATGAAATAAATAATGGAAAAAAGAAAAAGAAAAAGAAAATAAAATCACAACTGACCTCTTCTACTAACCTAAAAAATCATACAAAAACTCTCACCTAATTTTCACACAAATTTTATGGTTATTGATATATATATAAGAGATCATTTTTGTAACTCTTAAAGTGCAATGATTTTATGGGTATTTCGATGGTTCAAAAAACAAACAATGTGTTTTAGAGTTTTTTGTGATATAGTAATGTTGATTTAAAAAATGAAATGTTCGAGTTTCAAAAAAATAAAAACAACGAAAATTGAAATGTTGGAAGAAACTGTATATAAAATGTACAAATTTCCCTGTTCTCCAAAATACCCAAGTCTCTGTATCCACTGTAGCCAGGTTCTTTCTTTGGGACCTTTGAAGCTCTATGACCGTAAGAATCCATTTAATGTCATTAGCAGTTTAATTATTTTTCTTTTCATGGGCTCCCTTACCAGGGAACTTCCAGAATTCAAAGTAAGACCCGAAATTGATGAATTTCTCAATTTGGGGTCGGTTGGTCAACAAAGCATGATGAAGATTAAAATAATGGTATTAGATACTTCGAAAAAGAAAATAATAATAATAATTTTAATTGAAATCTTGTATTCATGTAATTTGTGTCCATCTTATAATAATATCTTTTGAATTGTATTTAATACCTACAGCATAGATCGTAAAGCTTCCTGAACAAAGAAATTGAATTCCATCTCAAATTTTCAATAAGAACTTGAAAAATAAAAAAAATTAAAATAAAAAAGATGTAAATCGGATGTGCTGTAATATTTGAAGTTGGAAAATACAATTAGAATAATGTTTTTTTTTTTTTAATTATATTTATGATTTAATACAATAAAAAAATCAATAAAAAGTTAATTAATTTGTAGTATCTGACACATCACAAATACAAGTACATTATACTATTTTATTAAGTTTTATTGTAATACTTCAATATAAAATATCTATCTTTTTACGAAATTGAAATCATATTTGTTTACGATTAGAATTGATTAACCATAGATAGTTTTTATTTTCAGTTTCAAAGCTGACTTCACGCCCCCAGGAGTGTAGCTCAGCTGGTAGATAGACGAGCTCGAGGCTTAGACAAATGACTCTCAAATTAACGGCTCGAATCCTAACAATGGCAAAAGACTTCAAAAAAAAAAAATATGGGTGGATAGATAGATACTGTCAAAAAAAATTAAAAAAATTAAAAAAAATCTGACTTTCAATTAATAAATGAGAATGATTCAAGTGAAATAATCAGTTTTCTTCAATTTTCGTTTTGATTTTTTCTTTAATTAGAACCACTTGAAAGTTGAATCTATTTGGCTATTTTAATTTTCCACATAACCACATCAGCTGATTTACAACTTACAAGTCGTATATTTTGCCAAAAAAAAAATTCTTAAAAAAAAAAAAAAAAATTGTTATTTAATTTGCTTAGTTTGTACAATTTTCAGAATTGTTGAATAAATAGATATATAGAATAGATCAGAATTTTCCAGTTTTCTCACTTTTCTCACTTTTCTGTGAGAAGTGAGAAAACTAGAAAATACATCGATTGACAGTCATTAACGGTCTAACACATGACTTTTTTACTATATTTATTATTAAACTAAACAACTTTCAAGTCCAACCAATATTCATTTTCAAAAAAAAAAAAAAAAAAGTCCAAACAATGCAGCCCTTATTTACTCGTTTTGAACTATAAAGTCCAAGTTGAAACAGCAACAGCCCATTATTGGTTATGTAATGGTCCAAGAGCCCATTGTTTTCATTATAGAAATTTCTTTTCACACAAAAATAAATAAATCAAAAAACGAATTCTCTCTAGAACGGTTGAACGGTTGAACCTATCCAATTTATTCTCTCAAAACGTACTTGAGATTTGAATTTCCTCATATAGGTAGAAGAGAAAATGTTATAATATAATTAAGAGACTTGACTTTTCTCATATGGTACAAGAAAATATTCTAAAGGAACCAAATTTATTTTGTCATATGAGGACAACTAAAAAAGATGAGTACCTCACAAAAAAATGAGGTAGCTCAATTTTAAGTCTCTCGTACCCTTATATTGAGGTAGTGTGTTCAATTCGTATTCGTCTTCCTAAATTCCAAATTTATACTACAATTGAGATAGTGTGTTCAATTCGTATTCGTCTTCCTAAATCCCAAGTTTATACTTCAAATACAATTATATTAGAGTTGTAAATTACAATGTTGCAGTCTCGCAGGACATATATATATAAATATAAAAGTTGTCTCTATTCGATCAAAAACAACATATGATCCATAAACTCATAAGAATAGATTAATGTATTAGAGATTATACAATTAATAACCCAAAATCTGATCATAAAACAGCTGTTCAATTACACAAGTCCAATACCATCTAATCTATGATCAAACAACACATTATTACTGCAGTAACTGTCCCTCTCATCTTCAGTGCCACCCCCATTGACAAAGTTTGTAGATGATGAATTCAATGGAGTCGAGCTCCTTGAAGGCTCGGCCGAAAGAAGAAGCGAACCAAAACTCATGTTGTTTGGGACATTTTGATGATGATGATGATGGTCACCATTAATAATATTGTTGTAATAATTAAGAAACGATTGGTTTTGATCATCACGAGGATCATAGCCATAGTTTTGTTGAACATCAGAGCCATTAAAGCTTGTAGGGTTTGAACAAAACTGCTCCAAATTGGCTTGTGTGAATTGGGTTTCATTACTTGGAACATTGCAAGCAGCCTGGTCAACTGGGTACTGACCGTGGAGGAGGTTTTGTTGGAAAGACTCTAGTAATTGATTTTCTTGAAAATTGTGAGGAGGATTCAATGGAGTAATGGCTGTGGCTAAGTTGAGAAAATTATCTGGATTTAAAATAGATCCGAGAAGATGATTTGAAGGGTTGATATTGATGTGATGATGATGATGAGAGTTGGTCATGAGAATGGAAGAGTAGAATTGGAGGAGATCTAAGCGAGGGCTGTGAGTTACAGGGTCGATTCCCATTCTCAATAGTTTCTTCTTGATGTGAGTGTTCCAATAGTTTTTTATTTCGTTGTCGGTTCTTCCTGGTAACCGAGCAGCAATTGCAGACCACCTAAGAGTCGTGAAACATGAGAAAAACTTTAGACAATATTGAAGTGTTTGTGATTCAAATTCAATGACAAGAATAAAATAATAAATGAGAATAAAATAATAAATGAGAAAAACACCAATGATTTTTGTGATATTTTGACTTACATGAGCTTAAAGGAAATAAAATATTTAATTCAAAATTTATGCTACAAGAAGTCCATGAATTAGGTAGTGTAGATATTTCTACATTTATTTATTTTTTTGGAAGTCTGATACGGATCGGGATTCGAGTTGGTTGGTACGTAGTAAGATCTACCGTTAAAAGTATTGTCCGAAAAACAACCCTCATCATAGGGAAGAGATCTCCTACACATTTTATGATTTTATAGACAAACATGAGACTCAAATCTCTATCGTGAATGTGAATGTGAATGCAAAATGCAAAACTAATTAAACAATAAGTGTAGGGTTGAAAGTTCTTTTCAACTTTCTACAAAGGAAAATAAATAATATAATAAGAGAATATATTATTTCTCTTTTTAAGCATGGCCTATAATTTATAAGGAGAATTTTATAATTACTGTATATGTGTTTGGCAAAATTTAAATAAGGTTTGTACTGAATTTCAAAAATCTGAAGAAGGATTTTTTAATGAGTTTAGGGATTCATCCAGATCCATATAAAAATTATATTATGTCAATAAAATTAAATTTACCGTAATTTAAAACCCTTGAAGATAAAATTAGACTCTACTATATACTACTATAGTACTATGGTGCAATAGATTCTATGGACTTACGTTTTGAAGATTAAAATTTTTCAGATGCGGGAATCCCGCACGTAGATATCAGTGTTAATTGAAACTTTTTTCAATTAATACCGGTGTCGATCTATTTGAAATCTCGTATGAAAAAATATGCTAGATCCCGTGCATGGATATATATATATAATCTTTTTCTCCTTGGTGCGCACTTATATAAAATACATCAATGCATTGTACGTGGACCATAAATTATGGATGAGTATGGATAAGTGCATACAGATTGAGTCAAAGCAGTTGAATCTAATTGACCACATGCAAGACACTGTGCACACTGAGTAGATTATATATATATATATATATGGTGGTTCTTTAGTAAGGACGTTCTGAAATTATAAAGTAATGATAATCACCAACAGCCACACATTCACATTGGGTGTGGGTATATGTTAATATGTGGATGTGGGCCCAATGTGAATGTGTGGTTGTGATTAAACGTCTTGAAATTATATATATATATATATATATATGTGTATAAATGTTCAAGTCAGTGCACACTGATGTAAATATATGAGGATATTGAATGTGAGTCACTCATTTTCCATGCTTTGACTTAGTAGGTATGCACTTGTCAAAACTTTTTCATAATGAATTGCTCATATTCAATGTCCTTATATATTTAAATCGATATGTACTGATGTGAACAAGACCGTATAAATATATATATATATATATATATATATAGATATATATTGGATCGTGTACATCATCAGTGATGCAATATAAAAAGCAATTCAAGTACTTATTAAAAATAATTTAGTAAATGCTAAGAAAAGTAAAAGAAGAAGAAGAAGAAGAAGCGAAATTGAAAAGCTGATGTATGTACTCACTTGTTTCCCAAAACTCGATGTAGTTGTATAATGATCTCTTCTTCTTCAAGTGAGAATTCTCCTCTCTTGATATCAGGCCTCAAATAGTTTGTCCACCGAAGTCGACAACTCTTCCCACACCTCTTTAGTCCTGTATGCATATATACATTCAAATTCAACACAGAAATCAATTTTTATATATGGAACATATATTATACCTAGCCCGTTAGATCTCTAATATCAACCGTTGAATGATCTAGGTTAATCGGTAACGAAAAGCTTGATGTTAAGAAATAATAATACCTGCATTCTTGGGAAGGAGTCTCCATCTTCCATGCCCATGTTTTTGAATATAGTCAATCAGCTTCTGATCTTCCTCCACAGTCCATGGACCTTTCTTCACTACTCCTCCATTACTATTATTGTTTCTCTCTGGAGATGATGACTTTCCCATTTCAATCAATCTCTTGAAAAAACACAAGCCCACAAGAAACTCAAGAGTGTGTTAGAAGTTTTGGATCAGTAGAGAGAGCCAGTGAGATATATGGTGGTGGGTATTTTATATATATAATGTAAATGGAGAGAAAACAGAGGAAGCAAAAACAATCAAAGCTGAGAAAACAAAACAAAATAAAATGAGAAGTCAAAGGGATTCGGTACCGCCCAATGGTGTCACCTCTCAACGCAAATACGTACGTGTCACACAGGGAGAGACACAAAACGACATCGCTTTTATTTATTTTTCTACCTTAGATTGATTGTACAAGTAAAACATCTTCTCATCACGTAAACTGTAAACGTAAACACCATTAATGGCAAATTCCACGACCAGGGCCATTCTGGTAATTTCAAGGTGTTGACCTCGTCTGTGATTGGCCGGAGAGCGGCCTTGTCGATGACGTTAGAAAATGTGATTGGGCATTAGGTAAATTATTACAGAACCCGAGATCAGAGAAGTGGACCTTGTATTTTGGATATTGTGACTTGTGTGTCTCAAATTCTACAACACGGTGACATATATAGAGACAAATCGTTTTCCCCGTGGAAATAGAACATTCTTACTTTTTCAATACGTATTAGCTGTCAGCAACTGATGTTTGACACGTCAGCATGTTATTTGGTCTGAAAACCTTCATTTTTTTTACAAATGGGGACCACCTCTTTGCATGGCTCCAATGGGCCGCCACGCCACCATCATAGCCGAGCTCAGCTCCTAAATAAAAGCAAAATATATATATTATAAATATGCTTTTTGAGGAGAATTTTTTTATATTTTGTTTTAATTTGGAATTAAAGTTATTTTCTTATTAGTACTGTTTTGACGAAATGTTAATCAAACTGTTAAAATTAACAATATATTGAAGCTAACAGGGGCGTAACTCAGCTGGTAGATGGAAGAGTTTGAGGTTTGGGTAAATGACTCCTAAATCAGCGGCTCGAATTCTATCAATGGCGAAAGTTTTCAAAAAAATACATGATCCTGAATTAATTGTCAAATATATATATTAAAAGTTGTATGTTCCGGTTTGCTCCTCTTTTACATTAGTGGTTTGTGGTTCGAGACACTTTAAATCTTACTATGTTTATATATCCCGATTATAATAATATATATAAGGACCACGTATATAGTGTTTGATTTTGTGAAGTTTTGTTAGGCCTATAACTCTTGTAATCAATTTTTTTTTAAAGGTTTCAAAATTCAATTCAACATCCAATTTCTAATGAATTGTAATTTTATATATTTTTTTCAAATAGAATAGAATGGATCAATTTATCCATTTTATCTTAGGAAAAAAAAAAGGTAACTATAAATCAGTCTATTCGATCTAATTTATATAGAGTGAACCAAACATGCAAAGAGAACAGAGACCCTAGAAATAGTAAATCTTATCTTCAATAGCTTGACACTGTTTGCAAGGTTCAATCTAATCTCCTCATATCAAATCTGAATTCATTTCTTGATGGGAAATATAACAAAGTTATTATTAATAATTGTTAAAAAAAAAAAAAAAATCATTGACATACTATTATATATATATATATATTGATTATTTTCTCCAATTTATTAGGTTTATTCAGTGAATTTGAACATGATGTGGACTCATTATATTTATTAGTATTACTATTTGAATTTTGTCCCATACATTTTATTGGTCTTCAAGTACACAATTTTATCGAAATTTTTCTACATATATACCAACTGTTCAAGAATTGATGAGATGATCAATTAACTATTAACGTTCAAATGGGATTCCTTTTTTTATTATTATTGACGTTCAAATGCAATTCAACTGATAGCAACAAGGCATGAAAATCAACCTAACTCTTCGTTTGGAATTATTTGGGAAAGCTAGCTGGTCTCTCTCTAGTGCTCTGTATGCAACCCAAAGCTCTTGAGCGCTCACTTAGACTTAAGTATATCGTTTTGTGTAGTATGATTAAATATCTATGACACATGATATGATTGAGTTGATTAAGAGTAAACAATGATGGAGGAAGGAGCCCCCACAAGTGGTATGACGACCCCCCCCCTTTCAAATTACAAATTTACCATTAAATTTGACTTTAGCGCACCCTTCCCCCTAAATATTTTTGAATTTGTATAATGACCTCTCCGGACAAAGATTTGTGATGGCTCCCGCCCATGTTTCTAAAACATTATGCATCTGTTCTAGTCTAATACGTTTCACGTTTGCATCTATATATTACTTCAAATGTCTTTTCCCACACAACTGTTTTCTAGTCAAACAAGAATAAATTAGAGTACTGTTGTGAATTGTCTTCTTTACTTTGCTTTTATTTGTTTATGCAAGACTCATGAAATGCTATAAAGTGTGGTTTCTAATGATCTCTGGATATAAAGATTCCATCATAGCCTGGCTAGGATATGACTATGGCTAATCTAATGTTAAATCGGACCTAGCGCAATCCTTTATGACTTGATACACCAGTACTGTTCTTGAATATCAATCAATTTTGTAGTTTTCTTATCAGCTATCTGGATAAACAGCAACCTAAAGAAGAATAATTAATAAGTTAAATGACAGCACGTAAGGAAAAATGTGTCACAATGATATGCTGTCCAATAACATTCTGCCAAATATGTATTAATTATGATCATTATAGTTGTTAGTCTTTCAAGAAATTAATATGCTTACACAGTAGACTATTATTAGACAGTCCGTTGATTGTCTAATAATAGTCTACTTTTTTTTTTTTCCTTTTTTTCTTTTTTTAATTACAACAATTGCTGGACCTGGTGAGATAAGACTCTACTAGCACAACCCGAAATACTACTCCCACAATCGGGGAGAGGCCTCCCACACTTGGGAATTAATAGCCAAGGTGGGACAAATTATATATATATACATACCTAGGTGATGAACCATGGTGGTGGAGGCTCACTTGGAAGAGTCCGACCACATTGACAAGAAGCCATTGGTAATAGTCTACTTATTATGTATAAAGGAACTGAGCTGCGAGACAAATGCATCACAGTGATACATTATGCAATAACATCCTGCCAAATATGTATTTATCATCATAGTTTTTACTTGATATAGTTTTTCAAGAATTATGCATATTTAATAGCTATTATTAGACCATTGATTTTTCAAGACGTCTAATAATTATATGTATGCATACATATAATAATATAGTTAATTATGCAGCATGTTTCTTGAAAAACTAACAACTATAATGATAAATATATATATTTAGAAATATGTTATTGGACGTACTGACACATTACTCCTATGTTTTGTATTAGTATATACGTAAGCTGTATGATTATTGTATAAAATTTTCTTACAAATTTATTAATTATATAAATTACTACTCTTAATTTCTTGGCTCCTTCAAGTTTTTTTTTTTTTTTCCTCATCGGTTTAATTTTTGTTTTGTTATTTTGCTGTTCCAAAATAAAGAGAGGCACAGTAACACATGAAATTGATGAAATATAATTAAACTAAATGGAATTAAATAAATAAACAATAATCGTACAAACTCCTTTATTAATTTTCTTGTTTAGGATATATGTAAGCTGTATGCATATTGCAAAAAAATTAATTAATTATTAGTTTTGTCAAGATATACGTAATTTATTTGAATTTTTATTTTTAGGATGATTCAAATTAAATTGTATATCGATATATAGATCGAAAATTGTCTTATATCTCAGTCAAACCATCACATTCAAAATTAATACACCCGTTGGATCGAAAATTGTCTTATACCAGTCAAACCTTTAAAGTGAAAGCACTAGCTTTTACAGTTGTATAATAATTGGTGCTAATTAGATAATTCCACACTCAAGAGCGTGCATGCATTCACAGCTTTTTGTACAATTAACTTCCATGTGCTTTAGAATTGCTTTTGAATAAATATTATATATATACACGTCACCATTCACATAAGTGTGCACCGATCGATGTAACTATATTAGTACCAATGCATGTGGATCACTAATTATGGAAAAGTTTTGATAAGTGTATACATTTTGAATCAAAGTATGTAAATCCAATAGTCCACATCTAATGCATCGATGCAGTTATATCACTACGCACTAACTTGAACATTTTTGTATATATATATATATATATATATATATATATATATATATATATATATATCTTGAAAAACTGACAACTATAGTGATAATTAAACACATTAATTTGGTTTAGGATGTTAACGAACAAGTATCAAGGTGACACATTGCTCCTCTATTTTGTATTAGTATAGCTCCTTTATTAATTATTCTTGTTTATGATATGTTGTAAGCTTTATAAATATAGCAAAACTTTTAATTAATTATTAGTTTCAAGAAACCAATGGCCTCTTGCCTTGATGGTTGGAGTCTCCCAAGGGAGGTTCCACCACCGAGGTTCAAGCTTTGGTATGTACATATTTGTCCCACCTTTGGCCTTTAAATTCCAAAGTGTGGGGAGCCCTCTCCCGATTCAGTGGGAGTAGCCCTCTCTTCAGTTGTGAGAGTTGTAGTCTATTTGTACCCTCTCCCCGATAGTGGGAGCAGTATTCCAGGCCGTGCATGTAGAGTCTAATCTCGCCAGGTCCCGTCTATAATTGTAATTGTATTTCAAAAAAAAAAAAAAAAAGTTTCAAGAAAGAAATAGGACTAATATGGTTTCATAGAAGCATTTCCATTGTGACCTTTTTTTTTCAATTTTTTTTTTTTTTTTTTTCATTTTCATTTTTAGGATGATGGAAACGTATATGGATGATGTTGTATGGCCGTCACATCAAATTTTATACACCTTGTTGGATTGAAAATTTTCTTATATTTCAGTCAAACTGCAGTCACATTCAAAATTTATACCAGCAACCAGTTGGATCGAAAATCGTCTAATATCTCAATCAAAGTGAAAGCAATTGCAGTTACAGCTGTGTAGTTTGACACTAATTCGATGTTAATTTCCTCAATTAAAAGCTTTCATGCACTCACAGCATTTTGCACAACTAATTAATTTCCATGTGCTTTAGAATTGATTTTGAATAATTATTAGAGGCATTTTTTTTTATAGCACTCTTTCCAAAGCCATTTATGGAAAAGTCACCAACTTAATAAGTTTTGTGGAAATAGCACCAAAGTATGTGAACTACCAAAATTGCCCCTCATTTATTCTTTCTTCCTCTCTCCCACTCTCACTCTCTCTTTCTTCTTCTCTCTCTTTCTTCCTCTCTCCTCTTTTTTTTCAAAAACCGATCGAAATGACCTTTGCCGAAACGACCTCCGGCGAAACGGTCGACTCCCTTTGATGGAGATCAAAACGACTTCCGTTATAAAAAAAATTCTGGAAATAAGTCTCGGTTATTTTGTAATAAGTCTCGGGTAGCTGAAATAAATCTCGGGTAGCTGTAAATAGCTAGCTTGAAATAAGTCTCGGGTGACTTACCCGAGACTTATATCCAAATACCCGAGACTTATTTCCAGAATTTTTTTAATAACGGAGGTCGTTTTGATCTCCATCAAAGGGAGTCGACCATTTCGTCGGAGGTCGTTTCGCCGGAGATCGTTTCGACAGAGGTCATTTCGATCTCCATTGATGGATCAATGGAGGTTTTTGAAAAAAAAAGAGGAGAGAGGAAGAAAGAGAGAGAAGAAGAAAGAGAAAGTGAGAGTGGGAGAGAGGAAGAAAGAATAAGTGAGGGGCAAGTTTGGCAGTTCACATACTTTGGTGCTATTTCCACAACACTTAATAACTTGGTGATATTACCACAAAACCAATGGAATTTGGTGCTATTTCTCTCTATTTCCTCTAATTATTACATACACGAACTGCATATCTACTCTTATAATAGAAAGACCTGAAGATATCTACAACTCGTAATACTGTTGGGAATTTGAACCGATGAACATGGAAACAATATGCTTAATAAAGGCGATAGAATTTGAGAGGAAAATATGGCATGCTTCTCCATTAAGTTTTTACAAATATAAATGCAAAGCAAAAGACAAGGAAGCAAACTAAAACTCAAACACCTAAGCTAGCAGATACAAAGGAAAATTGAATTTAAACAATTGAAAAACTAACAGCAAGATAAGCACAAACTAAGATACTGAGATCAGGAAGACTTAGTTTATCAGTCCCCCTCAAGATGGTGCTCGTTGGAAGAGACCAATCTTGGACTTGAGTAGACTAAACCGAACACGAGGAAGAGGTTTAGTGAGTGCATCAGCTAGCTGGTCTTCGAAGGACACATGAGAAACTCGAAGAGAACCACGTTGAACTTGTTCATGTATGAAATGGTAATCAATTCCAACATGTTTCATCCTTGAATGAAACACTAGATTCGAACACAAGTGAGTGGCTCCGACATTGTCACAATAAATGACAGGGGGCTGATGTAGCAGAACATCAAGTTCAGACAACAATGAGCAGACCCAATTGAGCTCAGCGGCAGTAGCAGCAACTGACCTATACTCAGCCTCTGTTGACGATCTGGCAATCGTACGTTGCTTCTTGGAACTCCACGAAATTGGGTTGCGACTGAGGTAGACAACATATGCACTTGTAGAGGAAAAATCATCCTTGTTACCAGCTCAATCGGCATCGGAATATGCATGGAGAGACAGAGGAGAGTCACGATATATCAGTAAGCCATCATTGAATGAACCACAGAGATAACGCAAGAGGCGCTTAACAAGAGACCAATGTTCATTGGTCGGCCGGTGCATATACTGTGATAATTTATTAACCGTAAATGCAAGGTCCGAACGAGTGAGAAGGATATATTGAAGGCTGCCAACAACACATCTGTATTCGGTAGGATCCGGAAGAGTAAACCCAGAATGAAGTTGAATAGGCGGGCGGGCTGGTAGGCAGAGGAGTAAGAACCGATTTAGCGTCCAACATATTTGCCCATGACAAAACATCCAGTATGTAACGTTTCTGAGAGAGCAAAATACCGTGTGCATGCGGAACAACCTCCACACCAAGAAAATAAGTTAACTGCCCTAGGTCCTTAAGAGAAAACCGGCGAGCAAGCAATTGAACAAAATTATCAACCATGGCATCATCCTCACCAGTAACGATTAAGTCGTCAACATAAACTAGAAGAAACAAAACTTTGTCATTAGTGCGAAGGACAAAAAGTGAGCTGTCAGCATGTGAATTTTGAAAACCTGAGTCAACAAGAAAAGCCCGAAGTTCATGGTACCAGGCTCGGGGAGCTTGCTTGAGACCATAGATGGCTTTGCGAAGCCTACAAACATGAGACGGATGATCAGGATCAACAAAGCCAGCCGGCTGTGTCATGTAAACATCCTCGGAGAGATGGCCTTGGAGGAAGGCGTTGTTGACATCAAGCTGTCGTAATGACCATCCGCGACTGACAGCAATACTGAGAACAAGACGGATAGTTGTCGGCTTAACCACAGGACTAAACGTGTAATGGTTGTCAACCCCCGGGCGTTGATGGAACCCCTTCGCAACCAACCGAGCCTTAAACCTGTCAACAGAACCAGCAGAGTTATATTTAGTACGAAAAATCCATTTGCACCTAACAACGTTTTGATGTGATCCATGTGGAACTAGCTCCCATGTCCCATTTCGGACAAGAGCGTCAAACTCCTCAGACATGGCCTGACGCCATTTAGGTAATTTCAAAGCCTGTGTAGCACTTGTGGGTTCATGACTGTCATTATGAGTGAGTTGGGTGGATAGGTTCAGTTTCTAAGTAGGTTTATGAATGTTGTTTCGAGCTCTCGTTGTCATTGGATGCTGCTGAGTTAGTGGAGGGGCTGGAGGTCGTGTGGGTGGAGCTGAAACTGGTTGTATGGTGCGAGCAGTGTCTGTAGTAGTAGGCTGATGGGCATGTGTGGTCGGTGGTGTATTTGGTGAAGGTGTATGTGTTGGGTCGGGCATGTGTGGTGGACAGGTATGTGTGGCACACAAGGGTTCTTGTGGAGGCTGCACAGCAGATGACAGAGAGAGTAACGGTGGCACATTAGGGGTGACAGACGAGACAGAGATGAGAGGAGGAACCCAGGATGCAGCTGTATCATTATGTGGTGTATCGGAAATGTGGCAAGGATTTTTGTATGGAAATATAGACTCTAGAAATTTAACATGACGAGAGACAAAAATTCGTGACGTAGATGGATGAAGACATAGGTAGGCACTTTGTGTTAGAGAATACCCAATAAATATACAAGGCTTCGAACGGGAGTCAAGTTTGTGAGTTGTGTACGGGCGGAGCCATGGATAGCACAAACAACCAAAAACTCAAAGTTTCGAATAGTTTGGAGGGCTTAGAAAAAAATCAGTTCATAGGGAAAGGACATATTTAGTGTAGGCGTGGGCATACGATTTATTAAGTACACAGTGGTAGAAAAAGCATGAGACCAATATTTGACTGGAAGTGACGCATGAGAAAGGAGGGAAAGACCAGTTTCGACAATATGACGATGATGTCTTTCAGAGTATCCATTATGCTCAGGTGTATGTGGTGGGGTGGTGAGATGACTAATGCCATTGGTGGCAAGAAAATTAGCAAGAGCTAAAAATTCACCACCATTGTCAGTGTATAGAGTGATGATTTTATTGTGAAATCGGTTTTCCACTATAGCCCTAAACCTTATGAACACATCCTTGACTTCAGATTTTTGTTTCAGAGCATATAACCAGACATATTTTGTATAGTGGTCAACGAAAATAACATAGTATTTAAAACCATCATGTGAAAGAACCGGTGAGGTCCACACATCCGAGAAAATTATTTCTAGAGGACGAGAGGATACAAGAGTAGATTCAGAGAATGGTAATTTATGGCTTTTATTGCAGTGACAAGCATTACATGAAAAATTAGAAGATAGAGGAGACGACAAATCTAGATTATAACATGAAACAACATGTTTTAATATAGAGACTGCAGGATGACCTAGCCTATGATGCCACTCGGACGAAGTGGCTTTGACACTGGAGAAAGCTAGTAACGGGGTAGACTTAGTAACAGGCCACTCATATACTCCATCCGTTGTCTTGCCACGCAGTAGGATTGCCCCCGAGCGAAGGTCCTTTACAAGAAAAGAATCAGGTAAGAATTCAATAGATACGTTATTGGAAATGCAAAATTGAGATATTGATATTAAGTTCTTTTTCATGCTAGGAACACAAAGGACATTATTTAAGGCAAAGGTAGTATTATTTGCAGAGAGAGATATAGAACCAGTGTGTGTAATTGGTAGTCCGGTACCGTCTCCAATCATGATGTCATCGGATCCTGTGTAAGGTGCATGAAGTGACAGGTTATTTAAATCTGCAGTGACGTGATGAGAAGCTCCACTGTCAAGAAGCCAAGCCGGGGTGGTTGGCTGTGAATATGTAGCACAATGAGCCCGAGGCTGCCATGTTGTATGCGGACTAGAAGCTTGTGGTGTGGGTGAGCTGATCAACTGAACCGGTACAAGGCGAAAAGAGGGACATTGCTTGGCTGTGTGGCCTTTAATTCCGCAGACCTGACAGTGACCGAGATAAGGTCTTGGAGGTGGTCTATCACTGCGATGATTGGTTGTACCTGTGTTGGATGAAGGAGAGAACCGATTACCAGAGTTGGACGACGGGCGCCAGCCCGTATGATTGTTTACAGGGGAAGCAGGTGGTCGCCAGTTGGAAGTGTTTCCATAGTTGGATGGTGAGCGCCAACCCGTACTGTTACGGTGTGCAGCCGGATTGGCAGAGGCAGGGAAGTGGGCTGGTTCAGACTTCGTATTGTGGACGGAGGCTTCAAAGTTCAGAAGTTTTTCATGCAATTCATCAAATGTGATCGGATTATCGCGGGCTTGAACAGCTCGTACCAGTTCCGTATAATCATCACCAAGACCATCAAGTATTTTGTCCGTGAGATCATCATCATCCATTGGGGCTCCTAGAATAGCTAGTTCATCAGCACGTGCCTTGACGGATTGAAGAAATTCGGTAACACTCTGAGACCCCTTGGTTGGATTTTTGAGATGATTCTTCACTTGTTTGATTCGGCCTCTAGTTGGTTTGGCATATGTGTTTTCCAGGATGGACCAGGCCTCTTGGGCAGTTTTTGCTCGAGCAATGAAAGGGATGATGGTGGGAGAGAGTGATCCAATGAGAGCATTGAGAATTAATTGGTCTTGCCGACGCCACACAACGTAATCCGGATTAGGTACGGTGGTTCCATTTTGAGCAATACTAACGGGTGGACTTGGTGTAGAGCCATCAACATACCCAAGGAGATCATAGCCAATAAATAAGGAATTAAACTGAAGTTGCCAGGAGACATAGTTGCTGGTTGTAAGTTTGAGAGGTACTTGGGCAGCAATATTGATGGTGATGAGAGTGTGATGGCGTTCATTTGTGTTATGGATGGTGATATTGGGTGCCGCAGATGCTGAGGGAGGATTTGTATTTGGTGGTGCAAATGCAGAAGCAGTGGGTCTGGTCATGGCGTTATGTTAGAGAAATGAGAAAGAAAGAAAAAAAAATGATAAAGGCTCTGATACCATAAAGGCGATAGAATTTGAGAGGAAAATATGGCATGCTTCTCCATTCAGTTTTTACAAATATAAATACAAAGCAAAAGACAAGGAAGCAAACTAAAACTCAAACACCTAAGCTAGCAGATATAAAGGAAAATTGAATTTAAACAATTGAAAAACTAACAGCAAGATAAGCACAAACTAAGATACTAAGATCAGGAAGACTTAGTCTATCACTTAATATTCGCCCATAACTCATAGCAATTAATATCTATAGCAGAAAAATAAGATTAAAGAAAAGGGAAAATCGTATTTTAGTCCCTGTAGTTTGCATTAATCTGGGTTTAGTCCACGGTTTTTTGGTATTGTAACTTTCAGTCCATCTGTATTCTGACAATATGAATTCCAGTCCCTACCGTCCAATTCTGTTAGGGTTCCGTAAAGTCAACGAGGGTCAACGAGGGTAAAAAGGTAAAATAACATCAGATGTTCTAGAAGCTTATATAACCAAAGGGTATAATAGTAATTTACAAATTAAAATAAAAAACAAATCAGTAAATAAAAATAAAAAACAAATCAATAAATAAAAAAAATAAAAAATCAATAAATATTAAAAAATAAAAAATAAAATAAATTCATCAACACTTTATCGTAGATCTGTAAAAAAATTTCATCATTAATCAACATCCATTATCGCAGATCTGGAAATTTTATTTTGAACAAAACTAAATTCAACAATAGTCATCAACAACACCAAACACAAACCTATTTTTTTTCAAAATCAAAATCAAAATAAATAATCAAAAGCACTGGACCAGATCAGTCTGAATCATCATCCTCATCTCTATTTTTTTACTCATTTATAAGACCAGATGGTCCAGATCAATAATCAGCATAAATCTCTATTTTTTTTTTTTTTTTATTTCTCCATTCCTGCAATCATCGCCATTATTTTTAATCGAGCCCTCCCACCATCAATTTTTTCCTCCATCATCATCATCACAGCTCAACTCTGCGTTAATTGAAACCAGTCATTCGCACTGCTGGTTTTGCCAAACAAGAGCCGCTGAGGATACCGTCAACGAGGAGATCGACACTGTTGAGGAGACCGTCGGTGAGATATCGTCGACGAGGAGAGACGAGGCTGTTTTTAATACGATGAAGAGTTGAGATTCTTGTTTGCCGATTCAAATGCATGGATTTGCTGGTGGTAAATCTTCTTCTTCTTCTTCTTGTTATTTTCGAAATTCTTTAATGGAAGGTGAGCTGATGAAGTTTAATTCGAAATTCTGGGTTTGATGATTTTTGAGTTTGATTTTTGGTGGGTTTGATTGATAGATGATTCTAGTGGGTTTGATTGATAACGATAATGATGAAATGGGGATGGAATATTGATGTTTGAGGATGAATTTTGTTGAATGAATTTTGATGAATTTTGGTGGAGTTGGATAAATTTTGGATTCAGAAATCGTGAATGAATGGATTCAGTGATAGTGGATAAATTTTGGATTCTGATGGTGATTAATTTTTTTTATTAATCTGATGGTGGTGAATGGTGATATATATATTTTTTGTTTTGTTTTATTTTTTTTTAAATCTGTTATATATATATAATTTCAGTTAAAGTTACATATAAAACAAATTTAAGGGTAAAACGGTCATTCATCGACTATCAGACAGTTAGAGGGGCAATATAGTCTTTTAGTCCGACTGACATGGCAGAATCTGTCTTTTGACGGATTCTGTCACAGAAGGACTAAAAGTTACAAAAAAAAATAACCGTGGACTAAACCCAGAATAAGGCAAACTACAGGGACTAAAATGCAATTCCCCCTAAAGAAAATAAACAATCACACAACACAAAATATACATGGAAAACCCTAAATTAGAGAAAAAACCACTATATGATAAATTGTTACAAACTTACAACCATATACTCTAGGATTCTCTCTCACACCTCATCCCCAAACCACAGGGCCTTACTAAGCCCCCAAACTCACAAACCGAGCTTTATATCATGACTCTCAGCTTACAACACTCACAAGATCCTCACTAAAAACCCCACAATATCCCCTAGGTCTCCCCTAAATATCACCCACGGATCTCTAACTTGATCCACTGGTATTCCTCAGATCCCTCCCCGGATAATCCTTAGGGTCTCCCCCGGATCTCACCCACTCTCTGATATTACATAGTGTTCTTTTTTTGCTACTCACAAATAACCTAATCATAAGGTTATATTTATACTAGTTACATGGAGCTAAGACCAACAAGGAAATCCATCTCCTATATGTACAAGACTTATTTGTTCCACATAAATATTATTTCCTTTTATGACAAGTCTTCGTGCAAAGAGAAATCATTTTCCTTAAAGCACAAGAATTTCTAGAAACAAACTACTCCCTTTTCCGCTGAAGATTTCCCGTTCCAAGCATTCTTCTGATTGACTACAATTCAGGTCACAGTTACGCACCCGCTTCCTAAACCGTTACAAGTCACCTGAAATTACATCACTCAGAAAAATACGATTTATATGCTGAAACGAACCTAAAACCGCTGTCTAGTCGTCGCACCGCTGTCCTTATCGCTGTCAAACCTATAGTGCAATGGATAACACTTTTCATTGGAATAGGACCGATGTTCTTGCCGTTATGCAATTGCACAGCGCATTGGACCACTGTAAGAACCGTTGTCTATCCCATAGCGTTAACCACATCGGTTGTCAACCATCTTCGTTTCTTCAATTCTTCTTAGTCTTCAAACCTCCCTCAAACACCATATCCAACTTCCAAATGTTTTCCCACGTTTCTAGGAAATTTCACATCAGTTTAGTTTCGTTTAGTTCACATTGGGTTCACTTGAGAATACGAGTCAAACTAACAATTCTCCCATTTTGCTTGAATTCTCAAGATCTTTGTCCACAACCATGACTCTCTATACCGAGAATCACCATACCCTACCACAAGGTATAACCACTTAGGAACGAACCATCATAAGATTTTTTTTTTTTTTTTTGTTCGTTGTTCCGGCACTATGTTAAAATAACTTACTGAAATTGTGGTGCAACTCCTCACGTCAGATTTCCAGGGAGTTCGTCAACCATCGACATCCTTGTCCACCCACACACCTTGCATCACCTTTTGACTGATGCCCATGTGCAAACCTATGAACCACTAACAGCAACATATTCTCTTCCTTGGCCAATGGGAAAAACTACCAAAAGGATAAACGTGTTCTTGCATCACCTATCCTAGTGAAAACTTACTACTAGTATCGGGAGTGCTTTGCCGGATAAGCCCCACACCACACCAGAGACTTTGAGCGTTCCTCTTATTATTATTATTATTATTTATATTCATTCAGCACCTTGTATAACCCAAATTGAATCTCCATGACTCATATTTTCCACCACAAGCCAAATTCTCCTCCATCAATATTCTTCTTTTCATCAAACTCGAAAACCCTACCGAGTTTGAAACCGCTTTCAAGACGTATCTTCTTCGCTAAACCATACTAGGCAACCATGAATCATCATCCTAATACCACCAAGTCCTCCATACGATATCCCGTAAAGACTTGAAAACGCCATCGCCATGCCATGGGGCTCTGATACCAATTGTTGAGAATTTGAACCGATGAACGTGGAAACGACATGCCTAACATTTGCTCATAATTCATAACAATTAAGGCCTATAGCAGAAAAATAAGATGAGAGAAAATAAACAATCACACAACACAAGATATACATGGAAAACCCTAAATCAGAAAAAAAAACCATGGGCCGTCAGGACGACAAAGAAAGTTCCAGTATATGATAAATTGTTACAACCATATACTCTTGGATTCTCTCTCACACCTCAACCCCAAACCACAGAGCCTTACAAAGTCCCCAAGCTCACAAACCGAGCTTTACATCATGACTCTTAGCTCACAATGCTCACAAGATCCTCACCAAGAACCCCTTAATATCCCCTTAGTCTCCCATGAATATCATCCACGGATCTCTAACTTGATCTACTGATATTCCTTTGATCCCTCCCCGGATATTCCTTAGAGTCTCCCCTGGATCTCACCCACTCTCTGATATTACATGGTGTTCTTTTTTTGCTCCACACAAATAACCTAATTACAAGGTTCTATTTATACTAGTTACAAGGAGCTAATACCAACAAGGAAATCCATCTCCTATATGTGCAAGACTTACTTGTTCCACATAATTACTATTTTCTTTTATGACAAGTTGTCTTGTAAAAAGAAATCTTTTTCCTTTAAGCATAAGAACTTCCAGAAACAAAATACTTCTTTTTTTGCTGAAGAATTCCCGTTCCACGCATGCTTCTGATTGACTATGATTCGGGTCACGGTTTCGCACCTGCTTCCTAAACCGTTACAAATCACCTGAAATTACATCGCTCAGAAAACCACGATCCATACGCTGAAACGAACATGAAACCACTGTCTAGCAATTGCACCATTGTCAAACCCACAACGCAATGAACATCGCTTTTCACTAGAATAGGACCGCTGTCTTTGCCGCTGTGCAATTGCACATCACATTGGACCGCTATGGGAACCGTTGTCCATCCCACAGCGGTTGTCAACCATCTTCATTTCTTCTTTCTTAGTCTTCAAACCTCCCTCAAACACCATATCCAACTTCCAAACGTTTTCCCACGTTTTCAGGAAGTTCCACATCAATTTAGTCTCGTTTGGTTTACGTTAGGTTCACTTGAGAATACGAGCCAAACCTAATAAATACATGGAGAAAATTCCTCATATATAATGGGATTTGAACTCTCACCATCGATGTGGATGGGGAGGTTCGGTGTGTATAAATAAATTTAGTTTTCATCTATACCAATTAAAATTGAAATGAAAATTTGTAGGATATGATCATCCTGACTAGAGAGAATTTTCGTGGAAACATATTTTACATATATACATGTTTTGTACCCACAAAATTGCTATCACTTCAAAGTTCAAAGTCTAGAGTCCCAGTCCGGCAGTCCCCACCAAGTAAATGATCAAAATGAATGTTGGAAGAGATAGAAGTTCCACTGTTTGGTATTTTGCTTGTCAAATAAAGTCTGGGATAAGTTTGAAATATTTTAGCAAATGAAATAATATTTGATGAAAAGATCATGTCATATGGTCATTTCAAGCCAATCCCAACCTCAAACATGGAACGTGCTCATGAATTTTCATTTTTCAATTTTTGTTTCTCTCTCAATTTACTCCTCAAATTTTGCAGTTTTTTATGAGAAAAATATGATCATTAGATATCCCTCTATCTAAATCTTCCGAAAGAACATAAATTATCAACTCATCTTAGCACCCGATCCACTTGACCATAAATTAATGGTATAATATATAGTTATATGTTGACAAATCTTTCAAAATGAATGAGAATTCAAATTAGAAAATGATTATTATTTGTGACTTTAAATGATCATATTTTTAACAGTTAAATTAAATTTGATAAACACATTTTCTAAATTCCAATTCTAATTTGTTAAAATTTACAAGAGCTCTTTCAAAAGAACAAAAATTCTCAACTAATCTTTGCTCTTGACCATAAATTTATGGTATATAGTATATAATTACGTGTCGACAGATCTTCCAAAATGAACGAGAATTCAAAGAAAAAAGGATCTTTACGTATGACTTTAAGTGATCAGATTTTTAATCACTTAATTAGATTTGTTAAACATCATTTTCTAAACTGATTCTAATTTTGGAAAATTTACAAGAGATCTTCCAAAAAAACAAAAATTATCAACTAATATTAGTTCTTGACCATAAATTAATGGTATAATATATAATTACGTGACGACGGAGCTTTCAAAATTATTTTTTTTTGAAACTACATTTTTATTGATAGAAAGCTTCAAGCAGAGAGCCAGGAAGAACCAAAAGGGAGCAATAGAACAAAATGCTCGAAATACAACCACAAAAACATAATACTACGGAGAGAGCTACAAATTAAGGTCAAACACCATCAGGACAGAGAAGACACAAAACAAAACATAGACAATCACCAGGCAAAACGACACCCACATCTGAAACGCTAAAAACTGAAAGCAGCAGCTTTCAAAATGATTGAGAATTCAAATCAGAAAAGGATCCTTATTTGTGACTTTAAGTGATCATATTTTTAGCCACTTAATTAGATTTGTTAAACATCATTTTCTAAACCCATTCTAATTTTGTAAAATTTACAAGAAATCTTTAAAAGAACCAAAATTCTTAACCAATCTTAGCTCTTGATCATAAATTAATGGAATAATATATAGTTATGTGTCGACATATTTTTCAAAATGAATGAGAATTCAAATCAGACAAGTATCTTAATTAGATTTGTTAAACATCATTTTCTAAACTGATTTTTATTTTGTAAAATTTACAAAAAAGAGGTACATTTAATTTTCTTTAAGAAAACTAAAGCTCGTCATTATATATATACACTCTAAAGCCATTCAAAGAGTGAAATTAGTTAGGTACACATTTTACAGTACATTGCTGATCAATCATCCCCAAGCTCATCATTTGATCAAGAGAATTCAATTATTGATATATATATATATACTCTAAAGCCATTCAAAGAGAGAAATTAATTTACTGTTTAGGTCGGCAGTCAGCAGTCAGCACTTACAATATTTCACATATTAAAATCCTCCACGTGTACTGTGTAATTAAGGAAGCATCTCGAATATTCTTGTAATAATGGTCATATCCGCACAATCCCTCTTTTCACCGTTGTTGTTGTTGTGTGTACCATTTGATCAATTGTGTCTTGTCAAAGTTAAAATAGTAATTAATAAATTTTAAAAAGACATTTACATAATTATATTGTGGAATTAAAATATGGAGATTAGTAATATTATTGTATACATGTTCACTATATTTAGTAATTAATTTTTTAGACATATTAAGTTTCAAACTACATGAATTGGTAATTTGATACATTTATGAATTCTTTAATAATAATGTTAGGATGTCCAAATTATTTATTAAAAATTATAATCAAATGATGTGACATGTGAATTATAATTATCATACAAATCAAAAGATTAATGTTATAGATAAGGTATTAGTTAAAACTTTTTATCACATTATTTAGATATGATTTTAGACAAATAATTTGGATAGTTTAACATTAGTCATTATGCTTTATTATAAACCTTCATATACATTCATTTTTTAAAAAAAAAAATTTTTTACAAATTGGAGCACGCCTCCTTTTCCACACTTGTGATGATGATTCAAATCCCAGTCATGAATATTTACCGGCATGTGTGAACATATTTTTTCGTCGATGTTTGAGAGTAAATATGTGAACCGCCCATATATTACTTAAACTCAGCAAATCTCAATAGATCCCTAATCCGATCATCAGTAGATTTCATTGTATGTGTGTGTGTATATATATATATATATAAATTAAATAGTTTATTTATTAATTTTCATTTTAATTTAAAAAAAATTATAAAAAAAATTATCAAATGAATCCTAACTTCCCATTAATTAAAAATACTAGCCATGACTTATTGACTTATAGAGTTATACAGGGTATACAGGGTTGGCTTATTCATCGGCTGGCTTGAAAGCTTTTAACGTAACTGTCAGTCTGTAAGGTGCCTCTATGTATCACTTGATTTTCTAAATAAATAAATGTAGAATTATTCCACAACACTAAAATTTCAAAAATAAAAAAAATAAAAAAATTCCACAACAATCCTTGTCAGATGCATTTGTATTAAAAATTCACTATAAACGACAAGACTAAGGTCAAATATTTATTTAATTCATCAGATAAGATATGCACTAGTTTGGTGAATTATATTGGTGATTAACAACCCCATCTTCTTTTTATTAAAAAAAAACACCCACCTTTCCAAAGACAATTCCACCCCTACAAAATTCATTTATTCACGTGTTTCAATCTTATAAGTTTCTATATTATATATATATATATATATATATAATTTTTCTATTGTCAGTTCGCCCTGATATGAAATATATTAGGATGAAGAATGTGGACCATTAGATTTATATACTTTGACTCTGGCACAATAATCTATAGAACACCATTGTATGGTGCACCAAAAATATTTTTGCATATGGGTACATGAATAGCATATGATTGTACGTATGTATATATTGTTATCGCATATAAGCTACATGTGATCATAACAAAATAAGACTTAAATTTTAATGTGGTCGTATGAAAGTTGTATGTGTACATATGAATTGATGTGATCACGTTAAAAAAGTCATGATCCTATATAAATTTTTTAAGGTGTTTTAAAGGTGTATGGTACACCGGTGTTCTATATATGAGAATATGGGATGCCCTTGTATGCAATGTTGCATGGTGCAACTTAAAAAAAAAAATTGATTGTCATTATTGTGATCATATCTTTTTTTGGTACGATCACATCAACTCGCATGTGATCATGACATGTTCTCACATGCAATCACACTAAATTTAATTGTGTGATCACATACCGTTGCATGACCGTTGCATCGTGCAACGTTTTTCACTTTGGCCCCCCTAAATTTTTTTGTTTTTGTATAATACCCTCCCCTAAATTTGAATTTTTGGTTCTGCTCTTAGCCTCCTACATGAGTCTGCCGAGATGTGTCAAAATCAAGTACTACATATACAATCCAAATATTTATCTGCTCGCATAATTGGAAGAGAGTATGACCTAGATATCTATCTAGTGTAAGAATCGGAAAATATTCACTCTTATAGTATTGGAGAAAAAATTCTTCATACTTGTTTGTAAAGCGCATTATGAGACTTAAATTCCTCTCCGCTTTCGCTAACATAAAATGAAATGTGCACACCATTTGAGATAAGAGTATTTATCGTGCACCTTTCATTTGACAAGATGATGTTGTCCCGATAGTAAAACCCTTTACACCCACACCACGAAATTGTGGGTTCGAGTCTCTCCCTAGCTACTCCCCCATAACATTTCGAATTATTGTAATATTTCAAAAATAAAAATAAAAATAATAAAGTAAAAGGTTTTCGTAGTCATTTGAGATTTAAAACATTTTGATTATTTAATTTTTGGCAATTTCCACAAGTTACCTCATTCATACCATCTCATTGATGGTTGATTCTTTTTTTCATCACTCCATAAAAAACAATTATTACATTAATCATCATTATTAGATTATAATTTAGAAGTTACTAGACATTATATATTTATATATAAATTAAAAATGTTCATGAGATTGGTTTTCCAGTATAAAAAATTTCAATAATTACCGTTATTAGAAATGCAGAATTCGATGTTAATACTTATTAATTAGACTATATTTATATAAAATGTTCATGCGACCTACTACAGTACTTTCTATTATTATAAACTTCAATAATTATTACAGCATAAAAAATAAAATAAACTTAAATAATTACCATTATTAGAAATTTAGAATGTTAGACCATATATATATATTTGTCAAGAGACTTCTATTATTATAAGCTTTGAAAAAATATTTTTATAAACTTCAATAATTACTATTATTAGAAATTTAGAAGCTCCTAGATCATATATAAACAAGCAGTCTTTCTATTATCAGTTCGAACTGACAATAAATATATCAGAACGAAGAATGTGGACCACAGATTTTGGAGAAGTTTTGATAAGTGTATACACTTTGAGTCAAAGTATGTAAATCTAGTGGTCCACATTCTTCGTCCTGATATATTTATTGTCAGTTCGAACTGATAATAGAAAATCTGATATAAACAAGTATATATATTTATAAAATTTTGTTCAAGAGACTGACTTCTATTATTTTAAACTTCAATAATTACTATTATTAGAAATTTAGAAGTTCCTAGATCATATATAAATAAGTGTTTCCATGACTCATGAAACTGATTTTATATTTATAAATTTCAACAAAATTAAATAATCGCATGGAAGTATGGAACCATGAAATCAGCATCGTATCTTACCATATGATTTGGTTGCATGGACACCGATTTTTTTAATTTTATTTTTTGCATGGATGTCAATTTACACATAATAATTACTAATTAAGGTTATAAACTTATAATATATTTATATACATTAAATCATATAAAAAAAAAAAAAAAGGTTCACATTATCTACTCATTATAGTATGTTATCATGATTATTTATTAATTACTTATAAAATCTAAATATATTTAACTATTTATACATTGGTCGTTAGACTACCTAAATATTCATCAATGATTCTGTTATGATGTGTCTACATAATTTTTGTTATAACCTTTTTTTTTTTTTTTTTTCAAGTGTTTATAAGAGATGGGTTTGCGTGACGAGTGCATTTGTGGACCTAAAGTAATTAGGATATTAATTGATATTATTATTTATTTTGTATTTTTTTTTCTTTTTTGAAATCTTATACCTAATGGGTTGACTATGTCAGAACTTATGGAAATTAAGTATTACATACACAATTTTGATATCTACTCTCACAATCAGAAGATCCGAAAATATGTACTCCTTAAAAAAAAAAAAACAAAAAAAACAAACAAACTCCGTACACATAAAAATGTGTATACTAGGACTCGAACCCATCACTAGCATGAAATAAGAAGTTCACAACTTCACATCACTTGAGTAGTTAAACAATAAGATGTGCTTACGTGATATTATTTGGTGGTATATATCAATGCATTTTTAATTTATTTTTGTTGGGTATATAAACGAAACACGTAATCATTTTCTAGTAATTTTTTTTTCTGTATATTCACGTAACTATATATAATTATAATTTATTTTTATTATCGATTAGCGCATCTCAAATGTAAAAGTGGTTTATGAAAAAAAAAAAAAAAAAAAAAGATGCCACATTAGATAAATAGACAATCTATTAAAAAATGTATTTTCAATGCAACTATGTATATTCAACTTCATACTGATATGACAAAAAAAATATTAGACATTGTCGAAATGACTATCTACTTTCAGACGGTTTGTTGAACTTCTATTTTTTCGGTTGACTCAGCAAGTATTTAAAATTGACATTAATTTTTCATCTATTTTTAATAAGGAAAAAATAAGATAGAAAAAAGAAACAAAAAATTGGATACGTTATTAAAAATAGATGTGTTTTAAAAGAAACATTAAAGACCAAATTTTGATTTCATTTTCTATCAAGTCTATTTTTATACATATAATGCAAATCTCTTGACATTGCTGTCACGTCAACGATTTTTGATATGTAACGTCATCACCATGCCTTTAAATACTATAATGGGAAAATAGTACTATTTTTGGAATATTAAAAGTTGGTGAAACCAACTAGTTAAGGATTGGTTAATTAATTAAATAAACCGTCAATTTGTTTTGTTTTTGTTTTTTTTATAAATATTACTATTACATAAAGTTGAGGTTTTTCTTTTTTTTTTTAGGAGGGAAAACTTGAATCCGTAATCTCATAGTGCAAGTGTGAAGGGTTTACCACCGAACCAATCTCGTCTCGTCAAATTGTTTAGCATTGATCACCACATGCTCATATATCATATGAATTTTTATTTTATTTTATTTATTTTTACATGATATCGCTAAATATATGACAAGCCAGACACCAAAACCCACAAAAAGAGAACCAAAAAGCATAGTTAAACATGTGATTAAATAATTAGGATTTAAATCTTGGTTGAGCAGTGAGCATCAAAGCAACATTATTATATTTTTCTATTAAACTTTTATCAAGTTTTCAAATTGGCCCCTCTAACCCTCCAAATTTGATGAAACTAGATTCGCCATTGGATACACGTGTCGTTACTGTAAAGTTTTCTCAGCGGAAAAAGTAGCTTGCCATTGTGACAAGTAGAGTTAGCAATACGGATTGGCTTGTCGTGTTTGAGTCAATACAGATTCAACACGATTATTATTCAAGTCAAACCCCATAAACACAAACACGAAAGGACTAAATTTGAATCAACACGAACACATCACACCTAATCCATTTATTATACGGGTCAAATAGTATAGTCTGACCAGGATACCGAATGAGACCGTAACTTCAGGAGGTTTTAGTTTTATGAAGGCCATAGACTATGTACATGGACTCCAAATTTGTGGCTTTGATAAGAATGTCATTTAGACAAGGCACCAGAGACAGAATTAATGAAGCTGAAAGCGAGCTGAATAATTTTCAAGTCCAAATTGAAACTCCCCAATTAAAACGTGAAACAACACCAACTACTTCAATATTAAAATCATTTTTTAATATCAATCAGAATCAAACTCATCAATCATTTTTTACATCAAAATTCATTATTGACAATTACATGCCCCAATAATTTGAAGTCTCCAAAATTTTCAATTACATGATATTATTTGGTGGTATATATCAATGCATTTTAATTTATTTTTGTTGGGTATATAAACGAAACACGTAATCATTTTCTAGTAATTTTTTTTTTTTTTTTGTATATGCACGTAACTATATATAATTATAATTTATTTTTATTATCTCTTAGCGCATCTCAAATGTAAAAGTAGTTTATGAAAAGAAAAAAAAAAGATGCCACATTAGATAAATAGACAATCTATTAAAAAATGTATCTTCAATGCAGCTATGTATATTCAACTTCATATTGATATGACAAAAAAATATTAGACATTATCAAAATGACTGTCTACTTTCATACGGTTTGTTGAACTTCTATTTTTTCGGTTGACTCAGCAAGTATTTAAAATTGATATTAATTTTTCATCTATTTTTAATAAGGAAATAAAATAAGATAGAAAAAAGAAACAAAAAATTGGATACGTTATTAAAAATAGATGTGTTTTAAAAGAAGCATTGGAAACCAAATTTTGAGTTCATTTTCTATCCAATCTATTTTTATACATGTGATGCAAGTCTCTTGACATTGTTATCATGTCAACGATTTTTAATATGTAAGACACTTTTGCATCAACGTCATCACCATGCCTTTAAATACTATAATGGGAAAATAGTAATATTTTTGGAATATTAAAAGTTGGTGAAACCAACTCGTTAAGGATTGGTTAATTAATTAAATAAACTGTCAATTTGTTTTGTTTTTGTTTTTTTTATAAATATTACTATTACATAAAGTTGAGGTTTTTTTTTAGGAGGGAAAACTTGAATCCGTAATCTCGTAGTGTAAGTGTGAAGGGTTTACCACCGAACCAACCTCGTCTCGTCAAATTGTTTAGCATTGATCACCACATGCTCATATATCATATGAATTTTTATTTTATTTTATTTATTTTATTTATTTTTGCATGATATCGCTATATATATGACAAGCCATAATGTGAGGTGAGGAGAGAATCCTTATCCGACACGAAGACCCACAAAAAGAGAACCAAAAAGCATAGGTAAACACGTGGTTAAATAATTAGGATTTAAATCTTGGTTGAGCAATGAGCATCAAAGCAACATTATTATATTTTTATGTTAAACTTTTATCAAGTTTTCAAATTGGCCCCTCTAACCCTCCAAATTTGATGAAACTAGATTCGTCATTGGATACACGTGTCGTTACTGTAAAGTTTTCTCAGCGGAAAAAGTAGCTTGCCATTGTGACAAGTAGAGTTAGCAATACGGATTGGCTTGTCGTGTTTGAGTCAATACAGATTCAACACGATTATTAATCAAGTCAAACCCCATAAACACAAACACAAAAGGACTAAATTTGAATCAACACAAACACATCACACTTAATCCATTTATTATACAGGTCAAATAGTATAGTCTGACCAGGATACCGAATGAGACCTTAACTTCAGGAGGTTTTAGTTTTATGAAGGCCATAGACTATGTACATGGAGTCCAAATTTGTGGCTTCGATAAGAATGTCATTTGGACAAGGCACCAGAGACAGAATTAATGAAGCTGAAAGCGAGCTGAATAATTTTCAAGTCCAAATTGAAACTCCCCAATTAAAACGTGAAACAACACCAACTGCTTCAATATTAAAATCATTTTTTAATATCAATCAGAATCAAACTCATCAATCATTTTTTACATCAAAATTCATTATTGACAATTACATGCCCCAATAATTTGAAGTCTCCAAAATTGTAAGGGTTGTTCTAAGGAAGGTATCGTTCTTGATATGCAACTTTTTATAAAAAATTTAAGGAAGAATTCCATGTAAATTATAAGGAAAAACTCCATTCACTTCCAAATAACACATTATATATAATAAGACAAAAAAGTTCTTCACTTTTACCAAAAAAAATGCCATTTATTTGCACAGTACAAGAGAAAGAAAAAAAAAATCTTCAAACTTGATGAATGAAGAGCAAATTTCTTATGTTTACATGTATTAAATTTAGATGGAACATAAATAGAAACATGTTTCCTTTCCATGGGCCTACATAATTAAATTTTACTAGTCCGACATTGGACCACCCCACACAAATTGACCCATTAGGAGCCCACAAATGAAAGACTAGACTCTATAAAGCATGAAAATTATTTTCAAAATTCTTCAATGTTTGGTATGACATTAGAGAACAAATCAATAAGAAAAATTCAAAACATTTTTCGAGATTTTGAAAATTTTAAAGTGTTTGTATAAGTCGTTTTGGGAGGGTATGATGAGACCTTATATAATTACACGATAATTCTTACTAATTATCATTTTATTGAATTATCATTAATGAAAAGCACGTGACAATAATCTACCTCATTTATCAATTAAGAATATATCACCATCAACAGCAATTTTAATTGTCCTAATTGATGGGTTGAACATTTAATAACCTAATCCAACTTTGAAAAATTATAATGAAGACAAATAATTCCTCGATACAAATTACAACATAAGGTGGCTGAGTTTTTCGGTTCACATTGACATTGACGAATGAAAATGAAAGATAATTAATAATAATAATAATAATTATTATAAGAAGATTTTAAAAAATATACGACATATACACACCAACTCTTTGTTGAGTTGGTTTCTAACACCAAAGTGGGTTCGAGTCGTATCTTGTATATAAAAATATAAAGGAAATAGTAGGAAATGACATTCTTTTCTTATTGATTTTGAGAGTATTACTATATCAATAACTTGAAGTTTAAATGGCAAAAAATGACTAAAATAACCCAATCTCCTTTTATTACATTTATGCCATTTTTAGGGTTTTTTTTTTTCTTTTGAGAAGATGACTAGAATATTTTTTGTGGAAATTACTGGAAATGACCACATACAACATGGAAATTTTGTTTGTAACCACAAACGAAAATTTAATTGTTAATAACCACTTTTTGATAAATTACTTGAATGCCCTCATATAAAAATCATCCACAAACTCTCTCTCTCTCTCTCTCTCTCTCTCTCTCTCTCTCTCTCTCTCTGTGTCAAAACCAAACTGTGAAAATCATGCCGGTGTCATCGCCATCAAAATCGAACCTCTGTAAATCGTCGCCGCGCGTCGTCCCCGTTAAAATCGAACCACTGCAAATCGTCGTTGGCGTCCTCTCTCTCTCCCCCCGAGCCTCTCTTTCTCTCTTCGCGACAATGTCGTCCTGCGCTACTTGGCTTCGTGAACCAAGCGATAACGTCGTCATGCTGTCGTGCTTCGCCTAGGCTTCACGACTGTCCAGCAGCGCCGTCGGCGCCCTCCTCCGCTGGCGATGTGGTATGTAGAAAAAAGAGAAACAAAAAAACCTATAAAAAAATATAAACCTAATTTGGGGAATTTGGGGAATAAGGGAAACATGTCATGATTTCAAGTTTCACATTTCAAGTTTTAGGCATAATTTCAAGTTTGGTCAAGATTTTAGTTGTGATTTCAAGTTTGATCAGATTTTAGTCATGATTTCAAGTTTGTTTCTAGGGGGATTTAAAAAAAAAAAAAAAAAAAAAAAAAAAAAACTAATTTCAGAGGTACTTTTTAATTTATGGACATACACTGCTTTTTTATTTTAAAAAAAGTGGTTATTAACAATTAAATTTTCAAAAGTGGTTACTAACGAAAGTTTAATGTTTCCAATGGCTATATTTGGTTTTGTCTCATATTTTTTTGTTTGGAAAATATCATTTTTCCTAGAAAGCTTCGGGAAGTTTCAAAAATTACCTAAAAGTCTCGGAAATTACCCAAAGTCTCGGAATCACCAAAATTATAAGTCTCTAATATGCCAAAATAAGTCTTGGAAAACACGAAAAATAAGTCTCGAAAAAAAAACAAATGCGAGACTTATTTTTATGAGTGTTTTAAGGGTATTTTTGTCAGATTCACATTTTAAGTGCTATTAAAACTTAAGTTATTAATTTTGTGGTAATCTTAAAACCCACTCTTTAAAGAGTGCTATTAAATTTTTGAACCCTAAAAATATAAGTGTTTTGAAACCCTTATCAGTAATTATTTGAATTGTGTTCGTAGTTTTTCGCCTAAGCAAATCTCAATAGAACCCTAACTTAGTGTCCAACCCATTATTGGAATAATTATTTGGGTGGTGCTCAGAGACGGACCTTGGGCTTGGCTAGGATGGGCTCAAGCAAGCCCACCCTAGCTTTTTTTAAAAAAGTTGTAAAAAAAAAAAAAAAAAGTGAAATATCAATGGAAAATGTTAACCCGTAGGACTAGACATCTAAGACTGTATTGTTAGAAGACTTTTTTCTAACCTTATCATGCTTAACGACTTACGAGGTAATTAATATCAATTTCCTTTTTTTTTTTTTTTTTTTTTTCCTTTAATAATTATAATTTCTCTCAACTTTCTCCTTTCTTCCAACCTCTTTATAAATATCAATAATTCTATCTTCCAAGTTCCAATTAGGGTTTTTTTTTTAAAATTTTTTTTTTTTTTACAAACTAACAATTCTTCTCTGCGTCAATGCTCAATCTCTCTAGAAACACAGAGGAAAACCATTCATCTAGACGAAATCTCTCCACTTTGTTGGTCCCTTTAGGGCCATGATATTCCAATAAGGTATGTTTTTATGAATATTGTGAATTTAAATATTTTGTTTCGTAATAAAAATTTAGGATTAATCTAATTATTAGTTATTCTAATTTTAATTTACAAACTAACACTATTGTGAATGAATTTCTTTTTGTTTTGGTTGAAATTTAGGAGAGCTTCTTTTGACAATCCAATTTTTTCTTTTTACACTTCTTTTCTAAAGACACTCTATTCTCAAAATTTAAATTTTATAAAATTCTAAAGACACTTTCTTTTGTTCCAAGATTATCCTTTTTATCTTTTAACACTCCTATTCTAAAGACACTCCATTTTAAAAAATAAATTTCTAAAAACACTCCATTTTATTTTAATAAAAGTTAGGATGAACCATCGTAGCCTTTGGATTCATTTGAGAAGTAATTTTTTAATTAAATTATTAAAAAAAGAAATTATCTCTCTTAAACCATTAGATTAAATATTACATATTGAACACCCTCTCCTAAATTTTTAATTACTATATTAAACGCTTTCTCCTCCAATACATATATCTACTTTTCTATCTCCATTCCTTCTCAAGCAAGATTAACAGTAAAAAAAAAAAAAAAAAAAAAAATAAATAAATAAATAAATAAATAAAAAAACTTACGAATAAGCTTGATTTTTAGGAATTGTATATATGTATATATTAAAAAAAAAATCAAAAATAAAACTCAAAAAACAATTACTTTGTTTTTAATTCTTTCATTAGTCTTAAAAATTATGAGTTTAATAGAATCTAGTTGCAAAAAATCAAGTTTTCATATATCTATATTTTTTTTTAAATTGACTTTTTAATATATATATATATTACTATTAGTAAAAAGCCAAAAATATTCATAAGTTTTTTTTTTCTTTAACTATTAATCGAGAAAGTATGAAGATATGATTTTATTTATTTATTTAAAAAAATGAAGAGATAGTAATTAGGGGAGAGTAATTTGGAGAGAGTATTTAATATTGTAATAATAGATTTAGAAGAGAGAGTTTAATAGGTAATATTTAATCTAATGATTTAGGAGAGAGAATTTATTTTTTTAATAATTTAATTAGTTTGAAATGTCTTTAGAATTTTTTTTGTCTTTATTAGTGTTATAGGTAAAAATAGTCATGAAGGACACATCATCACCATGGAAGGCCAAGCCACCAGGGGTCAAGATAAGTCAACTTATGGAGCAGAAACCCCCACGATAACCTACTCGGAAAAGAGAGTAAGTAGTCCAACCACAAACGAAGATGATCAGCTTGGGCAGCAGATCTCATTCGGGCACACTCGGGCATACTCGGGCATACATACTCGGGAAACAATAAGACAGTCACCAACACTCGTATACCAATCATAATCAGCGACCAGCATGTCCACAATAAGCAACGATGTGGACCATTAGAGTTTAAAAAGGAAACAAGCAGTTCTCCCACGAATAAAGGAGAAAGAATCTCGTCCAGAATTGGACTCAGTCGAAAGAGGAAAACATAATCTAATTAGGACTAGGAAACCGCTTGAGACTTGGGAACCACAACACTAAACCCTAGCGGCCACTTTAAAACCCTAAAAACAACATGTATAAATACCCCCTCTGTTCACAAACAGAGAGTATGTGAGAAGTAGCATATAGAGAGAGAGAGGATCACAGTGTAATGTTCTTGTAATCATTCTTCATAGTGAATTTGACTTTGTTGCTAAAGCAACAACCCGTGGATGTTTCTCCGAACTCTGGAGTTTTACCACGTAATCGTTTGTTATTTCTTCTCAATCTTTAGTCATACTCAATCATAAACTGCAGTAATTCGAAAACAAATCATTGACTTGGTGACCATCAAAAATCACCGTCAACAATTAGTAATTTTAGTTTAGGTTAAAATTGTCATTAATAAAAAAGATTAAATTGGAGTATAAATAGATAATTTATAGATTGTAAGGAGAAGCTCTCGAAATTTAGATACATGCCTGTTAATTTTTTTTTTTTTTTTTTTTGGTTTTTAATTATTCTTTTATTTTTAGATTTATTAGTAAATAGTAATATAAGTGTAAATTTATTTCCCTCCTATGTGACGTGCATGCTCCATCATAACTAAACCAAACTAATAATTAAATAAATTATAATTTTTTAGAAAATAATGAATTAGATTTCTTTTAACACTTAACATTGTATTTGTATATTTCGAATAAATCAACTAATATTATAATATAAGAACATTGTATATGTAAATAATTTCTTATTTCTTGACGTCAGTGTTCGAAAACGCGGCCGCCTAGGCCGATTAGTTGGAGCAATACAGCTAGGCGGCCGGAAAACGCCTTGAAAATTGCAAATCGGACCAATTAGGCGGCCTCCGCGTAATCGGACACGTGGCCGAGTAATCGGGCACGTGGCCGAGTAATTGAGCTAGGCGGCGTTCTTTTGCACCGAAAATCAGCCGGAATAAGGCTCGGGATCGTCGTTTCAGTCGACTGGACGAGCTCGGGAATGTTCGGCAATGGAGGCTGGCGCGAGGTTGAAGATGAAGTGAGGAAGGTGGGGTGCGTTTAGCATCGGGCTGGGGTGTACGCAGGAGTCAAGTAGGCCAACGTTTGGGCTCGTGTGTTGGGCCTGGCCTGTTGCCCCATTTTAATGAAACGCTGTCGTTTCACTGATGTGGTTTGTTCACTGATTTGAGTTGCAAATTACGAAACGCCCCCTGATCTCTTATAAAATCACAATATCTTCAATCTTCCTTCAATAATTACACTTATACCCCTAATTGACCAACTTTATAAATACCTGGAAAGAGTTTTGTTTGGATTTGATAATTGGAATTTGTTTGAGATTGGATTTTTATATAGGAAAATAAAAAAATAGGCTTAAATTCGTCGACCGATTAATCAGCCGATTAATCGCCGACTAATCGCCTAGGCGCTAGAAGGTGGGTCTCCGCCTAACTAGCGCCTAGCGCCTACTATAACACTGCTTGACGTATATAGAAGTAATAAAATAAGGATCAATTTAAGGACTTATTTTTGTGTCTTTTTGTTATTTATATAGGCTGTAATACAAAAACGAAACATATTTCATTATTTCAATAAAAAAGATGATGGTGTGTCATCAAGTAGGCCAAATGCCCCATATGATGTTCACACTTCAAGTTCAAGATCTCCTCCAAAATCCCAATAATAAAAGATACAAAACTCAAAATTGTAATTATTTGATTGTATTTGTATTTTATGTTTATTTTATAAAATACATTTACAGAGTAATCCTTGCTATGTCTTCTTAACTAAGTGTATTTTTTATTTTTAATTAATACAATTTTCTCATATTATTAATGATCGAAAAAAAAAAAATATTCTAGCCCACCATAGTGTTTAATCCTGGTTACGTCCCTGGTGATGCTCACAGTGTTTCATTTAAATAGACCCGGATAGAACACTAACCAATGCCATATTTGTTGTTGAGTAGTTATTCGAATTGCACTCAGTAATATTTCATTTAAAGAGGTTGAGTAAAATCTAAACCCATGTCAACCTTAAAATTATATTTAATGGTTATCTCCTATGAATCTCTTATTTTAATTTTCACCATGATGAATTTCTATCAAATTTGAATTTTTTTAATAATAAATTCAATGAA
The DNA here is from genome assembly GCA_030490815.1 of Acer saccharum. Taxonomy (NCBI): domain Eukaryota; kingdom Viridiplantae; phylum Streptophyta; class Magnoliopsida; order Sapindales; family Sapindaceae; genus Acer; species Acer saccharum. The sequence goes on along the minus strand of CM059867.1, from coordinate 17,246,256 downwards.
AATTATTTATACCAAACATAACTAATGTGGGAATTCTAAGATCCATAACCTAAGAAGAGCTATGTATTTCTCAAGTTATGCTTGAGACATCGATTTTGCAACGTTAGAAAATAGCTTACATTACATATTTGTAGTCTCGGATATATGGCTAGTTTGGTATTGCTACATCTTCTGAAATAATCACTATTAGTTGTGCTGAAGAAATAATCAGTTATGAAGTTAAGCAGGTAACTAGACGTTTGATAGACCGTATATTTTTTATTACTGTGAGGTTTAAAAGTACTGTATATGTGTTTGGTAATACCGTTTAACTGCTGTGACTATCTATAATGACCAAAATAGATATGATATTGAAATACTTTCAATTTTATATTTTATTCAAAACCAAATCACTGTTTAATAAATTATATTTTATTTTAACAATAAAATTAAATATATAAGTATTTTTATTATAAAATGAAGTAGATTTAAATATAAAAAAGTTAAATTTATATAATCATCGTATTATAAATAATCTATATATATGTTAAACCTATGTAAAAATAATTTATTTTTTGTTATGTTCATATTGCAACAACATTAATATAATTTGAAGGTAAATGGAGAAACAATTGACCAAAGACCTCATCACAAAGCCATGATAAATCAAGAGAGTTTTAACTATTAACAATTGGTTTTACACACATACAAAAAAAAAAAAAAAAAAAAAAAAATCCAAACAAAATAACAGAAAATCCAAACAACTTTATTAGTTAATTAAACAGAATTACACTAGAAAAAGTTTTGTACGCAACCTCAAGTATGTAATTTATAAATATATAAGGTTTTTATTTTATTTTATTTTATTTTATTTTTTATTTTATTTTTTTTAACAATTATATAGAACTCTTTCATAAAGAATTCATAACTAGGAACAATATAAAATTATTTTACATTTGAGTTTCTTAAGAAATCGATAGAAAATCTTCAAACTCAAAGTAAAGTTTGTATTATGAATGAGAAATAAACCTTAAGTTAAGGAGAGATATGATTAGGGTTGAAAGATATTAGATTAGGAAAAAAAAAATATAAGGACAAATCTATCTCCAAGTTAAACTGATGAGGGCAATTCGGGTGTTTTAAGAGCATCTCCAATGCTATTATGCATGTGGAGAAAATGGAGTGTCACATAAGATAGATATTAAAAAAGTTAGAAAAACTCTCTCCAATGTTATTATCTAAGTTGAATATGAAAATGATGTAGCCAAAAAAAAGTTTGGGTTTCTAATTCTAGAAACTCTCCTAGAAATGCTCCTAGAAATGCTGACTAGGATTTCTAACTATTTCCACCAATAAAATTAAAACTTACAATTATTTCCACCAATAAGATTAAACCTCATTTAATTGTAAAATAAATGAAGAGAGAGAGTATAATAATTGTTTTATTATGATTGGACATAAAATAGATGCATATTTTACTTTAGATAATTGCATTGGAGATGTGAATATGGATTTCTTTAAAAAAATTCAAAAGTGGGCCCATAATAAATAGAAATGTTGATGTGGCACTATTTAGAAACTCAAAAATACATATTTGCATTGGAGATGCTCTAAATAATTCATTAAATCTCAAAATTGATTATTTCATAATTGCTTTTGAAAAGTAACCCCCTACTTTCTTCTCAAAATCACTGCTAAATCAAGACAGATTGTTAAATAATCAATTTTAGAAGGTTTTACCAAACATCAATCTCTCCCAAAATTATGAAATAAATTAATTTTAGCTTATCAAAATCAATACCAAATTGGTCCATAGTTAAACATGAGATTTAGATAGAGTAATTGGCACAAATCCCCCCCAGACTATACCAGCTTTTTCATGTTGCCCCCTAAACTATTTTATTAGACACTAAACCCCCTGAACTATCACTTATTGGCAATCCTTTGGGTTTTTTCCCCCCTGAGGGGGCATCTTTAGTCTTGGTTTGCTAATAAGTGATTGTTCAAGGGGTTTAGTGCCTAATAAAATAGTTTAGGGGGCAACATGCAAAAGCTGGTATAGTCTAGGGGGGATTTGTGCCAATTACTCATTTAGATATTATTAGGGAATAATTAATTCTATAATGTTGCAATGTAGGTTTTGTACCGTCACAAACTGATTTGCACAATTGTCACTCTTGTAACATTAAAAGGTAATCAAGTTTAATGTAATCAAGTGGGTTATGTATGAGTTTTTTTTTTTTTAGTTAGACCACAAGGTATCCCTCACTCCGATCGGTAACCGATTGATAACGAGTGAAATAATCTCCGTTTCAGTCGAGAGGTCAGTAAAACCTAGCCACGAGGTGCTTCTAGTGGGATTCGAACTTGAGCAGTGCTTGAACCATTCGCCTCACTGGGGTGTTGTGACCAACCACACTATAGCTAGTTTTTCCATTATATATATATATATACACGGTGGAGGCAATTCCAATCGGAAATATTATCATACTAATGAACGTCCTAACATTGACAATGAAGCTTCCATTTAAGAACAATAAAGTGCAAGCATTAATTGTCTTTCTGTGGTCTCCTTCCTACCTAGGAAAGCCCTCCATTTCAGACTAACAAAATCGCACGTCGACACGTCATTCTCAGAAGCAATTATCCAATACAACACTTCTCTTTTTCGTATCTTCTGACTAAGCAACCAAATTCTTCCTTATCAACAAATTCACCTTTATCAACCGACGTGGCATTTTCTCATTGGATGCTCTCCACTAACTCCAATAGTCTCTCTCACACCATAACTTCCCCATTCCATTACGGTGGCATTACCTCGAAACGCTTCAAAACATACGATACGAAGAAGATTCTTTCAATTATCTAAAAAGTTTCCATTTCAAATGGTAAGAAGCGAATACGAAAAGCGAAGCTTCGCATTTCACGTTTTGTTGTCTGTCGTCAGACAGACGACGACGACCGATTACGAAGATTCCAAGCAACAAGTCGAAGAATCGCTTCCAAGTCTTGTAAACAGTCTTTCGATTCTTTGACCAATTTATTATAATTCTTTTTTTCAGGTGAAACTCGAGATCAATATTCAATTCCATAAATGGAAATAAAGTAGTCGTTATCCCGTATCCTAAAGCACAGATTTAGGAAACAGGTTAACACTACCCTAATTAATTTGGTACTATTTAAATTCTCGTCTACAGCTCATTTTTCGTTTTCTTACAAAGTCGTGTTTCATTATATAGAGTCTTTGCTTGTATTTTTATATGGTTTGCTGGTTTCTTTTAAACCAAATAGGAAAAATGAGAGAAAAATTAGGTTCGCTTAGTGATTTATCATCTAGTTCTTCGAAGTTGTTGAGTCCAGTTCATAAATTTCTATCAAGACGGTAAAATTTTACTTAGATTCGAGTTCGATTTCTTTTCAGATTTGTAATTTTTGCTTGTTTGCGTGCATGTTGTGGTATCGTCTGGTTTTGTTTAGAGAATAGTTTCGTTAGAATCTACTCTATAGTTTGAATCTAACTGGATAAAATTTGATAAAATACTTGTTTTCAATTTATGTTGTTATAATAATTGAGAACTGAATCGACATGTTCTGTTTTTGTCTCTGTTAAATGTTGTGATAATTCGTGGCTAATCTAAAATGTGTTCGGCTGCTCTGAGTTTTGAGAAAAAATTAATTTGGTTATTCATTTCAGAGTTGTTATGATCTTATTTGTTTAGAATGGATTTCTGAATTTGATGGTGTATTTTGATATAATATGCAGTAGTGGCAGTGGTGTGGAGGTGGAAATGGATGATAGCATGTTAAAGGATTACTACATTCCAAATTACATTCTCGGAATTGGATCGGAGGTTACAGAACTTTCCCATATACCTGCCTGTCCTGTGGTAGTGTTCATTAACTCCAAAAGCGGTGGTCAATTGGGCGGAACACTTCTTGTGACTTATCGTTCTCTTCTTAATGAAAACCAGGTAATTTTATGGCATGCCTACAAGTTATGTACTCTGTAAAATACATCTCCAATTATAGGGTGTGCAGTGGTCATGACAATAAATACTTTCATTTCTAGTGAAATTGATGTTTGAGTTACCAAATTTTCAGGTTTTTGATTTGGGTGAAAAGACTCCTGATAAGGTGCTACATGAGCTTTATGTCACTTTAGAAAGGCTCAAGCATACTGGAGATGTTTTGGCAATTGAAATTCAGAGGAGATTGAGAATAATTGTGAGTTGGATTCTTAAGTAGAAATTCTTTGTATATGGATATACATTTTGTTTCTTACATATTTTTCTTTCTGTATGTGATTTGATGACCTAGATATCTTACATTTATCCCAAATGTATTAGGTTGCTGGTGGAGATGGCACAGCTGGCTGGCTCCTTGGAGTTGTTTCTGATCTTAAACTACCTCATCCACCTCCAATTGCTACAGTTCCATTGGGAACTGGAAACAATCTCCCATTCTCGTTTGGCTGGGTAAGTCAAATGTTTACTGGTCCCTTGTTGCTGAACATATAATGGCTTTTCTGTCATGATTTATTTCTCCATGGTAAACATATAGTTAGTGTGGATAAGATTGGTTTTAACTCAGAATTAGATTTTTATACCATCTGTTTGGTTACTACTCAGGGAAAGAAAAATCCTTGCACAGACCGTCAGTCAGTGATGTCATTCATGGAACAAGTAAAGAACGCAAAGGAAATGAAAATTGACAGGTAATAAATCCATGAAGCATTATTTTCCCTTTACCTGTTGCATGTAAAGGATTTTTTGAGAATGGAATGTGGTATAGTTATGATACTGAGCACTATAAGTATTCGCTGAACATGATATGTTATTTGCTGAGCCTACAAGGATCTAGGATCTGGGAGTCAATTAACATGATCCTTAGGCTTAGCGAGTCTATAATGTATTCCTGTATATTACTGCTTTTCCTCTTAATAGTTAAAGTGGGGAATTGAAATGCTTCTCTGCTGGAATAATTTTAGTTTATTTTTTGATTACCGATTATTCATTTTCTTGATTAAATTTCAGCTGGCATATTATAATGAGAATGAGAGCTCCCGAAGAAGGATCTTGTGATCCCATTGCACCTCTTGATCTACCCCATTCTTTGCATGCATTTCATCGTGTATCTCAAAAAGATGAACTGAATAGGGTAAGTTTTTATTTTTAACTCTGTGTATTTTGCTATATTCTCTCTCTCTCTCTCTCTCTCTCTTTATTATATGGTGATGTGTTTCTCCATGAACATGGTATGCCAGATTCCTTCTCAATATCCTTAGATTTCTTCTGCTGTTCTGGCTTCAAAATGATCTTAACCTTCTTTTATCTTTAATGAATGGGATTATTATAAAACCACATCCAATATAATGAGTCCCTAGGACTACATGAATGTGATCCAGTGAGCGAGGGCTATAGATCCATCGATGTGACCCAGATGAGTTTGTTGAAACTCAGGTGCGTGATGTGCATCTCAGCTGAGTTAGGAAAGATGAAAGGACCGAAACGATTAGTTAATATGTGAATCTGAGAATCCAAACCATTTCTTTTCTCTCTTTTACTGCTTGATATTCTTTGTTATTTGCTTCTATTGATGAATTGGGTATTGTTTAAATGCTTACTGGCTGATGGTTTGTTGGATGTTCTTAGGAGGGTTGCCACACCTTTCGTGGGGGATTTTGGAACTACTTCAGCATTGGTAAGAAATCTAAATTTCATTTAGATTACGAAATTTGATCATGTACTTGTCATACTATTTCAGACACTTGTAGAGGAGAACTGTTGTTATGAGCTCGTGACTCGTGAGATTAGGGCTGTAGCAATTTGCACATGTATCTTAGCACATGATAACGTTATATGGTTTCTATAGGACTTCTCTCCCTCTTAGATGATCATGTTGTTTATGGCTTACACAGGAAATTAGAGTTCTCTGTAGTTATGTAACTTCAGATGTAAAAACATACGGATATCAATTTTTAGTTCTTGAAATCACAATATAATAATGCATCAAGAATATTTAAAAGAATTTGTCGTTTGGTGACCCCATTATTTCATCAGTGCAGTTGCTGAGTTTGTTGTCCTCCATGTTTTCTCCATACAGGAATGGATGCTCAAGTATCATATGCATTTCACTCTGAGCGGAAGTTACACCCAGAGAAATTCCAAAATCAAATGGTGAATCAGGTATCAATATATACCTTTACTCTTTGAAGAGAATTGTTGAAACGTTGTTTATCTTAACTTACCCTACAGTTTTAGTTCACATAACGAAGAGTAGTGATCAAAACTGTTTTCACTATCTTTTTAATTTTAATTGATATGGATTGCCAGTATAATCTCTTAAAACTCTGTGGCATGTCATTTTGGGGATATTTGGGTTTCTTATCCTTCATCAGAAGACTTGAGATGTCTGGAAGTGATTAAGCTTGCGGTAGCTGTTAATTTTACCAGTTCAGCAAAATTGTCATAGAACATGTTATGTTCAGTAGTCAGTATCATATGGTTGCTGAACTGCTTCAATCATCCATCTAAAGCATTGAGTAGCTTCAAAATATCAATGTATTAAACGTTAACCTCTTTTAAGGTATCCATGCATAATTTTGATTATATATTGAACAATTCAGCCTGATAATTTATTGAGACATACTCTTGGAGAATATGTTATGCAACTGAATTATTATATACTTTTGTTATTTCTGCTGCATGTCTTTTATAATTTTATTTTTTTTCAGTTTTTTGGACTTCTAAAGTGGGTTCAATCATTCGATAATGATGCTTATCCAGTTTTATAATGTTTCGCTCTGTTCACTTTTGAAATATGTATCACTGCATTTTAAATTTTAGCAATGTACAGGAATTCAACTTTTTATGATTTGTCTTCTCAGTTAAGTTCTAATAATAATTCTCTAATGTTTCCCTTCATTCTTTTGGGTGGAGCAGAGTACTTATTTGAAGCTCGCAGGTACTCAAGGATGGTTTTTTGCTTCTCTTTTACATCCTTCTTCTAGGTGAGTCTTTTAATAGACTGTTGATATTATGACCTACAAAATATATTGATTGCTTTTTGAGTCTATTAATACATGTCATACCAAGAACATGCCTGAAGGCTTGATGTTATGATCTGTGGCATCTCTCTTAAATAATTTTAATTATGCTGTCCATAATTGTATGATACTCAACTGACAGTATTGGGTAACATTATAACTGTGAGCAGCTGTATCTTCAGAGCATATTGATGACAAAATTTATGGTGCCTGTTAGCACGTGTTTCCCGTGGTCATATTTCAAAGCAACTATGAAACAATGTTATTGTCTTCTGAGAAAACTTGACCATGCCAGACATTCATTAAGTTATATGTGAAGTTTATGCTCTAAACAGATTTTTTGCTTGGATTTATCTCTTCAACTTTAAGTTCATTTGAACAGTGTTTTGAGTTGAAAAGGATGGAAAAAAAAAAAAAATCCTTGGTGGAAGATATTGAACTAGTGATCTGGTAGTTTTAGTTTATGGATTGTTTGGTTCAGTACTCAGTAGTTTCCCTTTCTTTTCCTTTTCAAATATATGATTTTACTGTATGTACATTTTTTGCCTAAACTTCTTGGGACATGATTTCATTTATTCTTCAAGCCACTGGCTTTTTGTTTGTCAATGTTGATGAGAATGTCTTCATTTCAATACAGGAACTTAGCACAACTGGCAAAAGTTAAAGTCATGAAAAAGCAAGGCATATGGGAGGACCTCGAAATACATAGCAGGTATAGGGAAAGGAAATGTTGTCCCTCATTAGAATTCATTTTGAATGCAGACGTTGGTCAAATTGTTTAAAACAATCTCTAGCCAATTTTTTTTTTTTTTTTTTTTTTTTTTTTTTTTTTTTTTTGCCTCAAAATTATGAATATCTACATTCTAACAGTGATAGAAAAAACATGTAAGTTATAATAATAGGGATGCCTATTATTGTTATGTCACTAAAACTTCATTGACCTCCATTTAGTACAATGATGAATAAGTTTAATGAGAGAAATTTGGACTGCATAATAACGATGCAAGCATTTATAAAGAATTTTCAATACCGGTCTGAAAGAAAGAGAAGTTACAGTTGCTCAAGGCCTCTGTGTATTGGAATCCTTATGAAAATTTGTGATCTTTGTTTAACATCTATTCTGAATTTCTGATCCTCTCAAAGCCGTGGCATCTTTTAGTCTAAAAATTCTATGAGAAAATATATGCCAGCTATCAATGAAATTAAAACGAAAATCCCTCATATTATTGCTGTTTCATATAATCTTTTTCCTTTTTATTCTTAAAACATGAAAATCAATTTATATGTTGCCACCACTAAAATTCGAAGATCAAAGATTGTGCCGCATTTGGTACCTTGTTTTACTCTTCTTCTTTTTTCTCTTTTACCTAATGCTGGAAAAGAAATATCCTCGTAAATTCTCGTGATGATAGTATTTTTACATTTGATTCTTCATTCTTGTCCTATTTTTAATCCACATTTTACTAACACTTTTGTCTTTTTGGCATACAGCATCAGGTCTATTGTTTGCCTAAACTTGCCCAGTTTTTCTGGTGGGCTCGATCCTTGGGGAAAGCCATATAGGAAGAAATTACGTGATGTTAGTGGATCTGTTTTATCTATATCTACTTTTCAGATATGAAGTGAATACCAATTTGCAACCATGTATCTCAGCAACACAGACTACTGACTACTTATGGATCATTTTGATTTTCAGAGAGGCTTGACTCCTCCATATGTAGATGATGGCCTAATTGAGATCGTCGGTTTTAGGAATGCTTGGCATGGGCTTGTTTTACTTGCCCCAAATGGACATGGGACTCGTCTTGCTCAGGTAGAAAAAGCTATTAACTCGGTGATCAAACTGATCATAAATACGGTGTTGCAGTTCAAGTGTTGCTTATACTTTTAGCCATGGCAGCTTCCCTCTCTCTCTCTCTCTCTCTCTCTCTCTCTATGTGCTATTAACTTCTTCTTTTCGGTTTGCATGTAGGCAAGCAGAATCCGTTTCGAGTTTAAAAAGGGAGCTGCCGATCATACTTTCATGAGGATTGATGGGGAGCCTTGGAAGCAACCCCTACCCAAAGATGATGAAACGGTTGTTGTGGAAATTTCCCATCATAGCCAAGTGAGCATGCTTGCCACCGAAAGTGCCCGATCCAGAAGTAAAAATGACCCCGAACCTGCCATCTCCCCAAGAGACAACGATGATGATTCCGATGAAGAATCTGCTGAAGATCAGGAAGAACGAAGAAAGTTTGGTGCAGCCGACACCTTTAAATTTCCAGATGGGATTGATATTGATATAGCTCAATTAAGTTGAGCTACCAACAACTAACTGGTACTCCTTTTGCATAGATTTCTCCATCTTTTTCCTGCCTTCAATTTCTTATGAATGTTCATTTTTCATGCAACTATTCGTCTTTCTTTTTGCCTCGACTGGGTTTTTTCGCCTTCAGATTATGGTTGGATCTTCATCGATTGCTATTTCTATTGCGTTCCTATGGATCTTCTGTGGCTAAAATGTATGTTGTACAGTCTTGCAAAAGAAATATCTTTCCTCGTAAACTCAAAATCTTGTTAAGATTTTTTTAATTTTTTAATTTTTTAATTTTTGAAATGAAATCTTGTTAAGATTGTTTATACAAAAATATTTTTCAAATTTGTTGCCTAATTTATTCTCCAGTTTGATTGGTACCCACATTTGAGGTAAAATTTATGACTTGTATGCTCATATGGGGCGGGTGTAAACCGTAAACAACATCACTTGACAGGCTAGTTTTTTGAGTTGGTTGTAAATGTTGGACCCCAAACGTGATGGTTGAAAGCGCTTGCATAGTTAGAATTGACACTCGAGATTCAAGAATGTGACTTGTGTAATTCAATTCAAAGACCAAAGATTACATGATGATTGATTCTTGTTTAAGAATGTGATTAGATCAATCTCATCTCGTCGATAATATATTATTAATAACACTAACTTGTCAATTCTTTTAAAAAGAGTTTAAATTTTAGATTTTAGAAGATTTTAGTTTAGAATAATATGTAGTGCGAATCTTTAATGTACCCTATTCAAATTTATCATGTAGTATGATACAAAGGACCAATCAATTAATCGAATATGTTTTCTTTTTACAATGGCATGATTTTATTAACGTGGTGAGTGCATCCACCGAAAAGCACTCGAGATTTTCTGGTAGGGAATAAAATGTCCTTTTGATTTGATTTAGATGAAGAAAAAAAAAGGTTATTTGTGATTTTCACTCTATGTAGCATAGATGCACGGATACGAGATACGAATACAACACGATACGGGGATATTGATAAATCTCTAAAAATTAGGATACGGATATAGCATGATACATAAATTAAAATAATATATATTATATTTAAAAATAATAATTCGGTCTCTAACTCTGGTTCATCAAGAGAAAGGTTTGTAATCTCAAGTATCATGGTATTCTCCATGTCCATGGAATCAAAAACAAAATTCTTTACAATTTCATTTTGACCCCTAAATTTTTGAAATTATAATTTGACCCCATTTTTTACTAAAATAATTATAATCTTGCCTCAAACGTAGCATGTATGTATCTCAATGTATCCTCCTTGTATCCCTCTGTATCCTTACTGTATCCACCAAGTATCCTTTAGTCAAACTTGAGAAAAAGTCAACAAATAAACCATTTGGTGTATCAGATACGTATCCTAAACTATCTGAACCGGATACAAGTTAACTCCACCAAATAGAGTATTCGTACTTCCTAGTTTTCACTCAAATGGACTGTTAATGTAATATGTAATGAAAAAACATATTCCATACTCTCATCATTTTATCATCTATCCTTGTAGTTATACATGAAAAAGAAATTACTATCATGATATCATCCATCCATTTAATTCGATGATTTTTTTTTTTTTTTTTGATTGATAATAACACAGATAACATTACAAAATAGAGGAACCAATGGGAGAACTATTGTCCAGCCAAAGTTGCTCTCTAATGGAAATAAAAGCTGAACATGCTAGCTTAAGTGCTAAGGAATTTCCAGTTTTAGAAACTGCACAACACTTAATAATGCCTACATCTAAGAACAGCGCTTTAATATCGTTCATCAAGAACTTAGATTCCCCTACTAGAGGTATGGAATCATTGAACATCAAATTCAACATAAAAGCCACAGAGGGAGAATTAACCTCAACAAAATCAACATTCAGATTGTAGAAATGGGCTAGAAGAAGACCTTCCCTAAGGGCAATCAGCTCACCATTAACTGCATTGAACATACCTGGAAGCTGTTTTGATCTGGCAGTTACCACCAAACCCTTATCATCTCTAATAGCTGCTCCTACACCAATTATCAAACCATTTTTTCGATTCACCATAGCCGTATTTAATTTTAATCTGCTAGGAGGAAGAGCTAACCATTCCAGGCTGCCCCTGGAAACAATAGGGCCACGCTGAGAAGAGAAAGCAGTCTTTGATTTTTGAAATTCTAACAAAAAATCCATAGCACCCTACTTGACCAGCTCTGGAGACTTTCCTTTCCCATTATGAAAGAGAAAATTTATGTTGTTCCATATAGACCAGGCTATCATACAAAACCTGCACAAATCCTCAATAGAAAAAAGAGAAGAAATGTACACAAAAACATCTAAGGCAGGGAGTTGATTCACTTCATCAAAAGGCCAATCAACTTCAAATATTCTCCAGCATTTTTTAGCCTCTTTACACCAGAAAATAGCATGGGCTGCTGTTTCCATAGGATTTGAGCATCTATTACACCTTGGAGAATCCACCACCTTTCTTTTCCAAAGGTTTTGTAGAGACAGGAAAGCATTCCAGCATGCTCTCCAAACAAAATTTTTTACCTTTGGTGGCAAATTCAAACTCCACATCTTATTCCACCATTACTGCATCATATTAGAACTGGAGCCAGAATCACTACTATTTTGAGACAAAGCCAGCTGATACCCATTTTTGACAGAATACTCCCCATTCTTTTCAAAATGCCAAGCAAGATAATCTTCTCCTCCAGTCCAGCTAATCGGAATGGACAGCACCATTTCCTTATCCCCTGCCAACAGAAATCTATTCAGCTTATCTATATCCCACCAACGAGGATTACTATCAAAAAGATCCCACTCGGATATCAATCCTAGGATCAAGCGAAGTAGTCATCAATGAAAAGGGACGAGGAATCCACCTATCTTTAAACACTCTAACCTGTTTTCCATCCCTTATCACTCATTTCAGACCTTTAGAAAGTAAAGCTCTCCCCCACAAAATACGTTTCCATACATGAGAACTGTCATTTTTAACAGAAACTTGCATAAAATCCTCATTCTTAAAATATTTTGTCTTCAGCAATTGCGCTATCAAAGAGCCGAATTTTTCATAATTCTCCAAGCTTGCTTAGCTAAAAGCGATTGATTAAAGGAAATGAGATCTTTAAAATTCAACCCACCTTGACTTTTAGGTTTGCATAGAGTAACCCATTTAACCCAACTAATCTTTCTTTTACCCTCTCTGGAGCCCCACCAAAACTTGGGGAACATAGAACTTAACTCCTTGCAAAGCCCAATCGGAAGTTGGAAAATACTCATAGCATAATTCGGAATAGCTTGAGCCACTGCCCTTATCAAACCTTCCTTACCCCCAAAAGAAAAGAAATTGTCTTTCTAACCTCTAAGTTTCTTCCAAACTCTTTCCATAATATCATTAAATAATATTCTCTTATTTCTACCCACCATAGTTGGAAGCCCAAGATATTTATCCTGATAATTCTGATCCTCTATGCCAAGCAAATTATGAATCTCTTCTTTAGTACTATCCACAACATTTGAACTGTACGTCACCTTACTTTTTGGAAATTAATTTGCTGACCGAACCCACTTGCATACACTTTCAGGATCTCCCGGATACTAGTACTACAATCCCTCGAAGCCCTACTAAACAGAATACTATCGTCCGTAAAAAACATATGACTAATAAGCAGCCCTCCCCTACCACATCTAACACCCAGACCCCTTCCATTATTCTCCGCATTCGTAATCAAACAAGATAAAGCCTCAGCACACAGAATAAAAAGATAAGGGGAAAGGGGACACCCCTGTCTAAGCCCTCTAGTAGGCGTTACATTGCAAACAGGATTACCATTAAGCAGAAAACTGAGAGAAGTAGTAGTGATGCAATCCATAATAATCTCTATCAACCTAGACGGGAAATTTAGCTTAATCATTACCGCTTCTAAAAATTTCCACTCAACCCTATCATACGCTTTACTCATGTCCAATTTAAGAGCCATCAACCCTTTTTTTCCAGACTTCTTCCGGGCTATCGAATGAAGAGTTTCAAAGGCAACTAAAACATTATCAAAAATTTACCTTCCGGGGACAAAAGCCGATTGATTAGGGGAGATAATTCCTTAAAGGAAAGGTTTAAGTCTAGAGGCAATAATATTAGAAATAGTCTTATAAACCACACTACACAAAGAGATAGGCCTAAAATCATTAGGGGAGGTGGGATTATTAATTTTTGGAATTAAAACAACAGCAATATTATTGAATTCCCTAATAGAAGCTTCACCATTCAAAATACTTAAACAAACTCTTGTAAAATTAGCACTCAAAATATTCCAGAATTTCTAAAAAAAAAAAATTGCATGATACCCATCCAGGCCAGGAGCTTTAGTAGGACTTAAATCAAATAAAGCTAACCTGACCTCCTCTGCAGAAAATTCCGAATTCAACACTTCTCTCTGAGTTATACTCAAACAAGAACTAATAGATTTTGAAGCTTTACTGATATCTCTTGGGGAGGGAGTTGAAGTCTTGAACAGCTCATGAAAATAATCTTGAATCACCCAAGCCATACCTTCAGTTGTGTCTTCATACCGACCTTCACTGTTTAATAACCTCTGAATAGTATTTTTCTTCTTTCTTGCTGTTGCCCTGGCATGGAAAAACTTGGAATTTCTGTCTCTCGCTTCTAACCATTCCACCCTAGAATGCTACTTCCAAAATATTTCTTCACTATCAAGCAAATCTTCCACTGATTTTTCAAGATCCCTGATAACTGTCATAACACCATCTTCTCACAGTTCTTATACAAACATTCTATCTCTCTATTCTTCACTTCTATTTGGTTGCTGAGATTTTTGAATCTATTTCTACTCCATCCTATTAAACTTGTAGCACACTGATTTAATTTACAAATAAACTCCTGAGTTGAGTTAAAGAGACCCTTTCCCTTCCAAACATCCATAACTACTTTACCAATATCTTATTCTTTTAACCAGAAAGGTTCAAACTAGAAACCAGAATATCTGCTTTTCAATTGCCTGCTAAACTTATCAAACTTCAGAAGAATTGGGCGATGATCTGATGTATGGAAACCTAAATGTTCAACCATAACATACTCAAAATTGTCTCTCCATAAATTACTAGCAAAGAATCTATCAATTCTTTCTTGTATATTGCTCTTGCCCTCTCTTTTATTGTTCCACGTAAAGTCCGGACCTGAATAACCCAAATCTACCAAATCACACTCATCAATAGCCTGCCTAAACCTGACCATCCTAGAAATACACTTCTCTGATCCTCCCAATTTTGCATTCATACAAAGAACTTCATTAAAATCTCCCCCACAAACCCACGACAGACTATTAACCTCTCTCAGACGACGTAAAAGAGCCTAGGAACTCACTCTCTTACTAGGTGAAGGATCTCCATACACACCCGAAAACCTCCATAGAAACCCATCCTCCATTTTGAATCTAGCATCTACATGCCCTGCTGAGAAAGAAATAACTAAAACTTGCAAACCTTTTTTCCACATTAACATCAGCCTACCACTATTACCTATACTATCCACCCAAAAGACTTCATAATTACCCATTGATTCCCTAAATTTTACTGTCTTACTTCCTGCCATTTTTGTTTCCGACAGAAAAATAAAATCCGAAGAATGGTTTCTCATCAACCTCTTCAAGGCCAAGAAAGCCCGGGGATTCCCCAAACCCCGGACGTTCCAACTTATACCTATCATAATTCCAGGCGGGCCTGGGAACCAGACTCCGCCAAATTATTGAACTCCTGAACTGAATCCAAAAATCTACTTTTTTTATTCTCACTACTCTCAACAGCCAATCCAATTACCAACTTCCTTTTGCCAAATTTAACATCCCATCGTTTTAAAGAGCTGGACAGAGTACCCCTGTCTCTTGAAGAAGTCTGAACCGAATTATGGAACTTCCCAAGACTTAACCTCTTCCCAACAATATTAAAATTTGACTTACTTGTAGTTGAGTAAGCATTTCCCTTTGAATTCTTCTTCCCCTTTGTACTCACCGTTTGCAACTTGCGAAATAAATTGGGCTGATGAATCGGCTTGAGCTCAACCTTCTTTTCTCTCGCCATTCTTTTCCAGTTTATGAGAATAGACTGCTTTAGAGATAATTTACCAGCTGACTGAGAAGAACAAACCATAACCATTTCTTCTATATGTTCATTTTCTACCATTGGGCCATTCGGTTTAATCACTGGACCTAACTTAATCACAGGAGCTGCTATTACTTTCAACTCAGGCCCAGAACTTTCATTCCCTTATACTACATTCTTCTTCTTCTTTAGTTGAGCCTCTTCTGATGGGCCTTCCAATCTCAACCCATGAACCTGAGATGACCCGAGTCCACTAGAATTAGCTAGGATATTTGTGTGAGAACCACTGCCATCTTCCTTAGGTTTCTTAGCTGTGTTGGTCTGTTCTACCGCCTGAGACCTCAAAGAACCATTTCCAATTTTTCCCAAACCTACATCCTTTACCCCACTTCTCTCCACCAATACTCTACTCTGAACCTTCGAATTACCTTCAATTTGTTGATCCAACCTCAATTTCTGTCTCTCAGGGATGGAAGCTCTCATCCGATCCATACTTAGTGAAATCACTCTTCAAAGCCTCCGACTTGGCCTCATCATCTGAATAATCCTTGCTAGCATACCCAATTCTACCACAAACATAACAGAATTCAGGAAGCCTCTCATACTTAAGACCCACCATCATAATATTATATGATTTGTCCAATTTCAAACGAAGCCATCTTTTTAAAGGTTTAGATATATCTATTTGTACCTTTACCTTCAAAAATTTACCCCAACACTCTTTTGTTTCAGACTGTAGATCAATCATCCACCCTATCTGCTCTACCATTCACTTTGCAGTTCTTCTATTCATACATATAATTGGAACATCGTGAATATGGATCCACATCTCAACTTTATCAAATCTCAACTAGGAGATATTACCCATCCCTTCCAGTTTCTTTAAAACAATTAAACTCTTATCAAAGTACCACGGTCCTCGTTGCCAAATCTTACTCCGTTCCTCCTGATTCCTAAAATGGAATATAAAAATATTAACACCCACTGATTCTACCTCAACTCTCCCAAACGGACTCCACAGCTGTTCAACCAAATTTTTAAAAGCATCCCTATTTACTTTCTTACCCAAAAGTACCTTCCCAACCAGACATAGCTCCACCTTGACCTCTCCATCTCGTTGATCTTCTTTAGCCATCTCATGAACCGCTCCATCTTCATCAGCTAACGAGAGCTTTTCATACAACTTTGCAATTTCTGACTCTACCATCTCTACTGTCTGTTAATTCCAAAACCCCTCTTTCAATTTTGAAAACCTGCTTCAGAAAAGAAGACTCTAGACCTAAAGGATTCTTCTACTTTTACACCTATTTTTCTATCTGAGAGAGAGAGAGAGAAAAAGAGGAGAAAAGACTTTTTCAACTATTCGATGAATTGAATTGTTACTTTTTTATTTCTATGTAAGTTCAATTTAATATATTTATATATATATAAAAAGTTCAATTTGATTTTGAATTTATTACATTAAATCAAAAATTAACTAATATTGACTCGAAATAAGATTGTTATAGTATTTAATTGAAAAAAAAAAGGAAATTTATTAGAATAATAAAGGTGACTTGGAGGACAAAATTGACACATGCTTGGAAGTAACGTCTGCTAATTATGGCAGTTCCATAGTTTTACTTGCAACCTATTACACACTTTTGACTTTTCCAATATCACTTGATAAATAAATATCCATCACCAACATAATCACAAGCAAATCACGTGCTTTAAAGTTTCACCAATTAAACAAAACACAAAAACAAGCAAAAGCAAATGGTTTTGGTTCTGCAACCAAACTCTCTCTGTGGGCACACACACGTTTTTCACTGTCAATGGTTTCTTTATAGACTCACAATTCACTCACTATAAAAATTGAACCAGTCCATTCTTCTCTGACTCAAACGAAGAAAAAACCAAAAATCCCACTTCAAATAACACAAAAAAGTTTTGATTTTTAATAGAAGTTGAAGAGAGAGAGAAGCCATGAATGCTGTAGCATCAAAAGCTTGGATTGTGGCAGCGAGTATTGGAGCAGTGGAGGCACTGAAAGATCAAGGAATCTGCAGATGGAATTACACTATGAGATCTCTGCACCAGCATGCCAAGAACAATTTAAGATCTGTTAGTCAGGCCAAAAATGTCTCCTCTGCTTCTTCTTCTTCTTCTTCAAGGAAGGGTTTTGAAGAGAATATTGGGTGTGATAAAAGGAAGAAAACAGAGGATTCAATTAAAAAAGTTATGGATTTGAGCTGCTGGGGTCCTACCACTGTTAGATTTTGATGTAATCATCATCATCTTATTATAATTAGATGTAATATTGAATTTTATTTTTCTTCTTTCTAATGAAAGATATGATCGGTTTTTGTTTCCAATTTTTGTGTTTTTATTGTTCTTTACTTATTTTCATGCTGTTTGAATATGTGAATTTTTTAGATTGAAAAGTTTTTCATATATATATATATTTGTGAAAAATGAGAGAAAAGTTTCTGGGGAATCGACTTGATTGTAGAAAAGAATGAATTCCAGACCAGAAAAACCAGGAAAAAAACAGAACATATGGGGCGCTTCCCTAATCAGGAATCCCAACTAGGGTAGTGTTTGAGGCACGAAAATCTGTGGGTCCCACACACAAGGTTTTCTGGAATGAAACTTGATTCTCTTTTGATTTCATTCATAATAAAGGGTCTGGATCTTTCTTCATAGTGTCCTTACTTCTATAATCTATTGACACGTGTTTAATGTAAGAAATCAATAGTCTGAATTATTTATATTAATTTTCATGTATTTACCCTATCAAAGATAGAATTAATTAAAACCATTGATTTATATAAGGTTAGTGTGAGGTGGGGAAGGGATTCAAATCCAATTAGTAAACGCATTTATAGTAAATAAAAGGGAGAATTGTAAACTACCCCCTGCGTTTTAATCAAATGTCAAATTAGACCCTCTGGTTTTAACAATCAGTAAAATCCCCATACTATTAGTTGATAGTTAGTTGACTTTAATTAAATTTAATGAAATATAACTATTTAAGTGGTTTTTTCTATAATTAAACTAAAAAAATAATGAAAAAATATACTACAAATATGTTAGAAAATAAAAAATAAAAAAATTATTTTAATGAAAATTTAATATACAAAAATATATTATAACAAAGCAATAAAATTATTATAAAATTTAAACAAAAAATTTATTTTAAAATATAAAAAATTATTTTTATATGAAATTGATTTTATCATTATTAGTATATATTTTTATTATATTTTCCTTTTTTATTCTATTTATAATAAATGATTTAATATTTGATATATATAAAATCAACTAACCGTTAACTAATAATATGAGGTTTTTTACTGATTGTTCAAACTAAAGGGTTTGATTTGGGATTTAATCAAAAGTTAGAGGTTTATTTACAATTATCCCTAAATTAAAACAAGGTCAGAAGTTCTATTCTCGCGGGATTAGGGATGGCAACGGGGCGGGGGTGGCCTTCCCCGCACCCCACCCCATTTATTTTTTGAAAACTCATCCTCTTATAAAACCCCACCATAGATGGAGCGAGTTGGGGTGGGGTGGGGTGGGGTACAACGAGGAGTGCTTTCCCCATCCCCACCCATTTACCCCATTTATATATATATATATATATTTAAATAACAAATATATAACTATTGAATATGATAGTTATATTCAATTTTTTTTTTATTAGTTAAGTGCTCCCACATAACTGATGTGCATCTTCTTTTTCTTTTGTTGCCATCGTCTTCACATTCAATTGGGTTTGTTTCCACCCTATGTTGTTCTTTTAGGTTTACACAATTTTCCCTTAATGACACTAGTATTGGATCTTCACTTTCTAGTGCATCTGTAGATATATTTGTGCCTACTTGAAGTAGTGATAAACAAATTAAATTTAATTCAAGAGTTGAGAATTATTTAAGTAATAAACTTGAAAAAAAAAATGTTGTTATTAAACTTTTAATTTTAAAAGTTATTTGAGAAAGAAACTTACTGTATGTCCTCTTATGTTTGAGGTTTAAGCTTAAATAGTGAACTTCGAGTTGTTTGAGGATTAGAGACTTAGAGTTGAAGTTAGCGGCTAAGGTTTTTTTCAATAATATTTTGTTTTGTCACTTTATGTTAAATAATGGTGGAGAGATGTAAAGTTAGGGTTAATGTGTGTGTATATATATATATATATTTTTTTTTTTCTTTTTTTATATAGATATATTTATTTTCTTTGAAATTACGTAGTTTAACTAAGTATTATTTTAAGCGGGGCAGGGCGGGGTGGGGAGTATAAAATCCATCCCCACCCCATACCCATTGCGGGTTAGACTATCTATCCCCATCCCAGCCCTATCCCCACCAAATTGAAACCCATCCCCACCCCAAAAGTACGGGGCCCTATCTTCGCAAGGAATTTTGCCATCCCTACGCGGGATGGCAATATGGGCTATAGTGTTTTGTTTATATCAATTCACATGTGGCCCGTTAAATTTTTGTTAAATGTCAATCCGTTTAGTTTATCGTATCACAAGTTAAAACTCAAATAGGTCCATTAAATTAAAATGTTACTTTCTTTTTGAAAAGAATTAACATGTTACTTATAATACCCATTTAATTCGTTAATTTGTTGGTCATGTCAATTACATGATAAAACACAATTCGAATGAGTTCATTTACCTATTTTAAATTTAAAAATAGTTTAAACATTTTAAATTTAATTACATAATTTAATCCACTACACCCATTTAATAAACATTTTACATGTTTATTATTGATATTTAATCGTGTTACATGGGTTGACGAGTTAGAATGAGTTCAACCAAAACACGATCCATTTATTTAACGTGTTGACCCATTAGTGATTCAAACCCAATAAAGTCTTACATAAACCCGTTAATTTCGTGTCATCAAGTTGTGTCGACAATTGACACCCTAGTTGGAATAGTGATATTGTGTTTAATATGTTTTCATATACTCTATAATTTATAATGACATTTAAATAAAATTTCTTGCTTTAAGATGTCATTTTTTTCCCATCAAAATGTCATTTAGTCAAAAAAATTTATTAATAAGAATCTTTTTGCACATATTTTAAATAGATACACAAACAAAATCTATAAAAATAATGAAAAAAAATAATAAGTAGGTTAAAGTGACCTTTTAATATTATAATTTTAGTCAGACTTACTCCTGACGACAAAACAATAAACTCTATTATAATTCTCATCGTTATTATCATTCCAAATTTTCCTTGAAATTTCCATCTGAGTTTTAAAAAGACAAAACACACAAATTAAAAACATCAATAATTAAATTACATCTCAAAATACTAGGAATTCTTTCCTGAACTCTTGGTTAAATTACCTGTCTTTTTTCACCACCCATTTACACCACAAACCTCTATAAATATAACAATGATCTCAAAAATCCAAGAAGAAAGAAGAGTTATTGTTTGTTTAGTTTTTTTTAATTTTCCACCCTTTTTTTTTAGATAGTATTAAGTATGATCATATACAAAAACATAAACTAATATTTCGTTTTTGGATTCCGTTTGTGAATCGTGAACCAAATGTTCGGTTATTTTTCTTTTTGAGATTTGAATTTGGGACTTCAACTTAGTTGAGAGAAATAGTTACCACAAGGTTATGCTTCAACCAAATGTTCGTTTTTTTTTTTTTTCTACCCATTTTTTTAGATAGTATTAAGTATGATCATATACAAAAACATAAATTAGTATTTCATTTTCGGATTCCGTTTGTGAATTGCGAACCAAATGTCCGGTTATTATTCTTTTTATAATTGGGGAGGGAGATTTGAATTTGAGACTTCAACTTAGTTGAGACTTCTTGAGAGTAATGGTTACCACCAGGCTATGCTTATGACAACAAACGTCCCGTTTTTCAGGTTTTCTGTAGTTAGAGTAAAATGAGTGGAACAAGAAAAACTTGGATTGTGGTGACAACAAGTCTTGGAGCGGTGGAAGCCTTGAAAGATCAAGGAATTTGTAGATGGAATTATAGTATAAGGACACTGCATCAACATGCCAAGAACAATATGAAGTCATTTGCTAATGCCAAGATGTTTTCTGCTTCTTCCAGGAAGAAGATATTTGATGATATGGGAAATAATGAATTGAAGAAATCAAAAGAAATCATGATGGAAAAAGTTGTGAACTTGGCATGTTTGGGTCCCAATACAGTTAGATTTTAATATCAAGATTGTCTTTTTTTTTTCCCTCTCCCTATATTGGATTAGTTAGTGTGGAGATTGCCCATCAATTCTCCAATAATGGAATTGAATGTTGAAAATCAATGGTTGATAATAAAAGATGAATGATGGAGGAATTGAATTTTTTTTTTTTTTTTTTTACAATATCTATTAATCCGAGACCAGGTATTTTTTTTAAAAACTTTTGTCATTAGTAGGATTTGAGACGCTGATTTGGGAGTTATTTGTCCAAGCCTCAAGCTCATCCATCTATCAGCCTAGAGGAATTGAAAATTTAAAGGTTATGAGAATTTGAATTAAATAATTTGTAGAAGTACTCTAATTTACCTTATTGATATGGACTTGCAACGGTTATATATAAATGAAACATTATATGATCATGTACTTTTTTTTTTTATCGGTCCATTAGGCCATTACCTTTAAATATATATTTTTTTATTGTTAATATATATTTTTAATTTTTTTTTCTTAAATCTTTTCACTTGTTTTTTAAGAATTATTTAAAGAGAATTGCTAGACTCAGTTGACATCACTCTCCAAATCCACTTGTTGTTACTCTCCAAATCCACTTGTTCTCCATGTGACAAGAGCATCTCCAATAATATAAGCAAATTTGGATCCATGATATAAGAGCATCACTCTCTGTGGGCACACACGCTTTCTCTAAAACTGTCCATGGTTTTCTTTGTTTTCACTGTCAATGGTTTCTTTATAGACTAACAATTCACTCACTATAAAAATTGAACCAGTCCATTCTTCTCTGACTCAAACGAAGAAAAAAATCAAAAACCCCACTTCAAAAAACACAAAAAAGTTTTGATTTTTAATAGAAGTTGAAGAGAGAGAAGCCATGAATGCTGTAGCATCAAAAGCTTGGATTGTGGCAGCGAGTATTGGAGCAGTGGAGGCACTGAAAGATCAAGGAATCTGCAGATGGAATTACACTATGAGATCTCTGCACCAGCATGCCAAGAACAATTTAAGATCTGTTAGTCAGGCCAAAAACGTCTCCTCTGCTTCTTCTTCTTCTTTTTCAAGGAAGGGTTTTGAAGAGAATATTGGGTGTGATAAAAGGAAGAAAACAGAGGATTCAATTAAAAAAGTTATGGATTTGAGCTGCTGGGGTCCTACCACTGTTAGATTTTGATGTAATCATCATCATCTTTATTATAATTAGATGTAATATTTAATTTTATTTTTCTTCTTTCTAATGAATGATATGATTGGTTTATGTTTCCAATTTTTGTGTATTTATTGTTCTTTACTTCTTTTCATGCTGTTTGAATATGTGAATTCTTAGATTGAAAAAGTTTCTCGTATATATTTTTTTTGTGAAAAATGAGAGAAAAGTTGCTGGGGAATTGACTAGATTGTAGAAAAGATTGAATTCCAGACCAGAAAAACAGAACAGAACATAGGGGGCGCTTCAAGAATCCCAACTAGGGTTGTGTTTGAAGCACGAGAATCTGTGGGTCCCACAGAAATTAGGTTTTTTGGAATGAAACTTAATTCTCTTTTAATTTCATTAATAATAAAGGATTTGGATGACTGGATCCTTTCTTCACCTTGTCTTAGCCTCCATAATTTATTTGTCACGTGTTTAATATAATAAATCAATAGTATGAATTATTTCTAATAATTTTCATATCTTTACCGTACAAAGATAGAATTAATTAAAACCATTGATTTAGGTGAATACAAAGTGAGGTGAGAAAGACCGGAAGAGATCTAAATCCAATTTGTAATTTGTAAATACATTTACAGTAAATATAAACAAGGTCAAGAGTTGTAGTCTCTCGGGGTGGCAATATGGGCTATAGTGTTTTGTTTGTATCGATTCACATGCGGCCCATTAAATTTGAACTCAAGCCGTTAAATTTATTGTATCACAAGTTAAAACTCAAATAAGTCCATTATATTAACATGTTATTTATAAGACACATTTAAGAGTGACGATATTTACACCCATTAAAAATTGCATGTACACTCAAAATTAGTATATTTAAAAAAATCCAATAATACCCTTGAGTAAAATTACTAATAAGAGGACTAATTGTTTGTTATTACACCAACTAATAATTATTAATTAGTTTCCTATTTTAATCTTTTGTAGCTTTTTTTCCTATTAATGGTTTGATATTAACATATATCATAAAAACTCTTTCCATTTTAATAAACCCTAGATTCTCTTTTAAATATATTTTCAATCTCTTTCAAGGAAATACAAATTGATTTTTTTTGGATAAGGTTGTTGGGGATCGGAATAATCCCATCCCAACATTTTATTAAAGAAAAAAGAAAAAGAACAAAAGAGAGTAGAAAACAAAAGAAAAAAAAAAAAAGATCAACAGAACCTAAAAAAAGGTCTGTTAAAAAAATCATTGAAAATAAAATGGTTGCAAAAATTTGGAGCGGTCCACCACCATGTGGGAGAGACGATACTGGGGCTCCTGGATTCTAAACTATCTGCAACTTGGTTACCTTCCTGATAAATATAAGTAACAGCAAAGTCCATTTGAGAGATTAAGTTCAAACACCTATCCCAAGCGGAGCGCCAACGCCAATGAACCTTACGAGACCTAGAACGAAGGACATCCACTACAAAAGTCGAATCGCTTTCCAACCATAACCGGCGCCAGCCAAAAGTCCAAGCATAATCAATTGCGTGAACAACAGCGGCCAATTCAGCTTCAAAAGCAAAGAAAACCCCAAGAGGAACAGCAAAACAACCTTTAACGAAACCCCTACATGTGCGAAAAACCCTTGCACAACCAGCAAGACCAGGACTACCAAAAGCAGTCCCGTCTGTGTTAACCTTAAGACAGCCCAGCGGGGGAGGGTTCCATTTAACCTCTAAAATGCGAGGAGCCTTGGAAGGACGACCAGAGACATGAAGCCGTTGAAGAGTCTGAAGCTCATCCACTGAATTCTTCATAAAGCCAGACTGAAGGGAGTCTGCCTCGCGAATGGAACGCCAAATCAAGGAAAGAGCATCGGCAAAAACAGGCTTGCCACCCTCAAAGGTAGCTTGATTTCGGAGTAACCACACCACCTAGAAAACCGTGATGATAGAAACCCGCCAGAGAGCTTTCAGTTGAGTGTTAAAGACAACCCTCATTGCCTCTTGCCAAAGGTCTAAACAAGTACCATCCAACTTAAGCTTATGGCCAAAAGTAGAGGAAACAGCATCCCACAACCCACGAACAAAAGGACAGTCAAGAAACAGATGCCTTAAGTCTTCCTCTGCAGCACAGCAAAACTGACAACGAGAAGGAGAAATATAACCTCTGGCACGCAACGCAATGTCTGTAGGAATCTTACCATGAAATAAGCACCAAGTGAAGATAGATCGAGAAGGAGGAATAAAAGACGCCCAAATCTGCTTACCCCAACAAGCAGAACTCCTAACCTTAGAAAGAGAATTATAAGCAGATTTACAAGAAACAACACCATTCAAGGAACAAGTCCAAACTAACAAATCTGGGTTAGTGCTTACCACCACCTTCTTAATTTCAGAAGCAACATCTGGGTGAGAAGCTTGAAAAGAAGCAGGAATATCCCAACCTGTATCATCTGAGTAAATATCACTCACAACAGAATCCAGCGGAGGTTATTGATTGTTAAGTATGGAAAACGAATCAAAATCATGAGACAAATTTGGTTGTGAAAAAGTAAAGTTTTAAATTAATTTTTATTAGATGAACAAAATCATTATGTATATAAACAGACTTTTAAATTAACTATATTATCTATATTTTTTTATTTCTTTCAAACACATTTTAGACTTTTTATTTATTTATCAATATTATATGTTTTTTATTGTAAAAAAAATAAAAAATATTAGATGTTCTTCAATTTCATCGAACACCTATCTTTTAAAAAAATATATATATATCATTTAACACCTATCTACTTCCACATCACTTGTGACATGACACAAATCTTGCATCCCTACAACTCTTTCAAATTAAAAGTGGTTCTCTAATAAAAAAAAAAAAAAAATTTTAAAAAAAATTTAAAAATAGATTTTTAACGAAAAATGGAGTTTGATTTTGAAAAACCCAAGAAGAGAAAAGAAGTAGGAAGAGAAAGAATAGTAAGAGAATTAAATGTAACAACAAAATTAGAAATAATAATAAAGTTGATTAAATAACATAATAATATTCATAGGTGGTGTATACTTACAAAAATACAATACTGTATAATTAAAGAAAGGGTATTTTTGGCATTAAGTGGGTTTTATTTACAAATTAGAGATTTTTTAAAATTTTTGATAGGTGCGATTATGAAAGCAATGTAGATACGGTTTTTGAGGGGTGCCATTATCAGCACTTCACATTTAATTCATCAATTTATTGATAATGTCAATTACATAATCCAATCCACCATATCTATTTAATAAACATGTTTACATGTTTATTTGATATTTAATTGTGTTACGTGGGTTAGCGAGTTAGAATGAGTTCAACTCAAACACGAGTTGTGTCGACAATTGACACCCCTAGTTTTTCATATACTCTATAATTTATAATGTTATTTAAATAAAATTTCTTGCTTTAAGATGTCATTTTCTTTCCCATCAAAATGTCATTTAGTCCTTTTTTTTAATTACTTTTTTTATTATTAATAAGAATCTTTCTATACATATTTTAAATAGATACACAAACAAAATCTATAAAAATAATGAAAAAAAATAATAAGTAGGTTAAAGTGACCTTTTTAATATTATAATTTTAGTCAGATTTACTCCTGACAACAAAACAATAAACTCTATTATAATTCTCATCGTTATTATCATTCCAAATTTTCCTTGAAATTTCCATCTGAGTTTTAAAAAGACAAAACACACAAATTAAAAACATCAATAATTAAATTACATCTCAAAATACTAGGAATTCTTTCCTGAACTCTTGGTTAAATTACCTGTCTTTTTTCACCACCCATTTACACCACAAACCTCTATAAATATAACAATGATCTCAAAAATCCAAGAAGAAAGAAGAGTTATTGTTTGTTTAGTTTTTTTTTAATTTTCCACCCTTTTTTTTTAGATAGTATTAAGTATGATCATATACAAAAACATAAACTAATATTTCGTTTTTGGATTCCGTTTGTGAATCGTGAACCAAATGTTCAGTTAATTTTCTTTTTGAGATTTGAATTTGGGTCTTCAACTTAGTTGAGAGAAATAGTTACCACAAGGTTATGCTTGTGAGTTGTGACCACAAACGTCCCATTTTTTAGGGTTTTCTGTAGTTAGAGTAAAATGAGTGGAACAAGAAAAACTTTGATTGTGGTGACAACAAGTCTTGGAGCAGTGGAAGCCTTGAAAGATCAAGGCATTTGTAGATGGAATTATAGTATAAGGTCACTGCATCAACATGCCAAGAACAATATCAAGTCATTTGCTAATGCCAAGATGTTTTCTGCTTCTTCCAGGAAGAAGATATTTGATGATATGGGAAATAATGAAGTGAAGAAATCAAGAGAATTCATGATGGAAAAAGTTGTGAACTTGGCATGTTTGGGTCCCAGTACAGTTAGATTTTAATATCAAGATTGTCTTTCTTCTTTTTTTCCCTCTCCCTATATTGGATTAGTTAGTGTGGAGATTGCCCATCAATTCTCCAATAATGGAATTGAATGTTGAAAATCAATGGTTGATAATAAAAGATAATGTGGGAGGAATTGATTTTTTTTTTTTTTTTTTGTTGACAATATCTATTAATTAGGGACCAAGTATTTTTTGAAAGGCTTTCATTATTGGTAAGATTCGAACCGCTGACTTAGAAGCCATTTTCCCAAATCCCAAGCTCGTCCATCTACCGGCCAGGAGGAATTGAAATTTTAAAGGTTATGAGAATTTGAATTAAATAATTAGTAGAAGTACTCTAATTTAACTTATTGATATAGACTTGCAACGTTTATTTATAAATGAAACATTATATGATCATGTGACTCATATCATGTACTCTTTTTTTTTTTATCGACCAATTACCTTTAAGTATTTTTTTTTTTATTGTTAATATATATTTTTTTTAAAAAATTTCTTAAATTTTTTCACTTGTTTTTTAAGAATTATTTAAAGAGAATTGCTAGACTCAGTCAACATCACTCTCCAAATCCAATTGTTGTTCTCCATGTGACACCTTCAGATATTTACTCTTAAATAATGAGCTATAAGCCTATAATCAAAAGATATGGTATTGCTTTTATTTACAAAATAACTAGCCATCCATTTATAACATAAACCTTAATTTATCTTTTATTTTACAAAAATGCCATCAAAGACCAAAATCTACATCAATTCTTTTCAACTACTTTTTTTTTTTCTTCTCATTGCTTCAACTTCTCAACTTTTTAAAATAAAAAAAATAAAAAAACATGCGAAATAAAAAAACTGCACAAGTCCAAAGCCAGTGAGCTAAAAAAACTGAACAAGAATGTCTAGCTTTTCTGAATCAAATTCACAAAACAAAAAGCATAAATCCCATCATAATATTTGGAGAAACGGGAAATAATAAAAAAATAGACAAGTCCAAAACCAATGAGACAAAAAAAAAAAAAAAAAAAAACGAACATGAATGTGCAGCTCTTTCGAATAAAATTCACCAAACAAGAAGGATAAAATCCCATCATAATATTTTTTTTTAAACAGGACAAATAAAATAAAAAAGCATACACAAGTCCAAAACCAATGAGCCAAGAAAAAAAAGACAGAACAAGAGTGTTCTGCTATTTCGAATCAAATTCACTAAACAAAACTTCTCATTTTGCACATCTGCACAATATATATGTATATTGAGTTAGTACACAATACATATATTATATATATTATCAATGATAATACAAAGTAGATGTGTACATATAAATTTAACAATGTTATACCTCAATTGGAAATTCCTTCAAAGACCGGAAGGTTCAGGGGAGGTGTGACCTACAATTATATATATATATAATAGATCAATAAAATTTTAAAAATTTAAAAATTATAGTTTAATACTTTAAGAGTAATGATACTTTGCCCAAATTTGGTGCCCAAATCTGGTGCCCAAATGACGTGGCAACACTCTCATCCATTCATTAAAATCAAGTAAATTTAATACAATCTAAATGAATGGATGAGAGTGTTGCCACATCATCTGGGCACCAAATTTGGGCAAAGTAGCATCACTCATACTTTAATAGATTATAACATTGTTAGACCTACCATCTTCCATAACTTGCACAGTTGACAATCAAATCGCATTCCAATGTCACTCAGGTTCTAAATTTTTGAGACACCCAGTATCACTCAGGTTACAGCTTTTATTTTGAGCAATCTCCATATTGCATTCTTCCAAATTTAAGTTTAAATCAATGTCTAAGTCTATGATTTCCTAAAACAAAATACAGAAATTACGAACATCATTATATAATTTGATTACTAATATATGACAAACACAGTAATTTTAAGAAAGTATTCATGGTTACTGCACTACATAAAAAAAAAACTATAGATTCCATTTAAGTAAATAAAAATATGGCACTAAATAATTGGAAAAATAAAAATAAAAATTACAACTCAACAAAAAAATACAAAAAAAAAAGTAGTCCAAATAAACAAGGGGAATGCTATCTACCTTTCCCATTTGCCTTCCCCATTTACCTTTCCCACTAATTGCTTGACACGTGTACACTTTTTCATTTAATAAAAAGCTCTCACTTTTTGTTACAAAGTGTGTTTACGTCTTTACCCCTTATTAATGACATGATAGAAGCAGCTATCAGGGGTAAAGACGTAAACACACTTTGTAACAAAAAGTGAGAGCTTTTTATTAAATGAAAAAGTGTACACGTGTCAAACAATGGGTGGGAAAGGCAAATGGGGAAGGCAAATGGGAAAGGTAGATAGCATTCCCCAATAAACAATAGTAAAAAACTATGAAACTATAAATTTTTGATAAGATATATTTATTAAATAAAATAAAATAAATACCTGTAAATTTTACTTCAAATTCTCTTCTTGCATCTATCTTTCTTTGAATAGAAATCTAAACAGAGACAATCTTGCTGAGAAGTTTAAACAATGAGAAAAAAAAAAGGTTGTTGAAAAGAATTGATGTAGATTTTGGTCTTTGATGGTATTTTTGTAAAATAAAAGATAAATTAAGGTTTATGATATAAATGGATGGCTGGTTCTTTTGTAAATAAAAGCAATATCATGTCTCTTGATTATGACTCATGATTTAAGATAGAAAAATTAAATATCTCCGGTGTCACATGGAGAATAGCAAATGGATTTGGAGAGTGATATCTGACGAATGAGTCTAGCAATTCCCGAGACATTAAAGCAAAGTATTACTTTGAATTTGACTTTTTAGTTTTTAAAATCCTTTATTATTATTATTATTATTATTATTATTTTACTATTCTTATTTCTCCATTTGCTTCATTTAAAACTAGAAACTTTATAAATGTAATCACTTGCTCCTTTTCACTCTCCTCTTTTATTTTATTTATTATTTTCCTCTTTTATCATTTCTTATTTCATTAGCTTTTGGCTGTAATTTTGCAAAGTTGTACAACAAAATTATTTTCACTTGTATTTGTCTTATTAATGTAATTGCAAAGTTGATCAGCAACATCATATATGACTTAATCTATACCAAAAAATTTTGTTCTGTCAATCTTTTTTTATCATTATTAACCATAAAACAAAAGGATACAAGATAACAAAAACAATTAAATAAATATAAAAATTTGAAGAATAGAAAAAATAGTGTAGATAGACCAAGAGCATTTGTTGATAAGTCTTCAAATTACAAGTTTTTTTTTTAAACATTTTTGAAGATGATAAAAATTAGTTGATACTAATCCAATGAAATAGAAACGAAAAAAAAAAAAAAATAAATGAAAGATTTTAAAGAATGAAGAGTGAAAGTCAATGTTCTGGTTTCAGTAAAGTAAAAGAAAAAGAAAAGAAAAAAAAAATGTGTAAAGGAAAAAGAAAAGAAAATTAAAAAAGAGAGAGATGATTAAATAAGGTGAGAGAATTAAATAAAATAATAATATTTTGAAGAGATCGAGTATTAAATAGGTTAGAGACAATATCTGCATTAAAAGATAAAGAATAAAATGATTAAATCATGTTCATCCAAAGAAGTAAGATCTAATGGCCCAAAAGTTGTGTCAAAAATTGTGTCAAAAAATGGGGCAATGGATCCTGCCCCTGTATATATCACTTGCGGTGAGCTAGGACGCATTGATACTTCATTTGATGGAGGTAATCCCTGGATACTTAAAGATACGTATCTAACACGCCAAATGACGTATCCATTGACTTTTTTACAAGTTTGACTAAAGGATATGGGGATACGGCAAGGATACGGTAGGATACGTCATATTAGAACGTTTAAGGTAATATTATAATTATTTTAGCATAACATGAGGTTAGATTATAATTTCAAAAAGTTTAGCGGTCAGAATGAAATTTGTAAAGAAATATATCAGATTATGGATTTATTGCTCATTTTCAATTTCAATTATGGATTTATTGCTCATTTTCAATTTCAATCTGCTGCCTCTTGAATGTTGCAACAAAGAAAGAAGAAAAGAATAGGGAGAAGAACCAACTTCAAAAACCGAAAAAATTCGACAGGTATCACTTATTAGGTATGTATCATGATTGGTTTTTTCTGGTTTTCTGGTTTTATATAATAAGTGTTGCTTGCAGCTTGACATTTTTTCCTCCTTTGTTTTTTTTTTTGTTTTTTTTTGTTTAGTGTAATTAATATTTGGATTGCTTGAAGAAAAGCAAATTTTGTGAACAAGAGTTCAAACAAGACTATTCAGGGGAGAGGATTTGTCAAGGATAGTGTTTGATCAATTTTTTCAGATCGAATTCAGATTAAATTCGTGTTTTTCTTTACATTTTCAGGTAAAATCGTGTGCTTGTTGTTGCTTTATTTTATCTTTGAATTTATGTGTTTTTCAGGTTTCATCATGAAGCTTGCAAATAACCAAATAGTTAGTGATTTTTTATGCGGGTTTGTGTTCTATTCTTATATATATTTTTGATATTTTTTTGTTACGAGAATTTATGGCAAATGGCAATCATGATTTTCAACGGCTAAATTTTACATTTGTGTGTTTGCTTAATGAGGTGTTTTGCTACATTTTGTTGTTATGACTTATGTGACATGTTTGATTTGGATTCTCTGTATGTCGCATATGTATCCTAGTTTTTAGAGATTTACCATATATCATTGTATTGCATCGTACCGTATCGTATCCCCATGCCCGTATCCGTAGGATAAAATTGTTTTTAAATACTTGAAAATGCTTCATGTGATACCAAAAAATACTCTCAAAGATCACTTCTTTGTAACACTTTTTTTTTCTCACTATTAATATGCTGATTATCATATGAGAGCTTGAAAATGTTTTAGAACAGAAGAAATACTGGTAAAGAAAATGAAGAATATTGCATCAACCATATTTAGTCATTGAAAACTTTGCAAAAGGTTAGATAAGTTCAGTGTTCAAGTAGGTGCTAGTCAGGCGGTCACTCGGCGCCTACCGCCATAGCCGCATAGACTGTGACTAGACGACACCTAGACGGAGCTGCAACCGCCGTTGTGGAGTAGAAGATAAGAGAAGAAAAGAGGCTAGGGTTTTTTTAAAGAGAAGAAGCCCAAATTGTTTTTAAAAGAGAAGAAGCACAAATCGTTTTGGGCTTCACTAAACAAAAGCCCAAAACAATGCTGTTTTGGGCTTTAGTTTAATAAAGCTCAAAATAACGTCTTATTGGGTTTTTCTTTTAGAAAAAAGCCCTAGTCGCCTTCTTCTTCTTTATTAGAAGAAACCCTAGCCGCCTCTTTCTTCTTTTTCAGAAAAACGGCCCAGTTGCCGCCGAAAAGGCTCCTTGCTCTCGGCCACCTAGGAAGGTCAATTTAGCCTTATTCGCGGCGGCTGAGGTCCGCCTAACAATTCGGCTGCACCTAGGTGGTTGCCGAATCCGACTTTTCAAACACCGAATAAGTTAATGGAATTTGTAATAAGCTGATACGAAGAAAATCCATGTTTGCTTTTTTTTTTTTTCTCTCAGCTTATTTTCTTTTAGATCTTCTAGGTATACTATAATTTGTATATTGTCTTTTGTAGATTTTATTCCGGATCTTCTAAAGTTAGTATAATGTTAATTACAAAAAAAAAAAAAAAAAAAAAAAAAAACAAACAATGGAATCGCAACTAAGAAAACCTAATATTTGACGAAACGAAACCACACAAAAACTCTAACTCAATCACTCAAAAAAAATCAACAGACAATTAATATCACACTCACAATCTACCACCAACAATCCAATTGACTACAAAAAAAATCGCATCTAATAAAGATGGTTTTACCATGAAATAAGAAGAAAAAACAAGTCTTGTGAATGAATGTGAGAAAACTATATAAAAAGATTTGAGATGAAGTGTATTTTTATTTTTTATTTTTTGAAAAAGATAATATGGGTGTATTATGTTTGAAAAATAAGTTAAAGGGTAGTCGTGGAAATTAAAAAAAAAAAAAAAAAACCATTTAATTTTAGAGTGATGCCGTTGACAATCCTTTAAATATTTTTATGCACTCCATTTTAATATTTTTTTTTTATTATATGACAAATTTGTCCTAATTAAAATTACTAAATAGTATAAAGAGATTCTAAATACATTCCATAACAATTATTATTATTATTATTACTTTTTGCCCTCAAATGAAAACTGTTTAAAATATCGATCATTTGATATGCAGGTGTTCTAATTCCAGACAGATCTGGGAGAAGATTTCAAGGGATATTTGTAATTCTGAGTTATTTGATTGGAATTTTGAAGATTGGCTGTATCACAACCTGCATGATGCAAAGACAATAGATGGTAATGTTCCTTCCTCCTTGGTCTTCTCTTTAACTCTCTGGTTCTTATGGAAATGGAGGTACAAAAAGGTGTTTGACATAAACTTTGTATTTCCTCAATCCCCTCATCTGATCATTGAGCAATTCGCTAAGGATTGGTGGTCGGCGAACTACTCTGATCCAAATAGAGCTACATATTCCTTACCGGTGTTTTGGAATCAGCCTGAAGATGATTGGGTGAAGTTGAATATTGATGGTAGTTGCTGCCCTAAATCT
The DNA here is from genome assembly GCA_030490815.1 of Acer saccharum. Classification (NCBI taxonomy): domain Eukaryota; kingdom Viridiplantae; phylum Streptophyta; class Magnoliopsida; order Sapindales; family Sapindaceae; genus Acer; species Acer saccharum. The sequence continues at coordinate 17,212,437 of CM059867.1, read as the reverse complement.
GGTGCTATAACTGCTGGAGGTGTCCTGCATAATTCTCAGAAGGAGTGGATCCAAGGATTTGTGATGAATAAAGGGTTGGGGAATGCCCTTGAAGCTGAACTATGGGGCATGTTTGAAGGTCTTAATATGGCTTGGAAGTTGGGAATTAAAAAGATTGTTGCTGAAACTGACTCATCTACTATTGTGCAACTCCTTTGCACTGACACTAACCCAAATCACCCCCTTTTTAGTCTCATCCAAAGTTGTAAAGAGATCAGAAATGGTGATTGGAGCTGTGTGGTGCAGCACGTCTATAGAGAAGGCAATTCCCTTGCAGATGGTCTTGCACATATGGGGCATAAGATGAAAATGGGTGTCTTGTTTTTCGACAACCCTCCTACTGAGATTATAAATATTTTTGATGCTGATTGTAGAGGCACCTTCTGTATAAGACAATGTCCTGTGACCATTACGGTCCTATCCTAGTTTCTTTTGCTTTCTGGGCTTTGCCCTCTTATGTACCCAAAAAAAAAAACACTGTTTAAAATATATTTTTTTTCTTTTTTAATTTTAATACATTGCCAGAAAATAAAACAAAATTTCTCCAGGACCCCAATCATTATCATAAAAAAAAAAAAACCATATTACTAGTCAAAAAAATAATCAAAAAGAAAAAAACTTAATCACAAACATTCAATTTTAGCAATACCGAGAAAACAAAAATACAATTGAAAAATAAAATAAAAATCAAACTGTTTTTAGTTTTTACTAATGAAGAGTTCTGTTAATCAAATATAGATTCCTCATCAGTTTTTGCTTCTAGACCCATCCAGGTACTTTTTTTTTTCTTTTTCTTTTTGGATTTCCTATATATATTTTTTTTTTTGGGTTCTTGCCTTGAATATATATTACGGAATTTGAGTGTATGATTGATAAAACAGATGGTGTATTTGATTCATTATTCAGATCCAAATAAAATTGAGTGAAAATATCTTCTGTTTATGATTTTTTTTTTTTAAGGTGAATTTTCTGATCTGATGATAATATCATGTATCATTTCCCATTTTCCCTTGTCAAACACTTTTTGGATAATATTAAAATTTTGAAAAAGGAGTCGAATGAAGAAAAAAAAAAACTTACCAATTTCAGTACTTAATGAAAAAAAAAATTAAAAATTAGGTTTTTATGATGGAGTGTTAAAAAAAAGGAATGTCAAAAATTAAAAAAGATAATTTTGGAAAAAATGGAGTGTCCATAGAATTTTTTAAAATTTAAGTTTTTAGAATGAAGTGCATTTAGAAAATAAGTGTGAATAGAAAAAAAATAGGATTGTAAAGAGAAAATCTCTTAATTTTATATAATTCAATCAAAATTTTAAAAAGTAGGGCATAAATAGTTCTGTAGTGGGGTTGCCAATAGCACCACTCTTATTTGAACCATTATGTTAGAATTTGAATTACTCTTGTATAATTACAAACCCTACGGTAGAACCCTTCAATCATTTAACTCTTCTGGTGTTTTTTTTCTCAGAACTCACTTCTCACTGTCAGCCGCCGCAGACTAAAGGTATTTATAATTCATTTCAATTTTATGATCCAAGAGTATTCAACTATATCTAATTTGAATCATTTAATTCTTCTGTTTTGATAAGGATTAAAATTTCAAAATCATTTTTAATTTTGTTTCTAGGTTTTTTTTTTTCTTCAGGAAAGCAAATTATTCCATAAAGTTTCAACTATTATTATTTTAATTTTGCCTACAAAAATTCTCTCTCAAGAAAATAATTGATAATGAATTATTTTCTCTTCTCTGCAAAGTCAATTCTGCATGCACAAAACACAAAATATAAATTTTCTAATTTAATGCGATTGAAGTTGCTCTAAGTGTTGATTGGTGTTTGGTTTTTGATTTGAAGAGCTGCGTGGTGTCTCTAGTTTCTGGATTTGTGTAGTGTATATAGTGATTTAGGGTTTCAGGTCTTTCATTTGGGTTTGTGAGAGATATTGACGAAACGAAAGAGATAGGTTAATCGAATCCACAATAAAAATTTGCACAAGACTATTTATAATAAACTGATCCTAACATGACTCGAAACAACCATAGAGGTTCCTTTTAGATCATGATAGATCAATTATATATGGAATCTGATTTAGCTAGGCTGTGAAAATCGAAGTTGACAATATCTTCTTATTCCTTTTTTTTGTTTTTTTTGTTTTTTTGTTTTTGTTTTGGCAGATGATATTTAAAGATGCTGCAAAGTTATTTGGAGCAATAGTTGCGACGAGAAGCAAATCAGGAGTGTTGAAGAATGATTACAAACTATTAGGCCTTGATCACGGCAAGAGACAAATCGGATTGTCTCTTACCTATGACACCAGTTTGGAAGTAAAGCATTTATCTGTCATTGAATGTTATCATAAGAAGAAACATGGAGGACATATTAAGCCTTTGTCCTTAATTGCTCAAGAACTTGGAGAACATGTATGTTGCTTATCGGGGGGAAAAAGAACTTAATTATTGATTTGTGATTACGGTGTTTACGGAAATACGTAAATATCAGAGAGTGTTCTAAAACACGGGCTAGGTGTTAGGCTGTTGCCGGCCGTGTGCCTAGGTGGTGATGACTGCATTGAGTGTTTTTTTATTTTTTTTTTAAACGTTTCGAGGGTTTTGAAAAATGTCGTTTTGGGATTCATTAAAAAACCCTAAAACTCAAACTCTTCTTCTTCTCTCAACTTTCGACCCCTCAACAGTCCACTCCACCTGCCAGGCACTAGCAACTCGTCGTCGTCCATTGAGGAATTACCTAGGCACCTCCTAGATGTCCTAGGCGCTAGGCACTGACCCGTCGCCCGACTAACGCTTAACGCTTTTTAGAACACTGATATCAGATTAATTAAGTTCTCTATCCCGATTCCCTTTCCCATAGAACTTGATTTCCTTTCATATTTTTCATATATATTTTTTTTTTTCAGATTGCAGAACATAATATTGTTGCTTTGGTCTTCAAATACCCCAAACTCGATCCTCAACTATTGGAACAACTTATGCAACAACCAGATTTTGTAGACGGTGTAAGTAAATTATTGAATAATTTTCTTTCCTTTTAAAGTTTATTAATATTAGTATTTTTTAATCAGCGTGTTAGGGTTACAGAATTTGTGGATTCAATAGGCGAGCTTGACCTGCTCCAAAATGTTTTATACACGTATTGGGACGAAGCTTTTCCACACTCTAATGCTTTGAAAGCTTTCAAGGAAGATGAGCAGAATACTTTCAGTTGGCCTAAATTTAAAAAATGGAAGAAAATGGAAATAGCAAAATATGCACTTGAGGTAATACAGATTTGATTTATTTATTTATTAAAATTTGAAATATATACTTGATCTTGATCTAATAATTTTTTTTTTTTTTTTTAGGGTTTTATAGAAGAACATGGTCCTCGTGACTCGGAGTCCTAGTTTCCTTAAATTTGAGATGAGGGGATATGCCTTGAACCTTCAACCGGAAATTAAAATTATCTAGCTTTTTTTTTTTTTTTTTTTATTCCTTTTCGAAAATTATTGAATAATTTTCTTTGCTTTTTAAATTATATTAATATTAGTTTTTTTTCAGCTTGTTAGGGTTACAGAATTTGTGGATTCAATAGGCGAGCTTGACCCGCCCCAAAATGTTTTATACACGTATTGGGACGAAGCTTTTCCACACTCTAATGCTTTAAAAGCTTCCAAGGAAGATGAGCAGAATACTTTCAGTTGGCCTAAATTTAAAAAAATGGAAGAAAATGGAAATAGCAAAATATACACTTGAGGTAATACAAATTTGATTTATTTATTAATTAATTAAAATTTGAAATATATACTTGATCTAATAAGTTTTTTTTTTTTTTTTTTTCGTTCCATTTAGGTTTTTATAGAAGAACATGGTCCTCGTGACTCGAAGTCCTAGTTTTCCTTAAATTCTAGATGAAGGGATATGCCTTGAACCTTCAACCGGAAATTAAAATTATATAGTGTTTTTTTTTTTTTTTTTTTCGAATTATTAGAGGAAGATACAATTTGAACCTTCAACCTCATTGTGCATGTGGTGTGAGGGTCAACTTTATCTTGTTTTCTGTATTGGCTTTTGAATAGCTAAGATGAACATTTTTTTTTGAACGGCAAGCTTTATTCAACATGACAAAAACAAGCAACAAAACACCAACAAGCCACACACGGCAAACCAAAAAGCCAAGAAAAACAAGAAAAAAACCGAAACAGCCACAACCGACCAAAAATACCACTAGTTATAAGCAAAAACAGAGAGGAAGCAACCACCCTAAAAAAAACAGAACAAAACTGAAAGACACATCAATAGCAGCCCCAACCAAAGACAAACAACCAAAAAAACACAACACTAAGGCCCCCCACTCAATGATTTCCCCACTTGAAGCTGAGCCACTATTAGCTAACATGTCTGTAAAAGAGTTCGAAGCTCTTTGAGTAAGTGTTGCCTAAGAAGCCTAGGTTTGAACGGATGTCATAGATCTTATTAATATGTTTAAGATTACTGAAACCTTCATTGTTCACCCAAGAAACTGCCACCCTAGAGTCGCTCACGATAATAATTTCTCTCCCAACGAAAGAAGCATTAGAAGCAAAAAGATTGCAAGCTTTTTTAATTGCCAAGATTTCAGCGGAGTTGGCATCGTGAGTCCCTACAAAAGCAGAGAAAAGGCACAATACCTTTCTATTATAATCTCTCAAAACACCCCCGATCCTCGCCATACCTAGTGCTCCTCTCGTTGAACTGTCCACATTAACGTCATGAGAGGGAGGAATCCAAGCATCAACTCTGATGTTCTTCAATGGTTTTACATCAATGCAACAATCCTTCAAGTTTTCGAGAATAAGAGAGATCGGTTTCGAAGAACCTCTCCCATGGTGTTTGAACCACCAAGTGACCCGAAACTTAACCAAGTCCAAATAGTAAGCTGCTTCCACAGATTTTCCTTTGAGACAGTCTGGTTCCTAGCCTCCCAAATGGACTAAACAATAGCAAAGAAAAGCGAACCCCAAGCTCTCCAAAATTTCACCTTCAGATATAAACCTTGCCAGCCCCATAACCACTCCACTCCTTCATCGATCTGCTCAGGCAACAATTAATAGCTAAGATCAACATTATTTTAGTTTTTAAAATAAATGTTTATATATGTTTTCAGTCATCAAGGTTTCATTGCCTTGGTGGTTGGAGACTTCAAAATGCAACTCCACCATCAATGTTCAATATGCCCACCCCTCCACTTGTGTGGGAGTTGCATTCCAGCCGTGCTTGTAGTCTCTAGATCTCGGTAAACCCTTAACCCACATTTTTCAGTACATTTCGTCTACAATTTAGAAAAATGAAATTTACTTAAAATTTAAAATTTTTTCTTATACGAGAACTATGTTTAAAATTTTTCCAATATTCCCCATTTTTGTTAATATTTTATATTCAAAAAATCTGAAAAAAAAAAATAATAGTTAATTTCCAATGCAAATATATTTCATTTTCTTATCATCAATACATAAAATCTTATAAGAATAATTGCTAAGAAGATATCCAATGCAATTATTGATGGCAAGAAACTTATTATGATTGTACTATGTTTTCGAACCTAGAGAACTTAAGAATTTATCATTTGTGAAATTGGGTGTGTTAATAACTTAATAGGGTTTATAAATAAATTGTATTAAAATGAATACATTCATTTAAACAAGGGTACTATTGACATTAAGTTGGGTGCTTATAGTAATTATTTAATTTAAAATTTTAGACATGATGTACTTATAATTATCTTGGTTTATATTTTCTTTTCCTCCTTATATCTAGGATAAATATTTTTATGTTTAAGATATGTTGTTAGGTGGTTTTCTGTTAAAGTCAAGACTTGTCTAAACTCCACAAGAGCCCATTTAATGACACTATCTTAAAGCCCAATGGGCCAAAGCGGAGGGTACTAGAAAGATCCGATGATCAAAAGTGGACAAAACATGTATTATAAATAAACAAAGACTAACCTTATGCAGGGAATATTTGCATCCCTCTAAAATTTTATGTACACCTCTGAATCAGTAGTTTTTCAAATTCTAATATTATTTAATTATTTTTAAGTAAAATTAATAAAGTAATTATAAACACTTTATCTATATATATATATATATAAATTTTTTATTATCAGTTCGTCCTAACAATAAATATATCATGACGAAAAATGTGGACCACTAGATTTACATACTTTGACTCAAAGTATATGCACTTGTCAAAACTTCTCTATAATCTGTGGTCTACATTTTTTGTTCTTATATATTTATAATAGAAAGACTGTATATATATAATCAATTATTCTATTATCAGTTCGAACTGACAAAAGATATATCAGTTCGAACTGATAATAGAAAGACCGTATATATAATTATAGATAGATAAAGTACTAATTTAGATAATTATAAAAATGAATGGCATTTATGATAATCCAAAAGGCCGGCCGACAGGCGACAATGCATCATGCAAAACCGTGTGCTTATTCCAAAAGCGCTTTACCGCGGCGTGCTTCTTGTAACTTGTAAGTTGTAATTAATTAAATAAAAAAAGTAATTAATCCATAAACCTGGGAGCCAAATCCAACAAATTCTCTCCCAGTTTTCCCAAAACCACTAACCCTTGGAAAAACAACAACCTCGGCCAGTTTTATTATTATTATATATTCTTCTATATAAATGCATGAACCAAACCCCACTAAATTTCACTCAACAACACAACAAATCTCTGGCTACAAAAAAAAAAAAAAAAAAAACCATCAAGATTTCAATTTTCAACCACTCTCTTTTAACAAGAACATCTGTTCTGATTTTCTGATCAGAGAAGTAATTAAGAGAGCAGAAATGAGCAGTAATTGCGGTTTTAAGTTTGGTAATCATGATGAGGTGGCATTCAAGTCTATGGATCAAGAGCAGAAGAGAAAAATTGGTGAAATTGCAGATTCAAGTTGGACTACTTCTGGTGGGGTTTATAATGATCATCATCAAGTCAAGAGGGTGATGAATAATAATGGTACTGCTACTACTGGGGATGACAACATCAGTAGGAGGAGAAGACAAGAGAAGTCTGAGATGCTCTTGCACCTAATTTGTTGGGGACCCAATTAATTATTTAATCTTTTTTATTTGTTTGGTTAAGGCATTTATAGTCATTATTATTACCTTTTTATTTGTTGTAGTTTGAAATTTTGGCTATTCTATATTGAATGGCTCTCCTACAATTGTAGGATTGCATTTCAATAGTAGTAAACACGTTAATAGATATGAAGTATATCGGATAGACAGTCAAATAAAAAATCTGTATCCGATACTACTGTTTAAAACATTAATTTATTAATGATATGTTTGGTTACCTTTTTTTTTTTGTTATTTTTTTTAATCAAACAAATTTTTATATTTATCTCTTAGGCTGAGTCGGTCTATAAAATATAGCTGTCTAATAAAGCCTCTAAAAATAGATATTCAATTTGATGGTGTCCATAATTTGAACGCAATGTCTATTTATCATATAAAATTTTCACAATCTATTGCAGAATGCTCTTAGCATTGTATTAAGAGTAATGCTACTTTACCCAAATTTGGTAACCAAATCTGGTGTCCAAATGACGTGGTAACACTCTCATCCATTCATTTAAATCAAGCAAATCTAATACAATTTAAATGAATGGACGAAAGTGTTGCCACGTCATTTAGATACCAAATTTGGATAAAATAGCATTACTCTTATATTAAAAGCTTAAGATATTAGCAACTAAGATATTTTATTTTCTTATACTCAAGGTAGTGCAAAGCTTTGTAAAATTTTATTTAGATTTTATCCTATTTGTTTTTGTTATTTACATATTTTACTAAAGTTTTAACAAATTGGCTTCTCCAAATTGGTGGAGTTGACTTTGTTTCTGTATGGGGTTAAGTAAAAAAAAGTAATATTTATTGAACAAACAATTTTTTTTATTATTTTTTTTTAAATACAGAACAAACAATATTACATAGAATTTAGTAATCTAATATATTTGTGTACGATAATAATATTTTATTGCACCAATTATGAAGAAATATACAAATAACACTTTTATGTCAATTGTTGTATCTGAAATTAAACTAAATGGATTGCATTATTAAAAGAGGAAAGTCTCAATAAAGATTAAATCTCTTGTATTAAAATAAGAGGGTTATGGATTAATTTATCATGCACCAACTTTGAAACAAGTTTAATACTTTAATCTAAGTCATGTTTAATTGTTTATATACAATGAATAATACATGATGATAAGTAATCTAATCGGCAACAAAACTAACTATATGATTAAGTGAAAACAATATAATAGTCGAATCCACGATAAAAATTTGTTCTAAATTAATAATTTTTATTAATGATAAACAAAAGATAAGATACTTCGGATCAAAACTGACTCTAACTGAGAATAAAACTCCTAAACTTGTAAATAAAGAAAAAAAAAATCACGAAATTTAACAAAAAAGATAATTTCTGCTATCGACAATTTTTAAAAGAAGTTTACTAAACGAACTTGACAAATACAAAATGTATTGAAAACGAAAATTCATATAAATAGTTATTAAGATTTGAAACTATTGCATAAAAAGGGAAAAAAAAAACATAAAAGGAAAGCTGAAACGATTGAATTTGGGAAAACAGTTGCACATCACGAGTGTCTCCCTCGATGATTATTGTAGCACTCGTTGAGATGACTCCAACGATATATTATGGATCCAAATCCAAAATCATTTTCCCCTTTCTACAGTTTTCATAAGTGTTCTACGTGTCCCTAGAATGGTCTAATATAGTACTATACTACCAATATTTCACGTTGGGCTACTTTTATTTCATGTTCAACCAAAGCCCAAAGTGAAATAGGGGTTTGTATAATATAGGGCTAATTGCACAAACACCCCTAATTTTAGGTATAATTGTATGTATATGAAAATTTTATCTATAATTACACAAACATCCCCTATCGTTAGTTGACTTCCGTTAACTCTAACCGTTAACCATAATTTTAACCTAAAATGACTAAAGTACCCCTATTTACCTATTTTATTATTAATTATATATATATATACACTTTATTTTTTTTTACAATTTATATATATACTTAAAAATAATAATTATATATATAATATGAAGGCATTAGAAAAATATTTTTACCGATTTTTTTAAAATATGAAGGCATTAGAAAAATAGACGAAATATAGGAAATTCAAGAAAAATAGTTTTCGTGCTTGAAAAATTCTCAAATTTTATTCATAGGTAGATTTCAACGAACTTATCATCCACAAAAAAATTCAGATTAAAATTCATTCAAATCGATATGATTTCATAGTGGTCCTTACCGAAATTAAAATAAGGGATCCCTTATGAGAGAACCACTGTATATATATATATATATATATATATATATATATATATATAATAAAATAGGTAACTAGGGGCACTTTAGTCATTTGGGGTTAAAATTGTGGTCAACAGTTAGAGTTAACCGAAGTCAACTAACGGTAGGGGATGTTTGTATAATTATGGGTAAAAGTTCCATATACATGCAATTATACCTAAACTCAGGGAATGTTTGTGCAATTAGTCCTATAATATATTTTCTCTAAATCAGGGGTATTAATGTAATTGTATGGTTATACAGTGAAATGAAAATTTCATAAATAGTTGCAAAATAATAATTAATAATTTTAAAGGGTTAATTTTGGCAATTTCCCTATAGTTTTATTGGTAGGTCCCGAAGTCATTAAAAAAAAAAAAAAATACAAAATACAAAAAATAATTTTAAATTAAAATATTAATTGGTATTTTTTTAGAGTGACGTGGAAGAATGAAGATAAACAGTGTCGTAATTAATATTGTAGCTTGTCCAACTAACAAACACCAACAAACCTGAGGCCCAGCCGACAAATTATAAATGCAGTTACCTGTAACAATATTCTCCATATACGCAAAAAGACATGCCCTTACTGTCTTTTCCACGTGAAATCCCACCTGCGTGAACCACAAACGCCTTTCAACGTTTCACATCTGCTGCGCTGTCGCCCGCTTATTAGTATGTATTTATCCACCGATTTATGCTAATAATACTTGTACTTATCCTTAATTTTCTTATTTTAAAAAAATATTATGACATCGGATGAATCCGATCCGTCGGAATATGTATGTTAAGATCAATTATGTACGCGTGTAATTCGAGTATCTATTCTGACAACATTTCAAACAAGTTAATGGTTCTGTCGAAATATGTATAGAAAAATCAATCATATATAAGTGTAACTTGAATATCTATTCCGACAACATCTTGAACGAGCCAACGGTTTTTTTGAAATATGCATAGCAATATCAATCATATACACGTGTAACTCAAATATTTATTTCGACAACATTTTGGACAAGTCCACGATCCGTTGAAATATGCATATCAAGATCAATCATTTACACATGTAACTCAAATATTTATTCCGGCATCATCCGAGAAAGATCTCCCAAATTAACAGTACATATGCGGCCCTATCAAAATATGTACATGTCCATCAATCATGTACACATGCAACTCGAATATCTATTCCGACAACATTTGAGAAAGATCTCTAAAAATAAAATACATATACGCCCTTGTTGGAATATGAATGTTAAGATCAATCATGTACACGTGTAACTCGAGTATCTATTTCGACAACATCTAAGATAGATCTCCCATAATAACCGTTCATGTGCAAACCTATCACAATATGCATGTCAAGATTAATCATACATCGTATGTATATGTGTAACATAAATATCTATTCTAACAATATCTAAGAAAGATCTCTCAAAATATACATATTATTATCAATCATGTATACGAGTAACTCAAATATATATCTCGACTAAATTTGAGAAACATGTGTAACTCAAATATAGATCTCTTAGAATAACACCAATCGAAGATCAATCGGATACACATGTAACTCGAATATCTATTCTGACAACATCTAAGAAAGATCTCCCAACAATATGCATGTCAAGATCAATTATGTACACATATAACTTGAATATCTATTCCAACAACATCTAAGAAAGTTGTTCCAAAATAACATCGAAAAAAAAAACAAAAAAAAAAAAAACTCTCCGCACATACTTGTAAATGTGTATGACGATACTGATCATGATTAAAGTGACGCGCTTTTAAATATCCTACAATATAATATGATTTCTAGTTTTCATTCCAACGGTTAATTATCGTAAAATGATCACTTTATAACAAATATTAAATTTTTAAGTTGATGCATTTTATATTTTTAAATCGTTTTAAACAAAGATTATGTTAGTTTCGATAAAAGAATAGTTTAATTAAACATTGTAATCATATTGTCAGATTCTTAATTTATAATAAAAATTTATATCAATTCACAACAAACAAAAACTCTTAACAATCATAGTTCATATATTCCAAAGTGGTATCACTTTAATATATAAAATTGTATTTATAAAATTATAATTACAATTTACACATAGGAGCTAATAGAGAATGTATCAATTTCTTTAATAGAAAAAAAAAAAAAAAATTATTAAAAAAATCTTGATTAATTTGAACCTCATATCTGAATATGATAGATTATAGATACCATAAATAGTAATAAATTTGGTACAATAACACCACTCCCATAGTTTAATATTTTCATATACCTATAAACTTAATAAAATAAGTAGTCATTGTCATTAATTATTATTATTCTTTGTCACTCTTACTCCCATATCTTTTGTTTATCTAATAAAAAACTAAAGAGTAATATTTAAGAATTTGGCCATCTTCTAATTTAAATTTTAAATCTAGACCCATAAGAATCATCATCATCATCATCATCATCATAGGATATCCAATCATTATTAATAAACATATGATTATCATTATTTTTATCAAAGTTGATGTGCATTCCCCGTCACTTCTTTAATATGCATTTCGAGTCGTACATTTTTTTTCATTAAATCGTAAAATACGAGCGATCTGAGAAGCTCAGACGGAACTTGGATATCGATGGAATTACTTGTAAAGTGATGTAACATAGAAAAAGCTTACGTCATAATTCATATACAACCACCACCCAAATGCACGGACCCTAAACCTAAATTGAAATCCAATTAATCAAAATATTGAAATCCGACATGTTTAAACTCGTGAGCACCCACTCACACACACGACACACCGCTTTATCACTTGAGTAAATCCAAACTCTTTTTAAAAGACAAAACCAAACTCCAAAGACACAAGAAGAATTGAAACCAAAAAGAAAAAAAAAAAAAAAAAAAAAGGAAGAAGAGTTGCTTACAAGTCTACAACCTCGTACCGGCACACAGTACGGTTACCGGTAAGCGATGGCAATCGCCGACCGGCAAAAGTCGAGCTCCGACATGAAACTCTTCAGTCTCTGTCCGTTTTGGCAGTCCACAACCACCACCACCACCACCACCACCACCACCTCCTCCTCCTCCTCCTCCTCCACACAAAACCTCAGCAGTCACGGCAACAGCAACCGATTCGTCGACGCTCCAAATTCGAGACCCGTCGCCAAAACGGTGTCGTCCGTCGCCAGATCCCTCCTCCCTCCACGGCGTCGCCTCCGGCTTGATCCTGCTAATACTCTCTACTTCCCCTGTACGTCGTCGCTTTTTAAGTCAGCGCTGACTTTAATTTTTTATTCATTGTTTTGGGTTGTTTTTATGATGTCTGGAAGTACTTTTATTGTTTTATTGAAGCAAAATTGTGTTTTTTTTTTTTTTGTTTATTAGTAAATTTTTTTCATTGTTTTGCAGATGAACCCGGTAAGCAAGTTAGAAGTGCGATAAGGTTGAAGAATACAAGCAGGTCCCATGTAGCATTCAAGGTGCTGCTAAGTTTATTTTATTTTATTTTACTAATTATAAAATTGTCTTATTTTATTCAAATTTTCTCTGTTTTGCACAAATTCAGAGACCCCATTTTTTAATTTTTGTTTATGATCCTTGTTGTCAGTTTTTCAGTAATTTTTTTTTGTGTTTTTTGATGTTTCATTTCAGTTTCAAACAACTGCACCAAAGAGTTGTTTCATGCGTCCTCCTGGTGGCACCCTTGCTCCTGGAGAAAGCATCATTGCTACTGGTAATTTTTTTTTTTTTTTTTTTATTATTATTATATTTTTTTTGGGTTGAATAATGGGGCATTGCTTGTGTTTTAGTAGTGGTCAATTTTTGGGTTTTTTATTTTTAATTTCTCTAGATTCATTTGGGGTTCATTTTGTTTTTTATTTACGGTGGATTTTAGTGTTCAAGTTCGTGGAGCTGCCAGAGAACAACGAAAAACTGCCACTGGATCAGAAGAGCAAGATCAAGGATAAGTTCAAAATCATGAGCCTTAAAGTGAAAGCAGGAATAGACTATGTGCCTGAGCTGGTAAGTTGTAGGCTGGTTCTCGTGATAAATGGTGATATACCTACTGTGTTTTCTCTATAATTTGGTTGTTTGGATGGTTGGTGTTGCTAAATTGTTGTGATAATGTTGACAGTCCCCTGAATTTAACGGACGATGAGCTCATATTTTGGTTGAATGTATCGGTTTTAGATCCATGTTACTCCTTATAGTAGGGCATTGAAACATGAAGGTGTTGCAGATGTCTCTTTTCTTCAGTGTTCTTGTTTGGTGATGGTACTTTCCAATGTTTGTTTGTGGAAGCAGTTTTGTTTAGAATTTTAATCTAGAGCTGTGTCGGGATGTTGTTAAAGCTTCATTTTATTCGTGTGGTATTTGTTTGTGAATGAGGTTTCTACTAGTTTCTCTGTTACATGTATGATTCAACTTGATTGTATGTTAAAATTGTTTGCTTTGTTGAGTATTTTCACGTGCTGGTATTAAATCGATCCAAAATTTATTACTCTGCCTATTCTCTTATAGTTTGAAGAACAAAGGGAGCAGGTAACAGTAGAGCGAATCCTGCGGGTTGTATTTCTAGATGCAGAACGTCCTAGTCCTGTAAGTATGATAATAGTTTCGATAGTTTGCATAGTTTTCTGCTTACTTGTCTTCATTGTTGGTGTACACAATAAATGATCTTAGCTCTCATGTCTTGGTTCTTTGGTGCAAGGCCTTGGAAAAATTGAAGCGTCAATTAGATGAAGCTGAGGCTGCTGTTGAAGCACGCAAAAAACCTCCACCAGACACTGGTCCGCGGGTTGTTGGTGAAGGTCTTGTTATAGATGAATGGGTATGATCGCCAAATCTGTCTCAATAAATGCTCAATTACCTGAATCTCACTTCTCGTTTCACATGTTATAACATTTTTGTTACCTTCCATTTTCAGAAAGAACGCAGAGAAAAATACCTGGCTCGGCAACAGGTCGAAGCAGTTGACTCAGTGTAAAGTGCGATTTGCTTGCTCTTGCCAAAACTGGCAGATGGGAAAACAGTCACCTAAGCCCCTCAATCTCGGGTTTGTCATGAGAGAAGGTGGAGTTAATGATTCGAAGTCCAGTACTTCATGTAGAGCAAATAACCCGTTGTGGCTTCTGTTTTTTCAGATGCACAATGGGGATCGGGAGGCTGCTGCATGGTACTTGATTTTGTTATGAAACCTCCTCCTGCTTGTAGATAAATGGATTTTGCTTTGTTATAATAATAAACGTAGAACTAATATGTTACCGGTTAATCTGTTCTTCGCGTACACATCCGGGGTTAGGGTGCTTAGTTTAGATTTGTGTCTGGCTTTTCTCCTTTATACTTAATAGAGCTATTGAATTTCCGAGATTTGTTGTATATTTTGTTTCGACATCATGATTTGCCGGTATGTTGTGAAGCTTTTACTATATTTGTGTACTCTATCTATCCATTAGACCGTAATGGATTAATTTTCTCGTGTTATAATATTATCGGGACAGTAACTGATAGTTACGGTTTATCAGATGCGATAAATAATTTTGAATATGTACTTGTTCTGAAGTAGGTCAAAAACATGAGTCAACTTACTGAACATTTTTTTAACCCAGCAGCATTGCTGTTAAATGAGTCTTGTAGAATTGTTCTGAAGAACAACTAACTTTCAACATGTAATTAATTAATGATATGTTGGATGGACATGACAAATACCCAAATAATTTGTCCATTCATTGACTTTTGTAGTCTATTTCACAATCAGTTTTTGTCATCAAATGGTGTATCTGGTTGGGACTGGTTTAGGTGAAACTTCATCATATCCGCAGGTTTTCTTTGAAAATTTATCCATATGAAGGCTTTTATGGTTTTTTCTGTCGAGACCTGATGTCTGCTTCCATAATCGGAAAAAATAAAAAATAAAAAATAGACTTTCAACAGAAGGGGAGGTATATAAAATTTAAATATTAACCCACCAGGACTGCACACACTGATTTACAATATCTTTGTTTTGGTAATCGGTCTGGCGCTGACTTGAGTTGACCATGCTTACACATAGAAAATCAAATGGAATTTGACAAAAAGAAATGACTTTTTGTTTTTGTTTTTGTTTTAGCTTTTCTATGTGCTCTGTTTTCTAAATTGACTTTTAAGGGAACAATAATTTTAATGTATGATAATGATAGGATCTTTCTATGTTCGAACCATTCGGTGTTGATTTAATTTAAAGTTATGTTTTTATATGGATAGTCTTCATGCTTATCACAAAACTTTTTAGGGGGATAGTCATCATGATTATCACAATCCCACAAACTAATATCTAAAAAAGTGAATAAAAATAATTAATATATATATATATATATATACACACATAAAGTCTTTCTATTAACAATTCGAACTGATAAAAATTATATCAGTTCCTTGTATGTGGATCACTGGATTTAAATACTTTGACTGATACTTTGACTGACAAGTGCATACAGTCAAGTCAAAGTATTTAAATCCAGTAGCTCACATGTAAGGAACTGATATAACTTTTATAACAGAGAAGAAAATATACTTGCATAACAGAGAAGAAAAAACTCAATATAAATTTGTAAAATATGTATGACTCGTTTACTGCTTACATATACTTTATCCTTGCTTAATGGCAAAGAAAAAACTCTCTATATAGATTTGTAAAATATATATGACTTGATTATTTCTTGAATATACTTGTAAAATGTACATAGTACGACTGATGTGAAAGGAGATGTGCACTTATGATAAGAGTTGCTTATTTATTAATTAAGCTTATAATATAAGTAAAGATTTATGTCAAAGTTTAAATAATACTGTTTTGTTTTTTTCTATCGATTAAAATTTGAGCTTACAATATTAATAATAATTATGTTAGGCTCTCTAGACTCTCTATATCGGTGGCTAGAGATTTTAAAATAAAGTATCATTTAGTTTTTGATATTGTAAATATAATTTTATTTTTATTCATTAAATCACAAAATACGGGAGACTGCTTCATTAGTTTGAGAGTTGCTTTTTAAGCCGTGTGCTTATAGAGTTTAATCTCGTCAAGTTCCAATGGACACTTGACTCACAATGGTGCTTATAAATATATATATAAATAATAATTCAAATTTGAACCTCAGGGTTTCTGATATGATGGGACATATGAATATTACAAGAGCATTAATCAAAATGGACATATAACAAACCTGTACAAAATAATTCAATCTTGCATGGGTGTGAGGGCAGAGTGTGTTGTTGAGGGTTTAAATTTGAGAGTATGAGTCAACATATTTATTTTTCTTTATAGCGTTATTAGCACTAGTCTCCCTGCACTTTACGTTAATTTGCATTTTACCCATTGAATTTTTGTTTTATATATTAAATCCCTGATATTCTCATTTATTAGCATACAGTTTGGTTTATTGCTCCATAAACACCTGTTTGAAAGGTATTTACAGTCAGGTTTTACCAATAAATAAAAGTTTAGGAGGTTTAATGTTTAAAAAAAAAAGTTTAAATGGTCAAATGTAAACTCACGTAAAGTTTAGGGGGGACTAATGCCAATAACCCTTCTTTATAATATTATTTTATAATCATAATAACTTCTTCAAATCCCCATCCCATATATACATAGTCTGTTTAGAAGAACTGGTGACCTCAAATGTCTCTACCTTCTGGTAGCTTCTTCCATGCATGGTGGGTAGATCTGCAATAATATCCTCAACCTCCTCCTCTAAAGATATTATTATTACATGATCTGTTTCTTTTATTTATAATTCATTTCTAACTGAATTGATGCTGCAATGTCATTTACATCATGATTGGTTTCTTTCAACTGCCTACTTAATTTGTCAATGTCATTGTTACTTCTATGTCCGAATGTACAGTGACTCCAATAATTGATCAAAGATATTTTATTTATATTATATTATCAAGTTGAGAATGTGAGGAAACGAAAGCGATAGGTTCTTAAATTTATGAAAAGAATTTCACTTCAAATGAATAATTTTTATTAATATTAATCAAAAGTTATAATCGTTGTTATTCGGATCCTGACGTTAAGGAGGGTTAACCCATTGTAATTTCTATTGGGCTCGTCGAATTTTAACTATATATGATGGACCCAAAACGAATGTCGTTTATTCTTACAAAAGTGTCCTACGTCAGGATGATTTCACTTGTGCATCATGACATTACCATTATGGCCAATCAACCAATATTGTCAAGTAGACAAATAGGAAACCTATGAAAATGTTACAATAAATAAATTAATTAAAATAATAATAATAATAAATAAAACAAAGGGAAAATTAACCTAGCGGTCAAATGGCCATGAGCAGTCCTGGTCCTAGGCCAGAACGAGGGGGACGCCCGCCCAAGGCCAATTATATGAGGGGTCCCTTAGTTATATGTTTTAAGTTTTAAAACAGATGGGGGAAAATAAATATCTATCTACCTATCTACAAGCTTTTATCATTAGTATGATTCGAGCAGATGATTTGGAAGTCATTTACCCAAACCTGAAGCTCGTCAATCTACTAATTGAACTATGCCCAAAGGGGCTCAACTTTTGCTTATGTGTTATGTGAAATTTATTTGTTTATATAATAAATGTATTTATAACATGATAATGTTTTATCTTTATTGAAATTATCATTTTTAGACCAAATATATGAAAATAGGTTATATATATCGACAAACTATAAATATAAACGAGGGGCCCCATTTTAAATTTTCACCACGGGGCCTTTAAAAGTTATGACCGGCACCGGTCATAAGCTATTATGATGAGAAATTCGGTTCAAATGACCATTTTAGGTGAAAAGTGTGATAGAAATAGCCATTAAATAGAAAAATTACCAGATTAGTCACCTAAATGCTATCAAAATGATTATTAGACGAGAAATTAGTGCATACATATTCGTCCATCTTTCCGAAGTAGAAATAAAGAGTTACCGATAAGAAAGAGAATTTCATGATGACTTTTGTAAATCAACAATGTTCTTTTATCTCCAGCTTTCTTGTAATTATACGCCGGCATTTAACTAATTAACCGACTCTTACTCGTCTTTGCACACCACATCTAGAGATGATTTATATACAATTGGTAAATAAATTTGCGTTTCCATAAAGAATTCAACATGTCTCACCCGCTTTAGCTTTACAGAATATTTTCTTTACGAATCGGCATGATTCCAATTTCCAAGGCAAATCGAATATGATTTCACTGATCCCATATCTCTTCTAGGAAAAAGAGTAAATTTCGATACTATTCCCCATATATCTTCGATATTTTCTGTACGATTTTAGAGCTATCGGATATAAAAAATATCATTGAATATCTTAGATATATTTTGAGAGTATTGGCAATATTTTCACCGATATTTCCATAAATTTGAACTTCTGATATTTGATATTTCCATCGAAATCGAGATTTACTTTATTCCAATGTTTTTAGGCGATTATTCTGACACAGTGATAACAACCCATGACTCCGAAGGAAGGAGAAAAACTTACCTGCACCCGGTGCAACACTCAGCATGTGCTGAGTGTTGCACCTCAGCCAATTAAAATTAGACACGTCATCCAACCAGCCACCCTACTCATCCAACTCAGCCACCAACTCAGCCACCAGCTCAGCAACTCATCCAACTCAGCCAACCAACTCAGTTGAGATCCAAGATCGGCGGCAGGTGCAGCGACGACGGCGACGGGACGCCGGACGTGCAGCGACGACGGCGACATCGACTCCTGACGTGCAAGGACGACGGCGACACGAAGAGCCACCGAGGGTTTCAGCCGTCCTCCTCCGCTCTCACCACCACCACAACCTCCAGCTTCTCGGCGACTCTTCCCGTCGCCGTCGTCGCTGCAGAAGCGAAGCTGGAGGTTGTGGTGGTGGTGAGAGCGGAGGAGGACGGCTGAAACCCTCGGTGGCTCTTCGTGTCGCCGTCGTCCTTGCACGTCCGGAGTCGATGTCGCCGTCGTCGCTGCACGTCCGGCGTCCCGTCGCCGTCGTCGCTGCACCTGCCGCCGATCTTGGATCTCAACTGAGTTGGTTGGCTGAGTTGGATGAGTTGCTGAGCTGGTGGCTGAGTTGGTGGCTGAGTTGGATGAGTAGGGTGGCTGGTTGGATGACGTGTCCTATTTTAATTGGCTGAGGTGCAACACTCAGCATGTGCTGAGTGTTGCACCGGGTGCAGGTAAGTTTTTCTCCGAAGAAAGAGTATTTTCAGAGAGTGTCAAGAAAGAATGAAGACAAATTGAGATAGAGAATGTTATTGGGCATGTACACTGAATTTTGCATATATTCTCTGTTCAAGTGAAACTCATGAGATGTGATCTTGAAGGGAAAACTATGGCCACTCATATAATATAGCATGGCCGCACACACCGCTTTCTCCATATTTCTTTTTGCTAGAGCTAGCTTTCAATTAATCCACTTGCATTGCTTGCTTGTAAGTTGTATCTCTCTCTTCCTATATATATATGCACCACACCATCTATGATCTACACAGTACATATATACAAGCTTCAGTTCTTGAATTTGTTTCGAAATGGGGATTCGAAACAAGGCTTGTATTATGGTTACACTAGGAGCTGCTTTTGGGATTAAAGATCATATGAATATGATCAAATCCAACTCATGTGCTCTTATAAAGCCTGAATGGACTGCAATGGTTTCTGAAATACTGCAAGCAAATCTACTTTCGGGTGATCTATTTGGAAGATCCAAGGAGTTGCTCAGGACTGGAAATCAGGAGCGTAAAAGAGCAGAGGAGCTAGTCCTGGAAGATGGTTGTCTATTTGAGCTACTGGGGACCCAATTGAGTCCTGGTTTAAGACTCATAAGGCTGTCCAGCTCAAATTTAACGATTGAAATTTCCATGGAAACACGGTTAAACATTCGAACAACCAACGTGAACAGAATTAGGCACCGGCCTATGAATTCTGTTCACAACATCAAAGCTAGTGTAATTAACTACTGTAATTATAGTTTGTATTACAACAACATTTTGTTGTTGAGATTGTTTTATCTATATGATCTATCCTTGGTTTTGATTTGTTCACACAAAAAAGAAATAATACTGCAAACTTCAACTCCAAATTCGCAACTCTTTCCATGTTTTACATATAGTGATATAGTGTAATAAGAAAGAAAAAATAGAATTCAAGCAGAGAAGATCAACATGATTTTAAAAAAAAAAAAATTAAAATAAGAGAAATCAATACCTAAAACAGAACACAATTTGTACATAAATGGCCAGTACTAGTAGAGTAATCTTCATATGTAATCCGGTATCTGGAAATTCTGCAAGCCGAAAATTTGATGAGAGCTGTTCTGAACAAAGACAGCAACACCGCATTTGCTGCTTTGGAAGGTATCCCATAGAGGGAAACTGACAGTTCCCGAAAGGTTCTTCTTGGCCGAGATGTCTTTAACATTAGAGAGCTTTTCGAGCTTCCTTACGACAAAGTCATTCGACAGAACACGCCCTTTGTTCTCCCCTTTTGGACAGTCCGTGACCAACCCGTTTTCGTATAAGGCTACCATGACATTAACACCTTGACTATCCACTTTGCTCCTCAAAGTTCCTGTGAAGGTGACTTGCATGCACTCTGATGTAGGCCTTTGGAAAGTTGCCTGCAATTTTCCATATAGAATTCATGCATTATAAAATTGATACACAACTTGAATGTTTGATTAGCCAGCCATTGTTTATCTTCTTCATAAGAATTTTCGTAAAAAAATTACTATTTTCCCCGACCCCGTAGGGTGGAGCCAGAAATCTTTGTCTTGAGGGGTCAGTATACTAAATTAAAAGTCAAAATTATAATGTTTTCAATTTTTAAAACTTTTTTTGAGGGAAGTGGAGCTATATTGGCCCCTGTGGATCCCCTCCCCCACCATTGTTCCCTATAAGTCTAAAACCAACAATATCTACGCTGGATCCATTACATCGACTAGTGTTGGGGTTATGACTTATGAGAACTATTCTGTCCTACATATATATAGCTAATGAAAATATTCTTGAACTAGTTGCTAAAAAACAGAATAAACAAAATATTCTTTGAAGGAATTATACTGGTGGCTCAAGTCTCAACACTTTTAGGTGAGGATGTCACTTTCAAGAACCATTTTAAGTTAGGTTCTCAAATGCCAACTTCTCTTATATTTTTATTGTTTTTCTACTTATTAGGTGTAGGAGGAGGAGGTAAAAAAGCAGACTTTTTTTTTCCTAATTGTCAACCCGTTGAAATATCATTTGACGAGACGAGGTTGGTTTAGTGATAAACCCCTCACATCTATACTAATAAAGTCATGGGTTCGAGTCCTTCTTCTCCTAAAGCCCCCAAAATTATATAATATTGTACTTCAAAAAAAAAAAAAAAAAAAAAAAAAACCCTGTTGTAATATAATTTTCTCATTAATCATTTATTGCTCATCAAGCCAGCTTAATTATTCTATTTTAAGAAATATTTTTTATATTTATATTTACTTTATGATATTTTAATATATAACATGAGAAAAATATCATCAAGCTATTAATTATTATTGTCATTTCCCTTTAGACATTTTTGCTACAAATTTAAGTTCTATAACATTCCTATACTTATTCACATATATGCATAATATGAAAATGGTGACAAAATGACAAATAAATATTCCAAAAGAATTTTTTTGACATTAATTATCTTAAATCTATTCAATTTTAGATCTCATTTATGGTTTTCCCATTCATCTAGAAATTATCTCAATACATGTTTGATCTCAAGAGTATGTTACGACCTATGACTTACGATCTTCGAGATCAAGCATTACATGTATAGTTAGGGGAAAAACTTCACACACATGTTTATAAAATACAACGGGTCATGGGTCTGTCGATACTTATCGAGATCAAACATTATATGCGTGATCGATCAGTGAGAAAACTCACCCACAAAATATTCTTGTAAATTTAATAATTAGGGTTAAATAGTTAATAGGTTTTTTTTTTAGTTAAATTTTGTATTTATACTGACCTGGAAAGAAGGAGCAGGGAACCTAGATGCAGCGTTGATATGAGACAACAAAGCATCCTGATCGTTGCCTTGACAATGGGCCCTACCTTGGACAACAATCTGAGGCGTGAACATTGTGTCCAAATTAAAAGCCTCCACGTAAGCTTTTTGCCTGACGGTCCACTGACTGCTACCGTAGGGATCCTTCCACCCCATATAATCCCAATAGTCCACGTGGTACGCCAGCACCACCACCGGCATCTCCAGCTCAAAATCTCCCCTTCCAAGTCTCGACACCAGCAGCTCCGCCTCCAGCGACGTCACACACCCCTGCGACGAAAAAAGCTCCACCAGCACCGGCCCACCTCTCCTCTGCTCCTCTGCCGTCACGTCAGCCGTCACGTTCTTCTCGTGCGCCGCTGCCGAATCCCCTTCTTTCCCTCCCGAGCCTCTCCCGAAACAGCTGAAGAGACGACGCCCCATTGTTTTAAATTTCTTCTCCACCACCACCACCTCCTCCTCCGCCTCCTCCGCCTCTCTCTTGTTCAAATGTTACGTCGTCTCTTCGCTGAATAAAAATCACAGATAGAGAGCTAGAGAAAGAGAGAGAACCAAAATTGTGAAAAAATATATTAACGGATATCAATTAATCAATTAAAATTTGATGAAATAAAAAAAATAAAAAAATTGGAGAGAAATCGAAAGGGAATTAAAATAGAGTGACTGGTGAGGAGCGAAAGGTGGCAGAGGGAGGCTTTGAATATTTCAATCTTAATTTGGTGGAAAAAGGACAGGTGGCGAGATGTGATTGGTGGAAGATGCGTTAACGACACGTTTATGTCGGTAACGCGTTGTTGTACGTAAATATGTAATGTAAGTTAAAGTTGGAGTCAATATATTATTATATGTTGTGTGGTTTGGTTGGATTTTGAAGTGTAGAAACTAGAAATTATCTGAAAATGGTAGTGGAACCTTCGAATAGGAACTGGCCACCGCACCGGCAAATGATTTTTTAGGTGGATTGGAAGAGTTGACAAGGAATCTCAACTGTAAAGAAAAAAGGAGGAGTTTGGTTTAGGACAGCTTTGAGGGCACGCACGTTTGTTGGATTTTTTGGGTGGGTGACAGAGGATATTTCGTGTTGGGAGTTCATGACAGAGGATATTTCGTGTGTTGTTTTCTTTGTTTTTGAAATTAATCAAAATGTGATGAAGATAATTTTGTCTTGTTGTGATGATGAGATTAATTTATTGGTTATTAATTAATTGTTTTGTTTAGAGATGATTATCAGATACATACATACATGTATTATAGGAAATGAAAAGTTTGATTATTATCAATTATCATAATGACATTTTAAATTCCGAAACATTGTAATAGTTTAAAAAAAATAATGATATCATAATTGTCTTGTAATACGCATAAACTCATGAGAAGTTTCTGTAATTTTCTCAATCTTGAACTGTTATATATGCCATGAAAGGCATGTTGACCACTAAAATTGATACACATGTCAAGGCATCAACAAAGGTTTTCAAGGATCCCTTATTTTACTTGAAGCAAATTCATCGATTTTAATAAATTTTGATCCAATTTTTTGTGCGGGTAATAAATTCAATAAAATCTATTTATACACAAAATCTAAAGAATTTTCAAGCACTATAATTATTTATTTCATTTTTCCTATTTTTCGTCTCATTTTCTGATGTTTCATATTCAACGAAATCGAGAAAAAAAAAAATAGTTACTATGCTTAAAAATCCTTATTTTTGTACATAAGATTTTGTTCAATCTATGCTTGTAAAGTTATTAGGTCTTCGAAGCCGATTTATTTTCTTTGGTAAATACAGTTGTTTTGTTCTAATTACTTTGGTTATGGATACTATTGAAAAACTTTACGAATCTTTATGATGACGTTGGATCTGTAACTGAAAAAAAATTGTTGCTCATTTTTTTTTTAAGCAATTCTCTATATTGCACAAACAAAAGTGGACTTGTTTATTTTTCTTTAGCTTTTTCCAGAGAACTCTTTTGAGTCTCGAACCAAACCAGTTGGTGTTTCCAAGGGAAGTTTTTTACAAGACTAGCGTGGACAAAGTTGAGGAGATCGAGGATGTGGGATTGCTTTATGAAGAATAAGAGGCCCAAGCAAATCTTGTGTACCAGTTTCATTGTTGATAAACAGAGGAGGGTTAAATTTATTGTTATTGTAATTCTGGGTTTTTGTTTTCTGGCAATGAGCAATAAAAAGGAAAAAAACAATAAAAACGTCACGAAGGTGTGCAATGGAGGTGAAACATAACGATTTACAAGCATGTGTTGGGAGTTTTGTCCCGATTTGTGGGAGCAGCTTTCTCTCTGGTTGTGAGAGTTGTAGTATTCCGGGTTGTGCTTGTAGAGTCTAATTAATCTCACCAGGTCCCGACAGTAATTGTATTTCAAAAAAATTAAAAAATTAAAAAAAAAACATACTTCTGGAGAGCTGGGGTGTATTAAGTTCAAAAAATAAGTACGAAGAGTAGTTTTGGAAATAAATTTAAAAAATTAATAAAATCATTTAATTTTATATAATTAAATCAAAAATATTGAAACGGGACATTATTAGATCAATAAAGGGGTGTCAATAGCACTACTCAAAAAAAAAAAAAATTGTTTTAGCTTTATCATTTTTTTTTTTTTAATTCTTTGTAGTTAAAAAAATGGGGATGGGGGACCTCCATCCCATCCCCATTTCAATATAATTATGGGGAAAATGGGGAAATGAGAATGAGGACACAGGGATTTAGGGTCCCGGGGAAAAATGTGCATCTCTAGGAGCAGGGGTATGCTTTTCCTATTTGGGGGGGGGGGGGGGGGGGGGGGGGGGGGGTGGTGCACATCCCCACACCATTCCCATTTATTTTTTGAAACCATATTTTCATATAAGATCTCACAATATATGGAGCGGGGTGGGGGTGGGGTATGCATTTTCCTCATAACCCATTTATCAAATTTATTTATTAAAATAATAAATATATAACCGAATGAATATGATATAATATATAAAGTAATTCTAAAAAATTATTAAAAATCATCTCATAAACATTAAAAATAAACATAAATCTCACAACTAAACAAATACATTCAATAATTAAAAAAAAAAAAAAAAAAAAAGATTATGTTTTAAATGGGGCGGATCCATCCCCACCACATATCCATTATGGGTTTTTTTATTTATCCTCATCCCTATACCATCTCCATCAAATTGAAATCCATCTCTATCCTATAAGTGTGGGTCCCCACGGATCTTGTAACCATGGATTATTTTGTCATCCCTATGTAACTTTCGTATTTCTACTCCAAATTATTCTTCAAATATCTAAGATTTTAATTCTTGAGTACGCAGTAAGCTAGCCCTACACATTACCATATTAGAAAATAATCCTTTAACGACAAATCAAGATTTTGTTTTTTTTTCATAAAAAAGGGTTAATCGACACAAGAACCTGACGCTACAAGAAAATGTTATATTCTCCTTAACTTTTTCTGCCGCACATTGAAATATCTTCCGCCGTATAAAGATTTTTGCAACAGTTATAACACGTGACAAAACTTGTTGTCTCGATAATATATACATTTATAGGGTTAAAATTGAAACTAACCATATAATTAGTAGAGTTTTTATTTTTATCCAGTATTAGTGTTTTGATTGTTTTTACCAAACTTTCTATTGATAAGATAAAAATACCCTAAATAATTTCTCAATTAAACACACCGGTATTTTTTTAATTAAACACACCAGTTTTCTTCAATTAAACACATTATCAGTTTTCTTCAATTAAATACACCACAATGTTTTTATCAATTAAACACACCACCAGTTTAATTCCTAGTGTATTTAATCTATGTTTTTAATTCCCAGTGTGTTTAATCTGGTGCAACGGTAAATTTGTTTCTTCAGTGGAAAGTTTGGTAAAAACAATGAAAACACTAATTCCTGATAAAAATAGAAACCCTCTTAAATTTTGATTAAAAAGTGTTATTTCCTCATATTCATATATATATATATATATATATATATATATATATATATATATATATATATATATATATGTGTGTGTGTGTGGGTATTCATAAAGAGCCAAACAATTTATGCATATATTGTTCTTAGCTATTAGAAAATATTTTATTATTTTTATTACTTTTTACGACATGTTTGCCGACAAGTTTACCCCTAAATGAGTTGAAATTAAAAAAATAAAATAAAAATAAAATAAAAAAAATAAAAAAAAGTTTATCTTTTTGATCCCTGTATTTTAATATAAAAATATATAATAAAAAAACATTTAAAAAAAAAAAAAAAACAACAAAATCAAAAATCATTATCATCAACATTCCAATTCCATCGTCATTATCACTATCAACCTTTAACCTTCTAATCTTCCCCACAAAGAAAAAACCCAGAAATTGTTTGTCAGAGAATAGAAACCCAGACCATCCAAACAACCCTCCCAGTCGTCATCTCTGATGGAGCCTGCCTCCATCCCATTTTTTATTTTTTTTTTGAAGTTAACTAGCGAAAATAAAAGATACCTAGATTCTAGAATTGAAATATGAAGCTCAAAACAACGTATGATTCACAAAAAAAATAGCAAAAACTTGAAAAAGAACTCACATGCCCAACAGGGTTGTCCGTACAAAGCTGAAAAAGGATCAGACCAAAGAAGAAAAAAGAAGAAGATATTTTTGATGACAAGAGCAAGAATAATTCGCAGATGGAGACTGCAGAAAGAAATAGAAAGTGTACAAAAAAGAGAAAGTGAAAGAATTTCAAGAGAAAGAGAAAACCGATAAAATGACACTCTTTATATCTATCCAAGTATCTATCTCTCTAGTTGTCATTTTGATGATCAAATCATGTAAAAATTTCCGGTGACTGTCGGTGACCATTCTATGGATTTTGAAAATCTCTTCATAGGTTTTAATTTTTTTATTTTATTTTGTATGAAGAAATTTGGAAAAATTACCAGAACTCTTCCAAGCGTTTTTTGTTTTTTTGTTTTTTTGTTTTTTTTTTAAGAGATCTGGAATCTTTTCAAAAACTTTTTATTATTATTATTATTTTTAATTTTGTATGAAGAAATCTGAATTTTTTTTTTTTTTTCAGATTTCTTGAATATATCTGGAAAAACGATTTTTTATTTTGTTTAAAGAGATCGAAATCTCTCCAGATCTTTATAAAAACTTTTTTTTTTTTAATAGATCTAGAAATCTATCCCCGGATCTTTTCAAAGTTTATTATTATTATTATTATTATTATTATTATTAATTATAAAGAAGTGATGATTTGAAATGTTGGCGGGGAAGAGAGAGAATGAGGGGGAGAAATTTGGATGATGAAGTCAAATACGAAAAGGAGGGCAATATTGTTTGTTCAACCCTAGACGTGATAAGAATAGACGGATAGTTAAATATTTAGATGTGGCAAAAACAATAGAGGAGTGCCGGATACACTCTCTCAACCCACCCTCTGTTCATGTGGTGACATGTGGACAACATTAACATTTTCACATTAATCTTGTAGCCTTTATTAATGGTTTTCTTTTTCAATATATTTACAATGCAAATCAACAAATAATTTTCTAGATTGCCATTTTCTTTTAACTTTAATAGATTGTCATTTAGGGGGGTGTATTGGATTGAGATTTTAATGGACAATTTTTGAGTGTAAGGATTTTATGGATTTTAAAGACTATTCAGATTATATGGATTAGACTTTTAGGATTCAGAAAGAGTCTTTGGACTTTATTCATAGACTATTAGGATTATCTAGATTTTATTCCAAGACTTTTTGGACTTTATTCCAATACACCCCTCTAATATAACTTCTGATTTCCTTGCCAAGTTCTTCAAAATTAAGCCCTAGATTTACACAAATATATCTACACAATTCACATTGAATCTCAGTATATAAAGGATACAAGAGAATTTCAGTAATCACCAAACAAGAAGTGCATGAAAGTAGATTACTACTATAAACAGAAATATATCAAATACGCAATAAAAGACACAACTTCAAAGGCCAATCACAAACTCCATCAATGCAAAATAGAGAATCATAAATTTATGTTTGGTACCCATAAAATATTGAAGAAAAGGAAAGAAATTGCTATAAAGTGACTTCAATTAACAAGAACAAAACATATAATCAAAACCCCATTTCTCTATACACAATACTTTCTTGTTCTTGTTGATTTCTGTATATATATTAATTAAACAAATATATATATAGCAAACACCAACAAACCCAGAACAAGTTCACTGAAATATTTGAAACTCTCTCAAATCATCCAACAAAATCCACAAATCTTATATCATCCAAAAAAATCCAGATTTTGCAGATTTTGCATCTTCGATTTGAAGTTCAGAGGCACCAAAGACAAATTAACAAGACAAAAAAAAAAAAAAGTATCACAATTCAGAAATTGATAAGTTCCACAAAGTCTGGAAAGAGAAGCTGATGCTGAGAGAAACTTTGGGAAGATGGCAAAGATTTGACTTTTGAGAAGCTGATGACGAGGGCGAAGATGGCGAAGATTTTGGAAGATGAAGCTGATGTTGAGAGAGTGAAAAAAAAAAGTCTGGAAAATATTGCAGGAGAAGGCATTACAATTTTAGAGTGAAGTTATTTATACATATCACTAGAAAAGTCTGAATAATCTATTTTGTCATGAAATCCTACAAATCTTGACCCCAATCAAATACCACTAGACTTTTAAAAAATCTTAAAAGTCTGGATCCAATACTTCAAGACTTTTAAAAAATCTTAAAAGTCTGGATTCAATACCTCAAGAGTTTTAAAAAATCTTTAAAGTCTGGATCCAATATGCCAAGACTTTAAAAAAATCTTAAAAGTCTAAATTATCTAATAAAATCATCAACCAATACACCCCCTCAATATCATTTTTTGTAAAATATATAATATATCTCCTCTCTCCTCTCTCTCCTCTATCCTTTTAGCATATTCAAAACTTTTGTAATAATAAAATTTCAGGATTCAACATAAAACAGCTCAACGGAATTATTTCTTTTTATTGGATTTTTTTTTTTTAAATGATGATATGCATTTCTTTTAATGGAAGACAACAAACTTTGATAGACCATAAGCAAACAGAAACAGTCAAACACACCCAAACCAAGTTGAAAGCAAATTAAAATATTCTTCCTTATGAATGAGAATGAAACCTGTAAGCTGGAGATTAATTGTTCATATGTTCATGGACTCCATCTATTTGTTCATTAGAATTTTTTTTGAATGAGATATCCATCCTCTCCAATGCGATACACGACTTCACTTGTGTTATTTTAAATCTTCATGATGGTGTCTTACAATTACTGAACTCAGATTATTAATCAAGGCAATACTTTCATGTTATTATTTGAAGAGTTATGTGATTTTATACTTGTGGGGATAGCAAAACTTGATTCGGAATTACAATAAGAAAATGATAGTGATGAACATGCAAGAAGAAGGAGAAAGATGAAATTGAAGAGAGAGGAAAAATGACTAAATGACAAAGGTTTCATCCTCATCCTTTGGGGAAAGTATTTTAATTTTCTTTCAACTTGGTTTGGGTGTGTTTGACCGTTTCTGTTTACTTATGTAGGGTATGTGAAAGTTTTTTGTCTTCCTTTTAAAAGAAATACATATCATAGTAAAAAAAAAATCCAATAAAAAAAAAAAACTACTGTTTTATCCTAAATCCTGAAATTTTATTATTGCAAAGGTTTTGATAGCAAAGAGGAGAGAAGAGAGTGGAGAGAGTATATATATATATATAACTGATTTTTTTGGGAAATATATATAACTAATATTAAATGATAATCCTTTAAAGTTAAAGAGGAAGGGCAATATGGGAAATTATTTGTTGGTTTGTATTGCAAATATATTGTAAAAGGAGATCATTAATAAAGGCTACAAGGTTAATGTTAAAAATTTATTGCTGTCAACGTGTCACCACATGAAGAGTGGGTTGAGAGTGTATCTAGCACTCCTAAAAACAATAAACCCATTATTTTTTTTTGATCATTTCCTACGATTTTCTCTTATTCAATTGTACTTTTTATCTTTTATTTTTTCGGTAGTGATTTATTTTCCAAGTTTTTCATTTTTTTTTAATCAATATATACAAACAACTTATCAAAGTCTTTATAATTAGACCATCTCCAATGCATATGTCAATGCCAAATTTGGCACAAAAAAAATAGTAAAATGCTATATTTGGCACATCATTTTAGTATTGTACTACAATGTATAATTCTATTTGAAATGGTATTTTTAATTTTTTATTATTTAAAATTATAAAAATCATTCGATACAATTATAAAATGGTATTTTTATAATTAAAAAATTTGCATTTATTAATGTGACAAATTTGGCATATACTATTTGGCACAAAGCATAGCATATGTCAAATTTAGCACAACATTTTGGCACTACATTGGAGTTTTTTTATTTTTATTTTTTAAAAATTTTACTTTTGCTAAATTATAGGATTGACATCCTAAAATAACATTGTATTGGAGATGCTCATAATATCTACAAACAATTTGACAATATGAGGTTGGTCCGGTGGTAAATCCCTTACACTTGCACCACAAAGTTGCGGGTTTGAGTCATCACCTCTTAGCCGTTAGAGCACCTCCTCTTCCATGTTATTTGTGGGGGTTTGAGTCCCAGTATATGTATTTTGAAAGTATCTGTAAGAGTTTTCTCCTTGACGTTTTAGGACTAGTTATCCGGACGGTATTAGGGGTGGCAATGGATCGAATCGGCCCGTCTCAAACCCAAAACCTGTCTTTTACAGGTTGCCCCAAACCCGACCTGTGACCTGAACGAGTTTTCAATTTCCGCCCCAAACCTGATCCGATTGGGTCAAGGATGCCTAAAACCCGACCCGAATGACCCGATTCATTTTATCCTTCAAAAAAAAAAAAAAAAAAAAAAAAAAAAAAATCTCAAACCATTTAATATACAAATTATTTTACCATATGATTGAATTTAGGGATGACAATGAGGCGGGTTCGGGGCGGGGCTGCCTTCTCCACACCCTGCCCTTTTATTTTTTGAAACCTCGACCCCACATAAAACCCCACAATATATAGAGCAGGGTGGGGTATGGTTTACCCATCCCCATCCATTTATCCCATTTGCTCCATTTAACCCATTTATCAAAATTATTTATTAAAATAATAAATATATAACCTAATGAATATGAAATAATATATAAAGTAATTCTAAAAAATTATTAAAAATCATCTCATAAACATTAAAAATAAACATAAATCTCACAACTAAACAAATAAATTAAATATTTTTTAAATATAACACTAAAAGAAAAAAAACTATTTATTAAAAAAATAAAGATTATATTTTAAGCGGGGCGGGGCGGGGATTATAAAACCCATCCCCGCCCCATACTCATTGCGGGTTTTACAATCTATCCCCATCCCCACCAAATTAAAACTCATCCCGACCCCATAAGCGCGGGTCCCCACGGGGCCCCGTACCCGCAGATTATTTTACAATCCCTAATTGAATTTTAGGACATTGACTTAAATTTTAACATTAAATTAATATATATATATATACAATTTTTTTTCTTTTTTATTGGAAATTTAAATATACACTTAAATACAAACATACACCATAGAAAAACATTTTAACATACATTTAAAATTCATACATAAACTTAAATTTAATAGAACACAACATCTAAGTTTAATAAACTTTAAATTCAAACATAAAATATTATTAGGTAAATAGACAAAGAGATTAGAGATTTATTTTTCCCTTAATATTTTTATATTTTAAAAAATAATTATATAAATACCGGGTCAAACGGGGCGGGTCGGGACATAAAGGGTTGACCCATATCCGATCCGATAAAAATCCGGGTCAAAAAAGTTTGACTGAAACCCGACCTGAGCCTAGTTTTAAGTGCTCCAAACCCGCCCCAAACGGATCGGAGTCCCGCCGGTTTGGGGCAGGTCGAGGATTTTTCCGCCCCTAGATGGTATATGTACTTGTCATTCATTGTCAGAATTTAATTATTCTATTAATACTTACAAAAAAGGAAAAAGAAAAAAGTGAAATTTCTAGTATATATTAAACCTATCAATCTCATCCAGCTCAAATTTCATCCCACATCACATGAAGAAGGACCATATTACAAAACCAGACAAAAACATACCTGTCTGATCAAAATAATCATCACCATACAAGTGGCGAAATCGTAATTGAAAAGCCAGAAATAATGAGATAAATCCATGATAAAGTGGGACCCTAAAAAACCTTGTAAGTTTGTAATTTTTCATGAGCTGTGCCTTCCATTCTCCAATGCCAATCCGTTTACATGAGAAGCTAATAAGAATCGGATAGACCTTTCGCATAATTCCACAGAATCCAACATTTTGTGACCACAAACAAAGAATCCATACGTGGTCTATTGACTCACTACCGCTATAATAAGCTCTTCACTTTTTATATATTCTCTCTACCAAGCTCAAGAAATTCAAACAAGAGTTTTTGGTGTTCAATATTGTTTGTTGCTAGAGCTTCTTAATTTGGAAGACATTATTTATTTTATAATATTTGTAAGGTAGAAGAAGCAAAAATGTTAGAAGGAAAAGCAGTGATTGGAGAGACAGATATGCTGCAAACCATGCAGCAAGATGCTCTTGATTTGGCAGCAAAAGCTCTCGATATCTTTGATGTCACTGAGGCTACTCAGATTGCTCGATTCATTAAGAAGGTAAATTATATGTATTTGCTATTATGTATTGAATGTTTTACTTGAATTCTTGTGTCCATATATGTATAGCTTGATATAATTATTATATAAACAAAAATGGTGTGTTTAATGCAGGAATTTGACACAACACACGGACCTGGTTGGCAATGCATAGTAGGGACTGATTTCGGTTCATTTGTGACACACTGCTACGGCTGTTTCATCCATTTTCATGTCGGTAGCCTCGCAATCTTGCTCTTCAGGGGCTCTGCTGCTCCGGACATGACTAACCACCAGCCTAAGCAATTCCCTGTTCCGGCGTTAGAATCTGTCAAATCATAGTGTTTATTTTTCATAAATTTGCTGCTCTTGATCTCCCTGTATTTGTTCTTTCTTAGTAGTGTAGATGATGATCACTAGAACTGAAAAAGAAAAAAAAGAGAGTTTGCAAATTTACATAGTATCCAGTTCTTATTTTCATTTTTTAAGTTGTGTGGTGTGAATTTGTTTGTCCCACAGCTGAAACTGTCACTAAAGTAGACAATTGCTAGTATCATAATAATGTTCATATTTGTTATGTTAATTTATGTCTTTTGATGCCAAAATTTCAAGCCTCTGCTTATTTATATCTAATCGGACTAATCTTGACTTCACCTGACGTGGGAAAAAAAAGAAGATTTATAGCTCCAATTTCTTTTGGCAGGATATTGGAATTCGATTAACAGTAACAAATGAGATTTATATGTACTTATTTGACGGAAAATACTTTCTTCTCGGGAAATAACGAACATGTGAAGCAAATGTTATCGGTCGAACAACTGAAAATTCAAGATCCGGCCGGATTTTAACAATTTGGAAAACTTTCACCTTAGAAATTTTAAGCATAAATCTTCTGATCCGTTTCTTTTAAATATGAAATCATGTACGTACTTTGAAAGGCAAACATTTGTCTACAAATCAAAATGGTGCATATGGATCGATAATCTATTTTTGATTTTGGAACGGTACTGGTACCTGCAAGATACAGTTAAAAAATTTAATTTGATAGTTACAATACATGAACATTATCGATACATGGTGGTTATAACATACATCTTGTCTTTTTTTTTTTTTTTTTTTTTTTTTTTTTTTTTAAATATTAATTTTTTTTTTTTAATTCATCATTTATTTTAGCAATTGGATTTATTTTGAAATATTTTATACTATTACATAAATTCAAGGTTTTTTTTTTTTAGAGACCCACAATTTAGTTTACACCGGACCTAGGGGTTAAGCCAGAAATTTGGCTTTAACACAAAAATTAATATTAATATTTAAGAAATAAGTTGTTAAAAAAACGTGATACCTTTATC
This sequence comes from Acer saccharum, assembly GCA_030490815.1. NCBI lineage: Eukaryota > Viridiplantae > Streptophyta > Magnoliopsida > Sapindales > Sapindaceae > Acer > Acer saccharum. The sequence continues at coordinate 17,177,873 of CM059867.1, read as the reverse complement.
TCAAAGGTAGTGTCACGAAAAATATATATTAATTTTGGGAATTAAAATATAATTTATCGCTATTTTATATCTCGAATATCATCTAGAATCAAATATTAATTATTTTATGTAATTAACAAACAATGTAGAGTAAAATTTAAAGAATTGTATCAAGATACAATAACTCAATGAGTATCGTAGAAGAAGACAATAAGCCTTCAATATATATATATATATATATACAGTCTTTCTATTATCAGTTCGAACTGACAAAAGTTATATCAGTTCCTTGTACGTGGGCCACTAAATTTAAATACTTTGACTGACAAGTGCATACAGCCATGTCAAAGTATTTAAATCCAGTGGCCTACATGCAAGAAACTGATATAACTTTTATCAGTTCGAACTGATAATAGAATTTCTGTATATATATATACACACACACATGAAAAAGGTAAGCCTTTAATATTTACTTGGTTTTTTGCAATGAAAATATATTAAATAACAATGTATAATTGACTAGACAATAATGTATGAAATAATAAGAAATTATTTATTATTGGAAATTAAAATCATAATAGAAAATGAGATTGATCTTGTATCCTATAATCATAGACAATAAAATAGAAAAGATATTTATTAATTAATTTATATTATTAAAATAATAGGATGAATCAACCTAATATTATCATCCACAAATTAGTATATCATAATTTTTCTATAATTAAAACTTGGTGCATTTTCATTGGGGTGGGGGGTTGGTGGTGGTCATGGCACAACTGGACCAACCTCATATATCTAGCAATTGGATTGAAATCTAAAAGATATTAAGGGGTTGATTGAACGGTCCTAAATATTTTTCTATAGACTGAATAGGGATTGAATGACACGTTTTTTTTTTTTTCTTACATTTACATGTGCTATCAATATGTTTGTTTTTTAAAAATAAAATTGTCTGAAAATAAGTAATTTTACATTCAGACCCATGCTAATTAAAAGAAGTAATTTAACATGCATCATTCTTTATAATATTTTGTATGTTCTTCTACAAACAAAGTTCAATTTAACAAAAAAAAAAAAAAAATCATTAACGAATATAATTTTGCATGTTTTGCAAACAAGTTCAAGTTCAATTTATTATAAGAAAAAAGTTCAAGTTATTTTGCATTTTGTCCACGATTCCGATATATATAATTAAGGAAACCATTTTTTTTTTTTTTTTTTTGGTTTCTTGGATCATATGCACGGAAACCAAATAAAAAAAAGGTTATTTTTGGAATAAATTCCTGAATTATATGCACTAATCTCTATAAGAAGTGATTAGTTTTTTTTATTTTTTATATTTTTTTAACCCGTTTAAAATAAGAAATATATTAAAAGAAAGAATTTTACTCCATATCAAATTATAATAAATTTGGGAATATATCTTCTTTGTGTCGATAGACTTGGAAGATAATATTTTAATTGTAATTCAGTGATTTTGAATTAAGTTAAAAGTCAGGATTTCTTAGGGATCGTTTGTTTTTTTTCACTTGAAACTTAATGGGCATTAATTGAACTCATTAAGTTGTTTTGTTTGTTTTGTTAAGTGGTCAAACAACTTAAAAATATCAGAAAACTACTTAAAAATAAAGTAAGAAATCCCGACTTTTAAGCTAATTCCAAATCATTAGATTAAAAATAAATAAGTCTTAGCACTACTGTATTGGTGGACACTTTAAACCAAACCCGAACGGGTCGGGTCGACTTGGATCCAGTTAAGTGGAAATAAAATTGCTGAAATCTCCCTTAAAAAAAAAAAAAAAATACTTGAAATCGGTTTTATATTCAAACCTAATAACCCGACCCGAATTTCTTTTAATATAAAATTAAAAAATAAAATAAAATAATTTAATAAACAAACAAAGAAACCATTCATTTGATTCAGCTATACCTGACACAAGACATCACCATTCACCGCCGCCGCCGCTCTTCTCCGATCACGGCAGCCGGCGCCGCTCGTCTACCATCGACGCCGATGCCGTTTTCCTCTCCTCTATGTCTCTGCTCGGTAACTGTACTCTTTTAGAAATTGTTCATTGATGAGGAAAATTAAGATTTGAGTAAAGATAGGTTTTTGCTGCTGGGTTTCCTATTATGTGTTTCGTAAATTTATTTATAAATGAGTTAGCATGATTGTATTGTACTTATTGATGGTATTTACATTGAAATTTTAAATTTTAAAATTGATTGTACTATTATAGCTTAGTGGGTTTCCTATTAAGGTTTTTGAACTTTTAAATATTAATTTAATATACTATTTATTTCTTTTAATTTAGGACTAATTGCACAAACGTCCCCTGAGTTTAGGTATAATTGCATGTATATGGAATTTTTATCCATAATTGCACAAACATCCCTTGTAATTAGTTGACTTTGTTAAATCTAACCATTGTCCATAATTTTAACCAAAAAATGACTAAAGTGCCCCTAGTTACCTATTTTATTATTAATTATATATATACTTTATTTTTTTGACAATTTATATATATACTTAAAATAATAATTTTATACAATACTTAATTTATTTATTTAACAATTTTTATAATCCATTTTTTACATTTTTATAATCCATTTTTTTAAATAAATAAGTTAAGTATTATATATAATTATTATTTTTAAGTATATATATAATTATTTTAAAATATATATATATATATATATAATTATTTTTTTAAGTATATATATAATTATTTTTTTAAGTATATATATAAATTGTCAAAAAAAAGAGTATATATATAATTAATTATAAAATAGGTAACTAGGGGCACTTTAGTCATTTTTTGGTTAAAATTGTGGTCAATGGTTAGATTTAACGAAGTCAACTAATTACAGGGGATGTTTGTGTAATTATGGGTAAACATTCCATATACATGCAATTATGCCTAAACTCAGGGGCGTTTGTGCAATTAGTCCTTTAATTTACTTTTCAACTTTCACACTTCCATTTCATTTCTCTGCTGCTGCTCTGTTGTTTAGTTTCTCTCCGAATTTACTGTGGAAAAATTATGGCATCCAGTTTTTCTAGTCATGTTATCCATTGTATATTGTATTGTGGAGCCTTAAATATGATGGCCAAATATATGATTATTAATGTTGCAGATTTAAAGATTGAGGTCCAGATTGTTGCCATGGATCGAATCTCAGAGTTGCCCGATTTTATTATTCGTCACATTATGTCTTACCTATCTACACAAGAGGCAACCAAAAAGTGTGTCTTGTCAAAGAGATGGAATCATTTACAAACATCGTTTCCCATTTTGGATTTTGATCTAATTTACTTTGAAGAAAAAGATTTGACAACCTGGAGGACGGAAAGAAAAAATTATAACATAAATAAGTTCATACGATTTGTTGATGCTTCCCTACTACGGTTTTGCGAGGCTAAGGTTTCTCCGCAGAAATTTAGGCTATCCATGAAAGTCTTTGGTGTTGAAAGAACCGCTTCTCTTCTTGACAAGTGGATAGAACTTGCTGTGGCTAATGGGGTAAAAGAGTTAGATTTAAATGTCTATATAACTTATGATAGAAAAAATGTTGTGTAAATTGCTATATAAATAAATAAATAGAAAATAAATTAAAAAACACAGTGAAGTAGTTAGTAGAAAAACCTTCACAATTTGCTGTAGTTTTGTCAGTAATTCCTTTTAAGTCGAGGCTAGTGTTCAACACTATGTCTTTAAGACGATTTACGCCCGCCCACCGGTGCTATTGGTCAATCGGCGCTCGCCTTCTAGGATACAACGACTTCTCTGTCTTGTGGTAGTAGCACTTCAAATCCACAAGCACACCACGAACTAAATATGCAGAACTCTCTCTCAACGACCAAAAGACTCAATACTCAATGCAGTAACTTTATGAAGTTTTCTTGATTGTTTAGAATGAATGAATGACTTCTAATTTATAGATACAAAGTGCCTTTTGGAAAGGTCATGATTTAATTGAAAAATTGCATCTGTTCAGGATTATGTCTTTTCTATTTCAAAAGACATTTCTCCTTGAAATTTTGTGTTTGTTCAAAATTACACATATCTTTTTCTAACAATTACACCTTTCAAATTCATGTGGTTTTAATTGCTGGAAACAATTTTTCATTCATATCAAATATGATTTCTCAAACAAATAAACATTAAATATTTATTGTTTTAGTATCATATTTCCAACAATCCCCCACATGAATGAAAATTGGCACAACACTATGCATATGACAATGTAGACACTTGAGAGAGTTTCTTAAAGAAAAGTTATTGCATCAAGATAGGTAGCTTTTGGCCTTGAACCTTCCCTAGTGGAGTAATATCGGATTTACTTGGCTAATTAGTGAACATGATGTCTTGAACTGTTCAGCCGTTGTTGTAAAACAAGACAATAATACTCACACAATAACCTTCCAAACATATTCTGATTCATACGGTTGTGTTCATTTCGGCCCTGAACAAATCCTAGTATTCATGAGTGCTTTAGAGAATTCAGCCCTACGTAAAATTCTCATAGAAACGGCCAATTTCACACTCATATAGGTGACTGCCCATAAAGAGTATCCTACCATACCCAACTTGAATAAATCAAATTATAGGATCATTAAAAGCATAGCTTAGCCTAAATCCATTGTAGGCAGCACTGCTTTGTATCACAAGAATGGGAAGGAGATTTTATCTCCGCAGTGCTTGGTCAGAGTATACCATAATTTTGTTGTCCCTTTTGAACCTGGATCTTGGGATCTCCAATCAACCAGGTTAGGTTTCCATTATGGCTCCTCTTTTACAAGGGCTTTAATCCCATTCCTTTTGTTAATCGAAAAACTTGCTCTCTACCCAAACCTTTGGTAAACGGATCCGCTAAATTATCTTTTGACTTCACATAGTCAATGGTAATAATACCACTAGAGAGCAGTTGTTTCACGGTGTTGTGTCTTCGACGTATGTGTCTAGACTTACCATTATACATATTACTGTGTGCTCTTCCAATTGCAGATTGGCTGTCACAATGTATACATACAGAGGGCACAGGCTTAGGCCAACATGGAATATCTTCTAAAAAATTTCGAAGCCACTCGGCTTCTTCTCCAGCCTTATCTAAGGCTATAAATTCAGATTCCATAGTGGATCTAGCAATACATGTTTGTTTAGTAGATCTCCAAGATACTGCTGCGCCACCAATTGTAAAGACATATCCACTGGTGGATTTTGAGTCTTTAGTATCAGATATCCAATTAGCATCACTATAGCCCTCAAGTACGGCAGGATATCTTGTGTAATGTAGTCCAAAATTCTTTGTGTATCTCAAATATTTAAGTACTCTAATTATAGCCTTCCAATGATCCTTTCCAGGATTACTTGTGTATCTACTCAATTTGTTAACTGAGTACGCTATATCAGGTCTCGTACAATTCATGAGATACATTAGACTACCAATGATTTGAGCATATTCTACTTGTGAAATGCCTTGTCCATCATTTTTTCTAAGATGAAGATTTGGATCATAAGGTGTTTTCACTGGATTAGTATCATATTCACTAAACTTATTCAGTATTTTCTCAATGTAATGTGATTGAGATAAAACTAACCCATCAGATGTTCTAGAAATTTTAATTCCCAGTATCACATCAGCAACACCTAAATCTTTCATGTCAAAATTTCTGGTCAACATCTTTTTGGTTGATTTAATCATACTAATATTGTTGCTTATAATCAACATGTCATCCACATAAAGGCAAACAATGACAAATCCATCTTGAGTGCTCTTAGTGTATACACATTTATCACACTCATTTATCTTGAACCCATTTGAAATCATTGCTTTGTCAAATTTCAAATGCCATTGTTTCGGTGCTTGCTTTAAGCCATATAGGGACTTAACTAGCTTACACACTTTGTGTTTTTGACCAAGAACTACAAACCCTTCAGGTTGTTCCATATAGATTTCCTCATCTAAATCGCCATTTAGAAATGCCGTTTTAACATCCATTTGATGTATCTCTAGATTGTGCAATGCTGCTATTGCAATTAACATTCTAATGGATGTTATTCTTGTAACCGGTGAATATTTGTCAAAGTAATCTAAGCCTTCCTTTTGCTTATATCCTTTGACAACCAATCTTGCTTTATACTTATCAATCGTCCCATCAGCCTTCATCTTCCTTTTGAAAATCCATTTATAACCCAAAGGCTTATTTCCAGGAGGAAGATTCACTAGTTCCCATGTATGATTCTGCATGATGGAATCAATTTCAGTATTAATAGCCTCTTTCCAAAATAATGCTTCAGGAGAAGACATTGCTTCCTTGAAAGTGAGAGGCTCATTTTCTAACAAATATGTTAGAAAATCAGGACCAAAAGACTTAGACGTTTTAGACCTCTTACTTCGTCTTGGTTCAACGTTGTGTTTTTGTCCACTAGATTCTTGGTCAGTACTTTCTTGATGATTGTCTAGGTTATTACTAACAGCATCATAAGTTCTTTTAAGAGAACGTTTTTCTTGTGCCTCTTTATAAGGAAATACATTTTCAAAGAAAGATGCATTCCTTGATTCAATAATCGTGTTCACATGTACTTCAGAAATATTGGATTTATGTACAAGGAATCGATATGCACTGCTATTAGTTACATAACCAATAAATATACAGTCAATGGTTTTGGGTCCTATTTTAATTGCTTTAGGGTTAGGGACCGCTACCTTTGCCAAACACCCCCACACTTTGAAATATTTATATGAAGGTTGATGACCTTTCCATAATTCATATGGGGTTTTGTCTAACCTTTTATGAGGCAACTTGTTGAGAATATAATTTGCAGAGATCAATGCTTCCCCCCACAAATTCTGGGGTGCCCCAGAACTTATTAATATAGCATTCATCATCTCCTTTAAAGTACGGTTTTTACGCTCAGCAATACCATTTTGTTGAGGTGTATAGGGGGCAGTCGTTTGGTGAATAATCCCATGTTTGGCACAAAACTCACCAAAAGGGAATACATATTCACCACCCCTATCACTTCTTAACACTTTAATTTTCCTGCTAAGTTGATTCTCAACTTCTGTTTTGTAAAATTTAAACATTTCAATTGCCTCATCCTTGCTTCTTAGCAAGTACACATGACAATATCTTGTACAATCATCAATGAAGGTAATAAAATATTTTTTTCCTCCTCTAGTCTCTATAAACTTTAAATCACATATATCACTATGAATTAAGTCTAGAGGTTCTGTACTTCTCTCAATAGAATGGAATGATGTTCTTGTTAGTTTTGCTTCAACACATGTTTCACATTTAACATTGGGATCAATGTGAAATTTAGGAATTAATTCCATGTTAATTAATTTTCGTATAGAATCATAATTAACATGACCTAATCTACCATGCCATATATCAGATGACTCAAGCATATAAGCAGAACTGATTTTATTATTCTTAATAATTTTTGGTACAATGGTCATTACATTCATCTTGAACAAACCATCACTCAGGTACCCCTTTCCCACATACATACCATTCTTAATAAGTACAAACTTGTCTGACTCAAACACTAATTTAAAACCATTCCTGCTCAATAGAGATCCAGAGACTAAATTCTTTCGGATGTCAGGAACATGGAGCACATTGTTGAGGGTGAGTTCCTTGCCAGATGTCATCTTCAGGACAACCTTCCCTTGACCTTCAACCTTAGAGGTAGAAGAATTCCCCATGAACAATTGTTCTCCATCCAATTCTTGATAAGTAATAAACATTTTTCGATCAACACAAACGTGACGAGTAGCCCCAGTGTCCACCCACCATTCTTTGGTATTTCCAACCAAATTTATCTCAGAGACAACTGCAGACAGATTGATATCAGATAAATCATTTGTGATCATGTCTTCCTCTGTCATGTTTGCCTCATATGCCTTTCCTTTCTTCTTTGAGTTGCTTTTACCCTTGCCACTCCTACAGTCCTTAGCACGGTGTCCTGTTTTGTTGCAATTGAAACACTTGCCTTTGAACTCCTTGGCTTTTTTAGAATTTCCTTGACTAGAGCCATCCCCGGAGTGTTTCCTCTTTTTGTTTGGCCCCTTCTCTATTATGTGTGCCTTGGCCTCTATGGAAGATCCTCTTTTCTCAGACCGACGATTATCCTCCTCAATCCTCAATCGTACGATCATATCTTCAAGTCCCATCTCTTTGCGTTTATGCTTGAGATAATTCTTGAATTCTTTCCAGGATGGTGGTAATTTCTCAATTACTGCAGCCACTTGGAATGATTCACTTAACACCATATTTTCAGCATGAATTTCATGAAGAATAAGTTGCAACTCTTGGACTTGACTAATAACAGTTTTGTTATCTATCATTTTGTAGTCAAGAAATCGACCAACAATGAATTTCTTCATTCCGGCATCTTCAGTCTTGTATTTCTTGTCCAATGACTCCCATAAAGCCTTAGCCGTCTTTATTGGACAATACACATTGTAGAGTGCATCATCTAATCCATTGAGGATATGATTTTTGCAGATGTAGTCTGCATGGTGCCAGGCATCAACAGCAGTTGCTTCTTCCTTGGAAGTTCCTGGTTTAGGAGCGTCTTCCTTCAAGAATTTAGCCAAATTTAATGTTGTCAAATAGAACAACATTTTCTGTTGCCACCTTTTGAAATCATTTCCTTTGAACTTCTCAGGTTTTTCTCCATGGTGGGGAGTAGTTGCAACAGGCAAAGAAGTAATAGGGACAACAGGGACTACGGTGCCAGTTGCTGTGGTCTCTTTTTCATTATTTGAGGAACTCATTTTTTCCTTCACAACCAAAATTATCAGATAAGAAAAATTAATATATATATATATATATATATATATATATTTACCAACTACCAACTATAGGCAAAATATATGAAAGAATATCGTGGTCGGGTACTGATATTATATATTACTAACAAAATAAAACATTAATTTGAGCAATATAATAAGGCAATGGTGCAGATGGCTTAGTAGAAAAAATAACCAAGCATTTCGAGCGACAACAGATAACTATATACTACAATTTTAGATGCAGTAAAGACAATAAATGCAATAGGTAACAATAATCCTTTATATACATACATATATATAGCAATAAACACAGAATAGATAAATCGTCTTAAAATTGATAGAAAAAATGTTGTGTAAATTGCTATATAAATAAATAAATAGAAAATAAATTAAAAAACACAGTGAAGTAGTTAGTAGAAAAACCTTCACAATTTGCTGTAGTTTTGTCAGTAATTCCTTTTAAGTCGAGGCTAGTGTTCAACACTATGTCTTTAAGACGATTTACGCCCGCCCACCGGTGCTATTGGTCAATCGGTGCTCGCCTTCTAGGATACAACGACTTCTCTGTCTTGTGGTAGTAGCACTTCAAATCCACAAGCACACCACGAACTAAATATGCAGAACTCTCTCTCAACGACCAAAAGACTCAATACTCAATGCAGTAACTTTATGAAGTTTTCTTGATTGTTTAGAATGAATGAATGACTTCTAATTTATAGATACAAAGTGCCTTTTGGAAAGGTCATGATTTAATTGAAAAATTGCATCTGTTCAGGATTATGTCTTTTCTATTTCAAAAGACATTTCTCCTTGAAATTTTGTGTTTGTTCAAAATTACACATATCTTTTTCTAACAATTACACCTTTCAAATTCATGTGGTTTTAATTGCTGGAAACAATTTTTCATTCATATCAAATATGATTTCTCAAACAAATAAACATTAAATATTTATTGTTTTAGTATCATATTTCCAACAACTTATAATAGGAGGTACAGTTTGTCTCAAGCAATGGTAAAAGATAGGATGTACAGTCTGCCTGGAACAATATCTTCTGCTAAATTTGTGACGACTTTGAAGCTATGTGGTTTTAACTTGGAGCCGACCTTTGCATATACTATAAAGGTTCCATTCTCTCAAAAAGCTAGTACTGAACGCAGTCCATATAGATGAACAATTGGTTCAGAAGTTTATTAGTGAATGCCCTTTACTTGAAGAATTGTTTTTATCCCTCTGTTTGCATTGTAAACGTATTCGTGTCTCTCATGCACCCAAATTGAAGATTCTGACAGTTAAGGGTTCTTCCTCAAGCTTCTGTAATTATGGTTCTATTTTCTGTGATGTTGAAAGTATTGAGATTGTTGCCCCAAGTCTCCAACAATGCACCCTTATAGATGTTGATGGGTCCGTGATTGACATGGTTGGGTGTGCTGATTTAAAGTATTTCAATTTAACTGGTGTCAAAATCTTAGTCCAAGAGTTTCATAAACTTATCTCGAAATTTCCGTTGCTTGAGAAGCTGATTGTGAATTGTTATGTTCTTGAATCAATTTCACTTTCAAGTAATCGACTGAAGGAGTTACAGATTCTTCACTGTCAGTTTTTAAGGGTCATTGATATCGATGTTCCTAGTTTACTTTCCTTTTCCTATAAGTTTTATGATAACCCTGCAAGTTTTAAGGGTCATTATTTTTTCATAGATAGCATAACTAATCCACTCAAGCATAACTAATCCACTCAATTGTTATATATATATATATTGACGGTATATATCTATCCACTCAATTGTTGTATCAGATATGATAGTTTCACATTGTTTTTGTTGTATTTGATATGGTAGTTTCATACTTTGACAACTTAATTGAGCCTTGACTCTAAATTGAATAGGTAGTTTGTTTTGGTTGAATTGAATTGTTCAATTGAGTTTGACTTTAAAAAAGAAAATAAATAAAAAAGCAGAGGAAAGAGAAAGATTGGGCTCTTTTTAAACTTAGAAAGATTAGGCCCTGATTTCACAAAACCAACAACAACAAAAAATTGTTTAAAAAAAAACAAAAAACAAAGAAGAGATATATTGGGCCAGTTGCAGGCCCCAATAAAATGATGGGTTTGCCACTCTCACGGGCCGGCCATGCTTGGGTTTGTCTAAAATTTCAAATTATATGAATGTTGTTATCTACAACATTCTTATTATTTATAAGGGAACATTTTGTTTGGATCCGAAAAATAGTTTTTTAAAAATGAGAATAAATTTGTAATTAATTGTTATTGTAAATATAAATGAGTAAAAATTGGATCTTACTGCTTCTCCTTTTGTGAGAATGAGATACTTCACTGGTCACAAATTGATTTTTTGGAAAGAAAAATATATATGATAAAGTAATAACAAAATAAGAGATAAAATAACAAATAGGGACATTTTAGACTATTTAAAAATAAAAAATAAAAAAAATAAAAAAACAAAAAAAAAACAGACAAAGGTTAAAATTGACCACTAACGACATGGTATGTTTTTATAATTTTGGACAAATGTTCCATATAACTATAATTACACATAAATTTGGGGATGTTTATGCAATCTGTCCTTCCTATTAATTAAACTTTCACACTCCCATTTCATTTTTGTGCAGTCTACTCTCGACTGCTCTGCTGCTGCTCTGGTGTTTACTCTCTCTCCGAATTTACCGGTAAAAAATCACTCTGGTATTTTCTTTGATTATAATCTCTTTATTCCATTATTTTACTGCTATTCATACAATTAATTTCTCTGTATGAAATTTCAAATTTTACCGTTCGATTGATTGGATTTGTTTAGGGTTTTGTCTTTTTTTTTTTTTTAATTTTAATTTTTTTTGTTTTTTTTTTTTGTTTGTGTGTGTGTGTGTGTGTTTGTGATTATTATTGAAAAATAATGGCATCTAATTTTTCTAGTCATTGTTGATCGTAATAATTTTATTCATATATATTCCATTTGTATATTGTCTTGTGGAGCCTTAAATATGATGGCCAAATATATGAATATGAATGTTTCAGATTTAAAGATTACGGAGGACCAGATTGTTGTCATGGATCGAATCTCAGAGTTGCCGGATGTTATTATTCATCACATTATGTCTTACCTTTCTACACTAGAGGCAACTCAAACGTGTGTCTTGTCAAAGAGATGGAATCATTTACAAACATCGTTTCCCATCTTGGATTTTGATCTAATTTACTTTGAAGAAAAAGATTTGGAAACCAGGAGGAAGAAAAGAAAAATTTATAATATAAATAAGTTCATACAATTTGTTGATGCTTCCCTACTACGGTTTTGTGAGGCTAAGGTTTCTATGCAGAAATTTAGGCTATCCATGAAAGTCTATGATGCTGAAAGAGTCGCTTCTCATCTTGAAAAGTGGATAGAACTTGCTGTGGCGAATGAGGTAAAAGAGTTAGATCTAAATGTTGAAACAATTGGTGATAGGAGGTATAGTCCTCCTGAAACAATATTTTCAGCTGAATTTGTGACGACTTTGAAGCTAGGTGGTTGTAACTTGGAGCAGTTCTCTGCATATACTATAAGGTTCCATTTTCTCAAAAAACTAGTACTAAACGCAGTCCATATAGATGAACAAGCGTTTCAGAAGTTTATTAGTGAATGCCCTTTACTTGAAGATTTGTTTTTATCCCTCTGTTGGCATTGTAAATGCATTAGTGTCTCTCATGCACCCAAATTGAAGATTCTGACTGTTAATGCATCTCCCTCCTCAAACTTCTGTGATGATAATTTGTTCGGTGAAGTTGAAAGTATTGAGATTGTTGTCCCGAGTCTTCAACAATGCACCCTTATAGATTTTCATAGGTCATTCGTGATTGACATGGTTGGGTGTGCTGATTTAAAGTATTTCAATTTAACTAGTGTCAAAATCTTAGTCCAAAAGCTTCATAACCTTATCTCGAAACTTCCGTTGCTTGAGAAACTGATTTTGAAGGATTGTGTTCTTGAAAGAGTTTCACTTTCAAGTAATCGACTAAAGGAGTTACAGATTATTTGTTGCCCTCGTTTAAAGGTCATTGATATCAATGTTCCTAGTTTACTTACCATTTCCTATGAATTTTATGCTAATCCTGCTCATTCAATAAATGTCCCGCATCAATGCTCATGGAAAGTCAGATTTTCATTTGATTGTCAGCGATATAGATTTCTTATTTGGCTCGATAGAATAAAAAAAATTCTGGAATTGCCCCATCAAATTGAAGAGTTAAGCATATCTATTTCCATTCGGTACCCGGTATGTCTATAAATTGCTTATTATGTTTGTTTCTTGCTTCTATTGGTTTTTCTTTCTTTCTTTAATCTAACTTGCATTTATATTTTGGTTATGACTTATAAAGGATTCAGGATGTTTGGAAAAATTCAAAAACTTTTCGCTCTCACTCCCTCGTGAAGTTGGAAATTTGACTATAGAAGTACTAGCTCTACCACCTTCGGATTATGCAGCTTTGTTGGATTGCTTACTCTGTATTTGTTATCCAAAGATATTGTCTATAAAACCATACAATGGCCAATCATCAATCGAATTCATCATGGTAAGCCATTTTGTCATTAATTCTTTTTTTTTTTTTTTTTTTTACATTAATATGTTATATGATCAACATATATAATTCATATATATTCTATTTATTTTCGTGTGCAAGTACTATACAAGTAAATCTTGTGAACACAGATTATTATGAGGGAATGAAAGAAAAGTTTTAGTTTTTTGACTCCAAATTTACGAGGCAAAGTAAAATCTATCACAAAATGGGTTGGATTTAAATGATTCTAGTTGTGAAACAAGTTGAGTTTAGCATCATCTATGAGTAATATATAAGTTTTCAATGGAAGATTTAATTCTGGTAGATATAGTAGCAAAAATTGAATGATAGGTTATTTTGAATGTCCATGTTTAATTTTGTAGTTATTCCAAATTTGCTTTATTTACAGTGGCTTTATGAGAAAATGATGAAGAGAGATGCAAAATGTTGCAACGGTCACGGAATCAAGTATTGGCACAATTACTTGAAAGATTTTAAGATTGAAAGCTTCATACCATTGAATGATCCAAAACCTCTTCATATAGATAATTTGATGGTCGAATTGCCTAATCTTCCACCGGGAACTATTCGATTTCGTCTAGATTGGTGTTTTTTTGAACATATTGATGAGGTGTAGGACTTATGTATATAACTTTATACTTAGTTTGGAGAATGAAGTTATGACCAGTAATAGCTGGTAAGCTGGTACACAGGTTGGTTTCGTTTATTACATGAAGGACAATGTAAAAAGATGATCAAGCTGAAATTGCATATACAGTTAATGTATTTTTACTCTTTTACATATATATTAATGAATAGATCAAGCTGAAATTGCATTTTTTTTTTTAAAGTGTTAAATCCCAACTAGGTTAATACCCCACAAAACCTAAAATCATTTGCATGAAAGTATGGAACCCTATAAATCGATCAATTTATTGAGAAAAATATATATACACAAAGTTATGGAAAAAAAAAAAAAAAAAAAACCCTTTTTTTCATATATTTACAAAAAGGATGACAAATTTGTCATTAAGAGATCTACAACAATCTGGACAGGAAGACCACAAACAGTAAGTATCTAAGGAAATTCATGAGAAGCCAAACGATCAGTAACTTGATTGCCCTTACAATAGATGTAGGGGACGATTGCCTTTACGACAGATAACATTTATAAGAAGCCAAAAAAAAAAAAAACCCCTACGGAATTGATGGAGATGGACCATGGAATAGTCGCACACGATTCGAAACTTACTCCAACCTAACTAATGAGCATAATCCACTCCCTTAATTACACCATATAATTCTGTTTGAAATGGCAACATAATCCTAAAGCAACCTTTTACAAACCAATGACAAGTGCCAAAAATATCACCACAACTAGAAATATATACCCGGTGTCCCACAAGAACTATTACGGCTTGTTTGGTGCGCCGTACTGGACAGTACTAGCACATCGTACAGTACTAATTTAATACAGTATGGTGTTTGGTAATATTTTATATTCGTACTCAGCTGTATGACATACTCATTTTATACGGTCCAAACCGTGTTAAACTATACGGTAGGGAGACGTGTTTCTCGGCATCCTTCGTCGAGGATGCCGCCAGCGACCACCGGAGGAATCTGTGAAGTTTGAAGCATAAGATCTATCATTGTGAAGGCGACTATTGTAGAGGAGGAGGCCACAAATCCAGTATAGAGGCTGTACCTCCATTTTTTTTCTAGTTTTTATGGCCACTGGTCAGTGGGGAGGATGGTCAGATCTGTATGGTCGATGACCGGAGAAGCTCATTGTACCGGCGGTGGGGGCCAACTCACGTCAACAGAGGCGGTGCACTGTGGAGTTGAGCAACAATGGTGGATGGGCTGTTTGGGTTTTTGGGGTAGATTTGTCAAAATTAATATTTATAAATATTATTTTAAATAATAAAAATTGGATATATATATATATATATATAATTAGTCAATCCTGTAACTTTATACTATCCATACCAAACATTGTATAACTTTATACTATCAATACCAAACATATTATAGTACTAAATTTAATCAAATACAATCTAATACTATCTGGTACAATCCTATACGATACCGTATAGTCCAGTATTGTATGGTGTGCCAAACATATGTAATAAATTTGATTAACACATAATCAACATGCATAGGCACAAAATTAATCTGAATCTCAACCTAAACATGCTTCTATATCATGATTAATCAAACCCTAAATATATACTACTAACCCATGTCAATTCAAGAGAAAAGGGAGATAAGATAATGTGGAAGCGGACCTGAATCCATTGTCGGAGACCGGTGGATGGGTTGTGATCTTCCAAATTATCACAATCTTTAGGAACCCTAAATTGTTCTCTCTTTATCTGTTGATGGGGATGAAGACAAGAAAAGTATTGTGTAATTTGGGGACCATAACCCTAATATACTATAATAAGATTATTATAGGTTTTGCTATTTCTAATTTGGCCCCTCATCAAATTAGATATAGCACTCTGGTATCTACACATTAATTCCATGACAATTATACCTTTAAGCCTTAAAACTTTAAATCTTAATTAGATCACTTTATTTAGGCTTAACCAAAAGATAGCACAACACATTTAATATTTACATGTGTGGCCCCACATGATGGAATTTTCCAACAATCTCCCACTGGGCCACATATGTAACTTTACAAATGTGTATGACTTTATGAGCTCCAAAATTTTGCTATCACAATTATAGGGTATATCTGAACAATCTCATCCATTGATTATGCTATTATAGGATCAAAGCGGTTTTCGTCACATTTAGCGTGACTAAACCCATCAATGGTCACATACAACAACATAACCAAATGACATAGATCAATCATGGATGCGTAGCATGGAAATTACATGCAATGTGATCTATACATGTCTATTTCCAACTGGTCCTACTTTATTCTTTAGTGAGATCAATACTTAACATAATGTAACAGAGTGAAATGAACTGAATACTTTATTTCTAATCAGAAAAATATCCAAATACATAAATGCATAAGTATGTCCAAAATCAAACATAAAGCAATGTAAAATGATACAAACTCCCACTATAATGTGATATCCTCACACAAAATAACACCCATATGAGCAGTGTGCTCATGAAAGACCTTGGGTGGTAATCCCTTTGTAAGCGGATCCGCTATCATGGAGTTTGTCCTAATGTGCTTTATGGATATCTGTCCACTCTGCACTCTCTCCTTCACAACTAGGAACTTAATGTTAATATACTTTGACCTAGATGAGCTCCTGTTGTTGTTGGAATATAGCACTGCTGACTTATTGTCAGAATATAGTTTGAGTGGTCTTTCAATACCCTTCATAATGTGCAGCCAGTGACAAAATTCCGCAGCCATATTCCATGGTTGGATGCCTCATAGCATGCTACAAACTTTGCTGCCATGGCATCCAGCATAATCGGAGTCGGAATACCTTATGATCTCTAATTGATCCGATCTCCTATATGTGAGCATGTGATCTTTTGTTCTCTGCAAATACCTCATAACCCACTTGGCTGCTTTCCAATGATCCATCCCAGGGTTACTTAAATATCTGCCTAACATACCAACAATGTACGCAATATCCGGACGCATACACACCTGAGCATACATTAGACTCCCTACAGCTGATGCATATGGAATCTTCTGCATTTCCTTAACTTCAAGATTATTTTTAGGGCATTGATTGAGACTGAACTTGTCTCCCTTAGCGTCAGGGGTGTCACCTGGTTTGCTGTCCTGCATACCAAACCTTTTGAGTACTTTATCGATATAGCTCCTTTGTGATAATCTAAGAATACCCTGAGAGCGATCTCGTTGTATCAGGATCCCTAATACAAAGGAGGCATCACCAAGATCTTTCATCTCAAAATTCTTTGATAGAAATCTCTTAGTTTCGTGCAACATGCCTATATCATTTGTGGCAAGCAGTATATCATCAACATACAAAACCAAGAATATATGCTTACTCCCACTGAATTTGTGATATACACAATTATCAACAGCGTTTATCTCAAAACCAAACGAGATAATCACTTGATGAAACTTGTGGTGCCACTGACGGGAAGCTTGCTTGAGTCCATAGATGGATTTCGTCAATTTACAGACCATATTCTTTGGGTCTCCTGACTCAAAGTTTTCTGGCTGCACCATATAAATTGTTTCGTCAATGTCAACATTGAGAAACGCCGTTTTGACATCCATCTGATGAAGCTCAAGGTCAAAATGTGCAACAAGTGCCATAATTGTCCTAAAAGAGTCTTTCATTGAAACCGGAGAGAAAGTCTCTTTAAAGTCAATTCCTTCCTTTTGGGTAAAGCCTTTAGCTACAAGACGAGCCTTATACCTCTCCACATTACCTTTTGAATCCCTTTTGGTTTTAAAAATCCATTTACAACCAATGGGCTTCGCACCTTCTGGTAATGGGACAAGTTCCCAAACCTTATTGTCTTGCATAGACTTATACTCCTCAATCATGGCATCAATCCACTTTTGAGAGTTGGAACCTTGCATGGCTTGATGGAAGTTGATTGGATCATCTTCCACCATTCCAATGTCTTCCTCATGTTCCTGGAGAAATACGAGAAAATCGTCCGAAATAGCATTTCTCTTTTCTTTAGTGGATCGCCTTAATGACACTGGTTCTTGAGGTTATTGAGTTTGTTCCTCAGGAACAATTACCTCATCTTGAATGGGGGGTTGATCAACATTGTCTGGTTGAGGATCCGGATTTGCTTCTTGATCAATAACAGGTATAGAAACCTGCACATTGTCAAAAGCAATAGTGGGAATCGAAACCGATTCATCCTCAAAGACAATGTCTCTAACCTTATTTCTCCCCCAAACTCAACATCCTCAAAAAATGTTGCAATATGAGACATTTCCATAATGTACTCCCTTATGTTCCTTTTGCCTTTATACTTCATAGAAATCAACTTTTGCAAAAAGCGTGCTTGTTTCTGCCTTATCGTTTTTCGTAAAACGCTTCTCAATTTCGGCTAGGAACTCTTTGGCTTTGGTTATCTTTTCAGATACCGCACCCCTAAATGCCTCCAGAATGCCGCGCTTAATGATCATAAGACTCATGCGATTTGAGCGATCCCACTTCTCAAAGTTCTTCCTGTCATCAGGAGAACTTGCAGCCGTAAGAGAAGCGGGTTGCTCAATCCGAAGTGCAAGGTCTAGATCCATGCAGCCGAGAACAATTTCTATGTTCTCCTTCCAATCCTTAAAGTTGGTCCCATTAAGCATAGGTATAGAGTTGATATTAACAGATATAGTAGAAACACTAGCCTTAAAGAGAACAAAACAAACAAACAAACATGCTCACATTAATAATCAAATACGGTAATCAACAAATTCAAATAATGGTAAGTCCCATCTCAAGATACCTAGCACAACATTAATATCAAGTCTTTGGACAGTAATATTAATTGTAAGTGGTACTCTTGTTGCAGTGATCAAACATTGACAATAATTCATGTCAAATAATAAATCTATCTTTGGATCGACTTATTATTCACATGTAAAACCTTATAATTGTCACATGTTTATCACCACATGTGTGTGTACAATTCGGCCAAGTATTAACCTTCCTTTGGGCCGGCTAATACCCGCATGAATTTACACACACAATATTAACTGTAAGTGGTACTCTTATTGTAGTGATCAATCATTGACAATAATTTATGTTAAATAATAAATATATTTTTGGATCGATTTATTATTCACATGTAAAACCTTATAATTGTCACATGTTTATCACTATAGATGTATATGCAATTCGGCCAAGTATTAACCTTCCTTTGGGCTGGCTAATAACCGTATGAATTTACACACACACAAACATCCAACATCCAACATCCAACATCCAACATCCCTCATGAACAATCTACACAAGAGAGGTCACTTTGGCAACATCTTGTTTCAATTAGCCCATTTAGAATGATGGACTATTTTATTTAACCATAAAAGATATACCACAAAATATTTGAATTTGAGTTGATTTTTTTTTTTTTAAATAAACTAAATAAAAATTACACATCAGCCCCTGATTTTGTAAAATTACAGAAAGTACCCTTAATTTTATAATTACAAATCGGTCCCTGAGTTTGTAAAATTACATAAAGGACCCTGAAGTTTCAGTAAATACAAATTGACCCCAATAATTTATCAAAATCACACAATGACCCAAAATAATTACAAAACAAACCCCTCAAAAATTTTGAATTTTCAAGAGAGGGCCTGCCTGATAAAAACGAATTTTTTTTTTTTTTTTTAAACCCTAGGTTTGCGCCGCCGCCCAAACCTCATACCGTCCCTAGAGGAGACGACGAACGGCGGCAACCCACCGACCCGCACGCGCAAATCCAGAGTGACGAAGAATCGATCCAGAGCCATGCAGATCCAAAACCGATCGTTAAATTCAAAAAACAAACAAACAATACCCAATATTTCTTTGTCATATCGTGAAACCCACCAGACAATACAAAAGAAGTTGTTTTGTACCAAATATATATCAGACAAGCTATAAGCCCGTAAATCAAACATATATTATATAATATATTAAGCATAAATCTGATGCAAACAGTGAAGCATTGATTTATGTGAAACACTATATCAAACATGTATTATATAATATATTAAACATATATCTGATGCAAGAACCGATTAAAGAAACAACATATATTATAACAGTACTTTAACAACACAACAAAATATCTCCGAAAATCAATCAAATACTCAAGAATCAATCATGGGTGGCTCTGATACCACTTGTAATAAATTTGATTAACACATAATCAATATGCATAGGCACAAAATTAATCTGAATCTCAACCTAAACATGCTTCTATATCATGATTAATCAAACCCTAAATATATACTACTAACCCATGTCAATTCAAGATAAAAGGGAGATAAGATAATGCGGAAGCGTACTTGAATCCATTGTCGGAGACCGGTGGATGGGTTGTGATCTTCCAAATTATCACAATCTTTAGGAACCCTAAATTGTTCTCTCTTTATCTGTTGACGGGGATGCAGACAAGAAAAGTATTGTGTAATTTGGGGACCATAATCCTAATATACTATAATAAGATTATTATAGGTTTTGCTATTTCTAATTTGGCCCCTCATCAAATTAGATATAGCACTCTGGTATCTACACATTAATTCCATGACAATTATACCTTTAAGCCTTAAAACTTTAAATCTTAATTAGATCACTTTATTAGGCTTAACCAAAAGATAACACAACACATTTAATATTTACATGTGTGGCCCCACATGATGGAATTTTCCAACAACATACCTAATGTTTATGAGAAACATTGTAAGGATACAAAATGTAGCAATTCTAACATCATTAAGTATTGGTGGCATTATTTAAAAGATTTCAAGATAAAAAGTTTCGTACCATATAAACCTCTCTGGTATAAATAATTTAAGGGATATTATCATTTGAGTCCTTATGTTTTTTTGAATTATCAGTTTTTTACTCACTTATTCATTTTTTATTGGATTGGTCTTTATGTTTTTAAAAACCACTTAATTTCGTCATTCTGTGAGTCAGCCGTTAGTGTAACTTAATGGAAAGAGGCTATTTTTGTCATTTCTCAATGGTGTGACAGTTGTGTGCCATGTGTAATGATAATAAAATAATAAAATAATAAAATAAATATAAAATATAATAAATAAAGAAGAGATCCGGTGAGAAAGGGAAAAGTCACCCTTACCTTGAATCCTTGACAACAAAACCAAACCAAAGCCTTTGGTCCCCACTCGACCACTTCTTTCCAAGAGACACAAAATCCTTCGCCGCTTTTTCATTCTCTCTAAAAACCTTCAAACCAACGACCGTCGAAGCTTCGTAGAGACCGGAAAGAGTACGACATCCCCCATCACCGGCAAAAGAGGAGAAAATTGAACTTGTGAGTTCAAGTCGGGTTTTTGATTTTTTTTTTTTTTCTTTTTCTTTTCATGAAACTAGTTCTAAATAGGT
>CM059867.1:16999620-17155988 GCA_030490815.1 Acer saccharum | reverse complement strand
TTATCTCGTTTTCTGATTATTTTGAAGTAAGATGAACATTTTTTTTGAACGGCAAGCTTTATCAACATGACAAAACAAGCAACAAAACACCAACAAGCCACACCACGGCAAACCAAAAGACAAGAACAACAAGAAAAAAACTGAAACAGCCACAACCAGCCAAAACAAACCCAGTTACAAGCAAAACCAGAGAGGAAAGCAGCCACCCCAAAAAAAGAACAAACTGAAAGACACACCAATAGCAGCCCCACAAGCACAAACAACCAACAAAAAACACAACTCTAAGGCCCCCACTCGAAGCTGAGCTCCCTATTAGCTAACAGTCCGCAAAAGAGTTCGAAGCTCTTTGAGTTGTATAGATAACAGAAGGTGTTGCCTGAAGCCTAGTTTGAAGGATGTCGTAGATCTTAGTTAACATGTTTAAGATTACTGAAACCGTCGTTGTTCCACCCAAGAAACTACCACCCTAGAGTCGCTCACGATAATAATTTCTCTCCAACGAAATAAGCATTAGAACGCAAAAGATTGCAAGCTTTTTAATTGCCAAGATTTCAGCAGAGTGGCATCGTGAGGTCCCTACAAAAGCAGAAAAGGCACAATATCTTTCCATTAGAATCTCTCAAAACACCCGGATCCTCGCCATAACCCAGGCTCCTCCGCTGAAACCCCACATTAAAAACGTCATGAGAGGGAGGAATCTAGGCGGCGGTCAACTCTGATGTTCTTCAACGGTTTTTACATCAATGCAACAATCCTTCAAGTTTTCGAGGAATAAGAGAGATCGATTTCTGAAAAACTCTCCCATGGTGTTTGAACACCAAGCGACCCGAAACTTAACCAAGTCCAAATAGTAGCCCCAGATTCTGGACATTCTGGTTCCTAGCCTCCCAAATGGACCAAACAATTGCAAAGAAAAGTGAACCCCAAGCTCTCCAAAATTTCACCTTCAGACATAAACCTTGCCAGCCCCATAACCACTCCACTCCTTCATCGATCGCTTAGGCAACAATTAATAGCTAAGATCAACATTAGTTTAGTTTTTAAAATAAATGTTTATATATGTTTTCAGTCATCAAGGTTTCATTGCCTTGGTGGTTGGAGACTTCAAAATGAAACTCTACCATCAATGTTCAATATGCCCCCCTCCACTTGTGTGGGAGTTGCATTCCGGCCGTGCTTGTAGTCTCCAGATCTCGATAAACCCTTAACCACATTTTCAGTACATTTCGTCTACAATTTAGAAAAATGAATTTTACTTAAAATTTAAAATTTTAAAATTTTTCTTATACGAGAACTATGTTTTAAAATTTTCCAATATTCCCCATTTTTTTAATATTTTATATTCAAAAAATCTGAAAAAAAATAATAGTTAATTTCCAATGCAAATATTTTATTTTCTTATCATCAATACA
This sequence comes from Acer saccharum, assembly GCA_030490815.1. Taxonomy (NCBI): domain Eukaryota; kingdom Viridiplantae; phylum Streptophyta; class Magnoliopsida; order Sapindales; family Sapindaceae; genus Acer; species Acer saccharum. The sequence goes on along the minus strand of CM059867.1, from coordinate 17,154,576 downwards.
TAAAATCTTATAAGAATAATTGCTGAGAAGATATCCAATGCAATTATTGATGGCAAGAAACTATTATGATTGTACTGTGTTTTCGAACCTAGAGAACTTAAGAATTTATCATTTGTGAAATTGGGGTGTTAATAACTTAATAGAGTTTATAAATAAATTGTATTAAAATGAATACATTCATTTAAATAAGGGTACTATTGACATTAAGATGTGGTTTATAGTAATTATTTAATTTTAAATTTTAGACATAAGTGTACCTATAATTATTTGGGATTCTATTTTCTTTTTCTCCTGTATCTGGGATAAATTTTTTTATGTTTAAGATATGTTGTTATAGATGGTTTTCTGATAAAGCCAAGACTTGTCTAAACTCCACAAGAGCCCATTTAATGACAAAATCGTAAAGCCCAATCGGCCAAAGCGGAGGGTACTAGAAAGATCCGATGATCAAAAGAGGACAAGACATGTATTATAAATAAACAAAGACTAACCTTATATAGGGGATATTGCATCCTCTAAAATTTTATATACACCTCTAATCAGTAGTTTTTCAAATTCTAATATTATTTAATTATTTTAAAGTAAAATTAATAAAATAATTATAAACACTTTATATATATATATATATACAGATTTCTATTATCAGTTCGTTCTGACAATAATATATCAGGACGAAGAATGTGGACCACTAGATTTATATACTTTGACTCAAAATGTATGCACTTGTCAAAACTTCTCCATAATCTGTGGTTCACATTCTTCGTCATGATATTTATTGTCATGACGAACTGACAATAGAAAGACCGTGTATATTTTTATATATATATATACAAATTTTCTATTATCAGTTCGTTGACAATAAATAATCAGGACGAAGAATGTGGACCACTAGATTTACATACTTTAACTCAAAGTGTATGCACTTGTCAAAACTTTTCCATAATCTGTGGTCTACATTCTTCATCTATATTATTAGTCAGAACAAATTGACAATAGAAAGATTATATATATATATATATATATATATATATAATTATAGATAGAAAGTATCAAATTCTATTATCAGTTCGAACTGATAAAAGTTATATCAGTTCCTTGCATGTGGGCCACTGGATTTAAATACTTTGACTTGGCTGTATGCACTTGTCAGTCAAAGTATTTAAATCCAGTGGCCCACATACAAGGAACTGATATAACTTTTGTCAATTCAAATTGATAATAGAAAGACTAGATAAAGTATAATTTAGTAATTATAAAAATGATGGCATTTATGAATCCAAAAGGCCGGCCGACAGGCGACAATGCATCATGCAAAACCGTGTGCTTCTTCCAAAAGCGCTTTACCGCGGCGTGCTTCTTGTAACTTGTAGGTTGTAATTAATTAAATAAAAAAGTAATTAATCCATAAACCTGGGAGCCAAATCCACAAATTCTCTCCCAGTTTTCCCAAAACCACTAACCCTTGGAAAAACAACAACCTCGGCCAGTTTTATTATTATATATTTTCTATATAAATGCATGAACCAAACCCCACTAAATTTCACTCAACAACACAACAAATCTCTGGCTACAAGAAAAAAAACCATCAAGATTTCAATTTTCAGCCACTCTTTTAAAAACATCTGTTATGATTTTCTGATCAAAGAAGTAATTAAGAGGGCAGAAATGAGCAGTAATTGCGGTTTTAAGTTTGGTAATCATGATGAGGTGGCATTCAAGTCTATGGATCAAGAGCAGAAGAGAAAAATTGGTGAAATTGCAGATTCAAGTTGGACTACTTCTGGTGGGGTTATAATGATCATCATCAAGTCAAGAGGGTGATGAATAATGGTACTGCTACTACTGGGGATGACAACATCAGTAGGAGGAGAAGACAAGAGAAGTCTGAGATGCTCTTGCACCTAATTTGTTGGGGACCCAATTAATTATTAATCTTTTTATTTGTTTGGTTAAGGCATTTATAGTCATTATTATTACCTTTTTATTTGTTTTAGTTTGAAATTTTGGCTATTCTATATTGAATGGCTCTCCTACAATTGTAGGATTGCATTTCAATGGTAGTTGACACGTTAATAAATATAAAGTATATCGGATAGACAGTCAAATAAAAAATCTGTATCCAATACTACTGTTTAAAATATTAATTTATTAATGATATGTTTGGTTACTTTTTTTTTTTTTTTTTTTATGTTATTTTTTTAATCAAACAAATTTTTATATTTATCTCTGAGGCTGAGTCGGTCTATAAAATATAGCTGTCCAATAAAGCATCTAAAAATAGACATTCAATTTGATGGTGTCCATAATTGAACGCAATGTCTATTTATCATATAAAATTTTCACAATCTATTGCACAATGCTCTTAGCATTGTATTAAGAGTAATGCTACTTTGCCCAAATTTGGTGTCTAAATTGGTACCTAAATCTGGTGCCCAAATGACGTGGCAACACTCTCATCCATTCATTTAAATCAAGTAAATCTAATACAATCTAAATGAATGGACGAGAGTGTTGCCACGTCATTTGGGCACCAGATTTGGACACCAAATTTGGTAAAGTAGCATTACTTGTATTAAAAGTTTAAGATATTAGCAGCTAAGATTTTATTTTTTTATACTCAAGGTAGTGCAAAGCTTTGTAAAATTTTATTTAGATTTTATCCTATTTGTTTTTTTTATTTACATATTTTACTAAAGTTTAACAAATTGGCTTCTCCAAATTGGTGGAGTTGCCTTTGTTTCTGTATGGGGTTAAGTAAAAAAAAAGTAATATTTATTGAACAAACAATTATTTTTTATTTTTTATTTTTTTTTTGAAATACAGAACAAACATATTACATAGAATTTAGTAATCTAATATATTTGTGTACGATAATAATATCTTATTGCACCAATTATGAAGAAATATACAAATAACACTTTTATGTCAATTGTTGTATCTGAATTAAACTAAATGGATTGCATTATTAAAAGAGGAAGTCTCAATAAAGATTAAATCTCTTGTATTAAAATAAGAGGGTTATGGATTAATTTAGCATGCATAAACTTTGAAACAAGTTTAATACTTTAATCTAAGTCATGTTTAATGAATAATACATGATGATAAGTAATCTAATCGGCAACAAAACTAACTATATGACCAAGAGAAAAAATATAATAGTCGAATCCACAATAAAATTTGTTCTAAATTAATAATTTTTATTAATGATAACAAAAGATAAGATACTTCGGATCAAAACTGACTCTAACTGAGAATAAAACTCATAAACTTGTAAATAAAGAAATAAAAATCATGAAATTTAACAAAAAAGATAAATTTCTGTTATCGACAATTTTTAAAAGAAGTTTATTAAACGAACTCGACAATACAAATGTATTGAAAACGAAAATTCATATAAATAGTTATTAAGATTTGAAACTATTGTATAAAAAGGGAAAAAAAAACAACATAAAAGGAAAGCTGAAACGATTGAATTTGGGAAAACAGTTGCACATCACGAGTGTCTCCTCGATGATTATTGTAGCACTCGTTGAGATGACTCTAACGATATATTATGGATCCAAATCCAAAATCATTTTCCCCTTTCTAAAGTTTTCATAAGTGTTCTACGTGTCCCTAGAATGGTCTAATATAGTACTATACTACCAATATTTCACGTTGGGCTACTTTTATTTCATGTTCAACCAAAGCCCAACGTGAATAGGGTTTATAATATAGGGCTAATTGCAGAAACACCCCTGAGTTTAGGTATAATTACATGTATATGGAACTTATACTCTAATTACACAAACATCCCCTATCGTTAGTTGACTTCCGTAACTCTAACCGTTAACCATAATTTTAACCTAAAATGACTAAAGTGCTCCTATTTACCTATTATTTTATATATATATATATATATAGATATTATTTATTTTTACAATATATTTTTTACATATATATATTATACTTAAAAATAATAATTATATATATAATACTTAATTTATTTATTTAACCAATTTTATAATCCATTTATAATCTATTTTTTTACATTTTTATAACCCATTTTTTATATTTTTTTAAATTAAATAAATTAAGTGTTATATATATAATTATTATTTTTAAGTATATATATATAAATTGTCAAAAATAATAATAAAGTGTATATAATATATCTATATATATATATAATTAATAATAAATAGGTAACTAGGGGCACTTTAGTCATTTGGGGTTAAAATTTGGTCAACAGTTAGAGTTAACCGAAGTCAACTAACGGCGGGGGATATTTGTATAATTATGGGTAAAAGTCCATATATATGCAATTATACCTAAACTCAGGGAATGTTTGTGCAATTAGTCCTATAATAATTTTCTGCAATTAGTCCTATAATATATTTTCTCTAAATCAGGGATATTATGTAATTGTTTATGGTTATACAGTGAAATGAAATTTTCATAAATAGTTGAAAATAATAATTAATAATTTAAAGGGTTAATTTGGCAATTTCCCATAGTTTTATTGGTAGGTCTCGAAGTCATTAAAAAAAAAAAAAAATACAAAAAATAATTTTAAATTAAAATATTAGTTGGTATTTTTTTAGAGTGACGTGGAAGAATGAAGATAAACAGTGTCTGTAATTAATATTGTAGCTTGTCCAACTAACAAACACCAAAAACCTGAGGCCCAGCCGACAAATTATAAATGCAGTTACCTGTAACAATTCTCCATATACACAAAAGACATGCCCTTACTGTCTTTTCCACGTGAAATCCCACCTGCGTGAACCACAAACGCCTTTCAACGTTTCACATCTGCTGCGCTGTCGCCCGCTTATTAGTATGTATTTATCCACCGATTTATGCTAATAATACTTGTACTTATCCTTAATTTTCTATTTTAAAAAAATATTATGACATCGGATGAATCCGATCCGTGAATATGTTGTTAAGATCAATTATGTACATGTGTAATTCGAGTATCTATTCGACAACATTTCAGACAAGTAACGGTTCTCGAAATATGCATAGAAAAATCAATCATGTATAGTGTAACTTGAATATCTATTCCGACAACATCTTGAACGAGTCAAGGTTTTTGAATATGCATAGCAATATCAATATGTACACGTGTAACTCAAATATCTATTCGATAACATTTGGACAAGTCCACGATGTTGAAATATGCATATCAAGATCAGTCATTTACACATGTAACTCAAATATTTATTCGGCATCATCCGAGAAAGATCTCCCAAATTAACAGTACATATGCGGCCCTATCAAAATATGTACATGTCAATCAATCATGTACACATGCAACTCGAATATCTATTCCGACAACATTTGAGAAAGATCTCTAAAAATAAAATACATATACGCCCTTGTTGGAATATGAATGTTAAGATCAATCATGTACACGTGTAACTCGAGTATCTTTCGACAACATCTAAGATAGATCTCCCATAATAACCGTTCATGTGCAAACCTATCACAATATGCATGTCAAGATTAATCATACATCGTATGTATATGTGTAACATAAATATCTATTCTAACAATATCTAAGAAAGATCTCTCAAAATATACATATTATTATCAATCATGTATACGAGTAACTCAAATAATATCTCGACTAAATTTGAGAAACATGTGTAACTCAAATATAGATCTTAGAATAACACCAATCGAAGATCAATCGGATACACATGTAACTCGAATATCTATTCTGACAACATCTAAGAAAGATCTCCCAACAATATGCATGTCAAGATCAATTATGTACACATATAACTTGAATATCTATTCCAACAAACATCTAAGAAAGTTGTTCCAAAATAACATGAAAAAAAAAAAAAAAAAAAAAAAAAAACTCTCCGCATATACTTGTAAATGTATATGGTGGTACTAATCATCATTAAAGTGAGGCGCTTTTAAATATCCTACAATATAATATGATTTCTAGTTTTCATTCCAACGGTTAATTATCGTAAAATGATCACTTTATAACAAATATTAAATTTTTAAGTTGATGCATTTTATATTTTTAAATCGTTTTAAACAAAGATTATGTTAGTTTCGATAAAAGAATAGTTTAATTAAACATTGTAATCATATTGTCAGATTCTTAATTTATAATAAAAATTTATATCAATTCACAACAAACAAACTCTTAACAATCATAGTTCATATATTCCAAAGTGGTATCACTTTAATATATAAAATTGTATTTATAAAATTATAATTACAATTTACACATAGGAGCTAATAGAGAATGTATCAATTTCTTTAATAGAAAAAAAAAAAAAAAAATTATTAAAAAAATCTTGATTAATTTGAACCTCATATCTGAATATGATAGATTATAGATACCATAAATAGTAATAAATTTGGTACAATAACACCACTCCCATAGTTTAATATTTTCATATACCTATAAACTTTAAAATAAGTAGTCATTGTCATTAATTATTATTATTCTTTGTCACTCTTACTCCCATATCTTTTGTTTATCTAATAAAAAACTAAAGAGTAATATTTAAGAATTTGGCCATCTTCTAATTTAAATTTTAAATCTAGACCCATAAGAATCATCATCATCATCATCATCATAGATATCCAATCATTATTAATAAACATATGATTATCATTATTTTTATCAAAGTTGATGTGCATTCCCCGTCACTTCTTTAATATGCATTTCGAGTCGTACATTTTTTTTCATTAAATCGTAAAATACGAGCGATCTGAGAAGCTCAGACGGAACTTGGATATCGATGGAATTACTTGTAAAGTGATGTAACATAGAAAAAGCTTACGTCATAATTCATATACAACCACCACCCAAATGCACGGACCCTAAACCTAAATTGAAATCCAATTAATCAAAATATTGAAATCCGACATGTTTAAACTCGTGAGCACCCACTCACACGACACACCGCTTTATCACTTGAGTAAATCCAAACTCTTTTTAAAAGACAAAACCAAACTCCAAAGACACAAGAAGAATTGAAACCAAAAAGAAAAAAAAAAAAAGGAAGAAGAGTTGCTTACAAGTCTACAACCTCGTACCGGCACACAGTACGGTTACCGGTAAGCGATGGCAATCGCCGACCGGCAAAAGTCGAGCTCCGACATGAAACTCTTCAGTCTCTGTCCGTTTTGGCAGTCCACAACCACCACCACCACCACACACCACCACCACCTCCTCCTCCTCCTCCTCCACACAAAACCTCAGCAGTCACGGCAACAGCAACCGATTCGTCGACGCTCCAATTCGAGACCCGTCGCCAAAACGGTGTCGTCCGTCGCCAGATCCCTCCTCCCTCCACGGCGTCGCCTCCGGCTTGATCCTGCTAATACTCTCTACTTCCCCTGTACGTCGTCGCTTTTTAAGTCAGCGCTGACTTTAATTTTTTATTCATTGTTTTGGGTTGTTTTTATGATGTCTGGAAGTACTTTATTGTTTTATTGAAGCAAAATTGTGTTTTTTTTTTTTTTTTTTTAAGTAAATTTTTTCATTGTTTTGCAGATGAACCCGGTAAGCAAGTTAGAAGTGCGATAAGGTTGAAGAATACAAGCAGGTCCATGTAGCATTCAAGGTGCTGCGATTTTATTTTACTAATTATAAATTGTCTTATTTTATTCAAATTTTCTCTGTTTTGCGCAAATTCAGAGACCCCATTTTTTATTTTTGTTTATGATCCTTGTTGTCAGTTTTTCAGTAATTTTTTTTTTTTGTGTTTTTGATGTTTCATTTCAGTTTCAAACAACTGCACCAAAGAGTTGTTTCATGCGTCCTCCTGGTGGCACCCTTGCTCCTGGAGAAAGCATCATTGCTACTGGTAATTTTTTTTTTTTTTTTTTTATTATTATTTTTTTGGGTTGAATAATGGGGCATTGCTTGTGTTTTAGTAGTGGTCAATTTTTGGGTTTTTATTTTTAATTTCTCTAGATTCATTTGGGGTTCATTTTGTTTTTTATTTACGGTGGATTTTAGTGTTCAAGTTCGTGGAGCTGCCAGAGAACAACGAAAAACTGCCACTGGATCAGAAGAGCAAGATCAAGGATAAGTTCAAAATCATGAGCCTTAAAGTGAAAGCAGGAATAGACTATGTGCCTGAGCTGGTAAGTTGTAGGCTGGTTCTCGTGATAAATGGTGATATACCTACTGTGTTTTCTCTATAATTTGGTTGTTTGGATGGTTGGTGTTGCTAAATTGTTGTGATAATGTTGACAGTCCCCTGAATTTAACGGACGATGAGCTCATATTTTGGTTGAATGTATCGGTTTTAGATCCATGTTACTCCTTATAGTAGGGCATTGAAACATGAAGGTGTTGCAGATGTCTCTTTTCTTCAGTGTTCTTGTTTGGTGATGGTACTTTCCAATGTTTGTTTGTGGAAGCAGTTTTGTTTAGAATTTTAATCTAGAGCTGTGTCGGGATGTTGTTAAAGCTTCATTTTATTCGTGTGGTATTTGTTTGTGAATGAGGTTTCTACTAGTTTCTCTGTTACATGTATGATTCAACTTGATTGTATGTTAAAATTGTTTGCTTTGTTGAGTATTTTCACGTGCTGGTATTAAATCGATCCAAAATTTATTACTCTGCCTATTCTCTTATAGTTTGAAGAACAAAGGGAGCAGGTAACAGTAGAGCGAATCCTGCGGGTTGTATTTCTAGATGCAGAACGTCCTAGTCCTGTAAGTATGATAATAGTTTGATAGTTTGCATAGTTTTCTGCTTACTTGTCTTCATTGTTGGTGTACACAATAAATGATCTTAGCTCTCATGTCTTGGTTCTTTGGTGCAAGGCCTTGGAAAAATTGAAGCGTCAATTAGATGAAGCTGAGGCTGCTGTTGAAGCACGCAAAAAACCTCCACCAGACACTGGTCCGCGGGTTGTTGGGGAAGGTCTTGTTATAGATGAATGGGTATGATCGCCAAATCTGTCTCAATAAATGCTCAATTACCTGAATCTCACTTCCGTTTCACATGTTATAACATTTTTGTTACCTTCCATTTTCAGAAAGAACGCAGAGAAAAATACCTGGCTCGGCAACAGGTCGAAGCAGTTGACTCAGTGTAAAGTGCGATTTGCTTGCTCTTGCCAAAACTGGCAGATGGGAAAACAGTCACCTAAGCCCCTCAATCTCGGGTTTGTCATGAGAGAAGGTGGAGTTAATGATTCGAAGTCCAGTACTTCATGTAGAGCAAATAACCCGTTGTGGCTTCTGTTTTTTCAGATGCACAATGGGGATCGGGAGGCTGCTGCATGGTACTTGATTTTGTTATGAAACCTCCTCCTGCTTGTAGATAAATGGATTTTGCTTTGTTATAATAATAAACGTAGAACTAATATGTTACCGGTTAATCTGTTCTTCGCGTACACATCCGGGGTTAGGGTGCTTAGTTTAGATTTGTGTCTGGCTTTTCTCCTTTATACTTAATAGAGCTATTGAATTTCCGAGATTTGTTGTATATTTTGTTTCGACATCATGATTTGCCGGTATGTTGTGAAGCTTTTACTATATTTGTGTACTCTATCTATCCATTAGACCGTAATGGATTAATTTCTCGTGTTATAATATTATCGGGACAGTAACTGATAGTTACGGTTTATCAGATGCGATAAATAATTTTGAATATGTACTTGTTCTGAAGTAGGTCAAAAACATGAGTCAACTTTTAACCCAGCAGCATTGCTGTTAAATGAGTCTTGTAGAATTGTTCTGAAGAACAACTAACTTTCAACATGTAATTAATTAATGATATGTTGGATGGATCATGGACATGACAAATACCCAATAATTTGTCCATTCATTGACTTTTGTAGTCTATTTCACAATCAGTTTTTGTCATCAAATGGTGTATCTGGTTGGGACTGGTTTAGGTGAAACTTCATCATATCCGCAGGTTTTCTTTGAAAATTTATCCATATGAAGGCTTTTATGGTTTTTTCTGTCGGACCTGATCTGCTTCCATAATCGGAAAAAAAAAATAAAAAAAAAACTTTCAACAGAAGGGAGGTATATAAAATTTAAATATTAACCACCAGGACTGCACACACTGATTTACAATATCTTTGTTTTGGTAATCGGTCTGGCGCTGACTTGAGTTGACCATAATTACACAAGAAAATCAAATGGAATTTGACAAAAGAAATGACTTTTTGTTTTTGTTTTTGTTTTAGCTTTTCTATGTGCTCTGTTTTCTAAATTGACTTTTAAGGGAACAATAATTTTAATGTATGATAATGATAGGATCTTTCTATGTTCGAACCATTCGGTGTTGATTTAATTTAAAGTTATGTTTTTATATGGATAGTCTTCATGCTTATCACAAAACTTTTTAGGGGGATAGTCATCATGATTATCACAATCCCAAAACTAATATCTAAAAAAGTGAATAAAAATAATAATATATATATATTATATATACACATAAAGTCTTTCTATTATCAATTCGAATTGACAAAAGTTATATCAGTTCCTTGTATGTAGATCACTGGATTTAAATACTTTGACCGACAAGTGCATACAGCCAAGTCAAAGTATTTAAATCCAGTGGCTCACATGTAAGGAACTGATATAACTTTTGTCAGTTCGAACTGATAATAGAATTTCTGTATATATATATATATATATATAAATTTGAACATACTAGAGGTTTGTTCTAATATGTCAAAAATATACTTGCATAACATAGAAGAAAAAACTCAATATAAATTTGTAAAATATGTATGACTCGTTTACTGCTTACATATACTTTATTCTTGCTTAATGTAAAGAAAAAACTCTCTATATATATTTGTAAAATATATAGACTTGATTATTTTTGAATATACTTGTAAAATGTACATAGTACGACTGATGTGAAAGGAGATGTGCACTTGTGATAAGAGTTGCTTATTTATTAATTAAGCTTATAATATAAGTAAAGATTTATGTCAAAGTTTAAATAATACTGTTTTTATCTATCGATTAAAATTTGAGCTTACAATATATAATAATTATGTTAGGCTCTCTAGACTCTCTATATCGGTGGCTAGAGATTTTAAAATGAAGTATCATTTAGTTTTTGATATTGTAAATATAATTTATTTTTATTCATTAAATCACAAAATGCGGGAGACTGCTTCATTAGTTTGAGAGTTGCTTTCTAAGTCGTGTGCTTATAGAGTTTAATCTCGTCAAGTTCCAATAGACACTTGACTCACAATGGTGCTTATATATATATATATATATATATAAATAATAATTCAAATTTGAACCTCAGGGTTTCTGATATGATGGGACATATGAAATTACAAGAGCATTAATCAAAATGGACATATAACAAACCTGTACAAAATAATTCAATCTTGCATGGGTGTGAGGGCAGAGTGTGTTGTTGAGTGTTTAAATTTGAGAGTATGAGTCAACATATTTATTTTTCTTTATAGCGTTATTAGCACTAGTCTCCCTGCACTTTACGTTAATTTGCATTTTACCCATTGAATTTTTGTTTTATATATTAAATCCCTAATATTCTCATTTATTAGTATACAGTTTGGTTTATTGCTCCCTAAACGCTTGTTTGAAAGGTATCTACAGTCAGGTTTTACCAATAAATAAAAGTTTAGGAGGTTTAATGTTTAAAAAAAAAAATTTAAAGGGTCAAATGTAAACTCACGTAAAGTTTAGGGGAGACTAATGCCAATAACCCTTCTTTATAATATTATTTTATAATCATAATAACTTCTTCAAATCCCCATCCCATATATACATAGTCTGTTTAGAAGAACTGGTGACCTCAAATGTCTCTACCTTCTGGTAGCTTCTTCCATGCATGGTGGGTAGATCTGCAATAATATCCTCAACCTCCTCTAAAGATGTTATTATTACATGATCTGTTTCTTTTATTTATAATTCATTTCTAACTGAATTGATGCTGCAATGTCATTACATCATGATTGGTTTCTTTCAACTGCCTACTTAATTTGTCAATGTCATTGTTACTTCTATGTCCGAATGTACAGTGACTCCAATAATTGATCAAAGATATTTATTTTATTATATTATCAAGTTGAGAATGTGACGAAACGAAAGCGATAGGTTCTTAAATTTATGAGAAGAATTTCACTTCAAATGAATAATTTTTATTAATATTAATCAAAAGTTATAATCGTTATTCGGATCCTGACGTTAAGGAGGGTTAACCCATTGTAATTGCTATTGGGCTCGTCGAATTTTAACTACATATGATGGACCCAAAACGAATGTCGATTGTCCTTCCAAAAGTGTCCTACGTCAGGATGATTTCACTTGTGCATCATGACATTACCATTATGGCAAATCACCAATATTGTCAAGTAGACAAATAGGAAACCTATGAAAATATTACAATAAATAAATAAATTAAAATAATAATAATAATAAATAAAACAAAGGGAAAATTAACCTAGCGGTCAAATGGCCATGAGCAGTCCTGGTCCTAGGCCAGAACGAGAGGGACGCCCGCCCAAGGCCAATTATATGAGGGGTACCTTAGTTAGATGTTTTAAGTTTTAAAACAGATGGGGGAAAATAAATATCTATCTACCTATCTATAAGCTTTTACCATTAGTATGATTTGAGCCGATGATTTGGAAGTCATTTACCTAAACCTGAAGCTCGTCAATCTACTAATTGAGCTATGCCTAAAGGCTCAACTTTTGCTTATGTGTTATGTGAAATTTATTTGTTTATATAATAAATGTATTTATAACAAGATAATGTTTTATCTTTATTGAAATTATCATTTTTAGACCAAATATATGAAAACAGGTTATATATATCGACAAACTATAAATATAAACGAGGGGCCCCATTTTAAATTTTCACCACGGGCCTTTAAAAAGTCATGACCGGCACCGGTCATAAGCTATTATAATGAGAAATTCGGTTCAAATGACCATTTTAGGTGAAAATTGTGATAGAAATAGCCATTAAATAGAAAAATTATCAGATATTTAGTCACTTAAATGCAATCAAAATGATTATTAGATGAGAAATTAGTGCATACATATTCGTCCATCTTTCCAAAGTAGAAATAAAGAGTTGCCGATAAGAAAGAGAATTTCATGATGACTTTTGTAAATCAACAATGTTCTTTTATCTCCAGCTTTCTTGTAATTATACGCCGGCATTCAACTAATTAACCGACTCTTACTCGTCTTTGCACACCACATCTAGAGATGATTTATATACAATTGGTAAATAAATTTGCGTTTCCATAAAGAATTCAACATGTCTCACCCGCTTTAGCTTTGCAGAATTTTTTCTTTACGAATCGGCATGATTCCAATTTCCAAGGCAAATCGAATATGATTTCACTGATCCCATACCTCTTCTAGGAAAAAGAGTAAATTTCGATACTATTCCCCATATATCTACGATATTTTCTGTACGATTTTAGAGCTATCGGATATAAAAAATATCATTGAATATCTTAGATATATTTTGAGGGTATTGGTAATATTTTCACCGATATTTCCATAAATTTGAACTTCTGATATATGATATTTCCATCGAAATTGAGATTTACTTTAATCCAATGTTTTTAGGCGATTATTCTGACACAGTGATAACAACCCATGACTGTGGAAGAGTATTTTCAGAGAGTGTCAAGAAAGAATGAAGACAAATTGAGATAGAGAATGTTATTGGGCATGTCCACTGAATTTTGCATATTCTCTGTTCAAGTGAAACTCATGAGATGTGATCTTGAAGGGAAAACTATGGCCACTATAATATAGCATGGCGCACACCTCTTTCTCCATATTTCTTTTTGCTAGAGCTAGCTTTCAATTAATCCACTTGCGTTGCTTGCTTGTAAGTACTATCTCTCTCTCCCTATATATATGCACCACACCATCTATGATCTACACAGTACATATATACAAGCTTCAGTTCTTGAATTTGTTTCGAAATGGGGATTCGAAACAAGGCTTGTATTATGGTTACACTAGGAGCTGCTTTGGGATTAAAGATCATATGAATATGATCAAATCCAACTCATGTGCTCTTATAAAGCCTGAATGGACTGCAACGGTTTCTGAGATACTGCAAGCAAATCTACTTTCGGGTGATCTATTCGGAAGATCCAAGGAGTTGCTCAGGACCGGAAATCAGGAGCGTAAAAGAGCAGAGGGGCTAGTCCTGGAAGATGGTTGTCTATTTGAGCTACTGGGGACCCAATTGAGTCCTGGTTTAAGATCATAAGGCTGTCCAGCTCAAATTTAACGACCGAAATTTCCATGGAAATGTGATTAAACATTCGAAACCAACGTGACAGAATTAGGCACCGGCCTATGAATTCTGTTTACAACATCAAAGCTAGTGTAATTAACTACTGTAATTATAGTTTTTATTACAACAAAATTTGGTTGTTGAGATTGTTTTATCTATATGATCTATCCTCACTTTTGATTTGATCACACAAAAAAGAAATAATACTGCAAACTTCAACTCCAAATTCGCAACTCTTTCCATGTTTTACATATAGTGATATAGTGTAATAAGAAAGAAAAAATAGAATTCAAGCACAGAAGATCAACATGATTTTTTTTAAAAAAAAATAAAAAAAAAATAAGAGAAATCAATACCTAAAACAGAACACAATTTGTACATAAATGGCCAGTACTAGTAGAGTAATCTTCATATGTAATCCGGTATCTGGAAATTCTGCAAGCCGAAAATTTGATGAGAGCTGTTCTGAACAAAGACAGCAACACCGCATTTGCTGCTTTGGAAGGTATCCCATAGAGGGAAACTGACAGTTCCCGAAAGGTTCTTCTTGGCCGAGATGTCTTTAACATTGCAGAGCTTTTCGAGCTTCCTTACGACAAAGTCATTCGACAGAACACGCCCTTTGTTCTCCCCTTTGGACAGTCCGTGACCAACCCGTTTTCATATAAGGCTACCATGACATTAACACCTTGACTATCCACTTTGCTCCTCAAAGTTCCTGTGAAGGTGACTTGCATGCACTCTGATGTAGGCCTTTGGAAAGTTGCCTGCAATTTTCCATATAGAATTCATGCATTATAAAATTGATACACATCTTGAATGTTTGATTAGCCAGCCATTGTTTATCTTCTTCATAAGAATTTGCGTAAAAAAATTACTATTTTCCCTGACCCCGTAGGGTGGAGCCAGAAATCTTTGTCTTGAGGGGTCAGTATACTAAATTAAAAGTCAAAATTATAATTTTTTCAATTTTTAAAACTTTTTTTTAGGGAAGTGGAGCCATTTTGGCCCCTGTGGATCCCCTCCCCCCACCATTGTTCCCTATAAGTCTAAAACGAACAATATCTACGCTGGATCCATTACATCGACTAGTGTTGGGGTTATGAGAACTATTCTGTCCTACATATATATAGCTAATGAAAATATTCTTGAACTAGTTGCTAAAAAACAGAATCAACAAAATATTCTTTGAAGGAATTATACTGGTGGCTCAAGTCTCAACACTTTTAGGTGAGGATGTCACTTTCAAGAACCATTTTAAGTTAGGTTGTCAAATGCCAACTCTCTTATATTTTTATTGTTTTTCTATTAGGTTGTCAAATGCCAACTTCTCTTATATTTTATTGTTTTTCTACTTATTAGGTGTAGGAGGAGGTAAAAAATTAGTCTTTTTTTTTCTTCCTAATTGTCAACCCGTTGAAATATCATTTGACGAAGGTTGGTCCAGTGATAAATCTCTCACACCTATACTAATAAAGTCGTGGGTTCGAGTTCTTCTCCTCCTAAAACCCTAAAATTTATAATATTGTACTTCCAAAAAAAAAAAAAAAAAAAAAAACCACCTGTTGAAATATAATTTTCTCATTAATCATTTATTGCTCATCAAGCCAGCTTAATTATTCTATTTTAAGAAATATTTTTATATTTATATTTACTTTATGATATTTTAATATATAACATGAGAAAATATCATCAAGCTATTAATAATTATTGTCATTTCCCTTTAGACATTTTTGCTACAAATTTAAGTTCTATAACATTCCTATACTTATTCACATATATGCATCATGAAAATGGTGACAAAATGACAAATAAATATTCCAAATGAATTTTTTTGACATTAATTATCTTAAATCTATTCAATTTTAGATCTCATTTATGGTTTTCCCATTCATCTAGAAATTATCTCAATACATGTTTGATCTCAAGAGTATGTTACGACCTATGATCTGTGATCTTCGAGATCAAGCATTACATGTATGGTAAGGGGAAAAACTCCACACACATGTTTATAAAATACAACAGGTCATGGGTCTGTTGATACTTATCGAGATCAAACATTATATGCGTGATCGATCAGTGAGAAAACTCACCCACAAAATATTCTTGTAAATTTAATAATTAGAGTTATAGTTAATAGGTTTTTTTTTTTTAGTTAAATTTTGTATTAATACTGACCTGGAAAGAAGGAGCAGGGAACCTAGATGCAGCGTTGATATGAGACAACAAAGCATCCTGATCGTTGCCTTGACAATGGGCCCTACCTTGGACAACAATCTGAGGCGTGAACATTGTGTCCAAATTAAAAGCCTCCACGTAAGCTTTTTGCCTGACGGTCCACTGACTGCTACCGTAGGGATCCTTCCACCCCATTAATCCCAATAGTCAACGTGGTACGCCAGCACCACCACCGGCATCTCCAGCTCAAAATCTCCCCTTCCAAGTCTCGACACCAGCAGCTCCGCCTCCAGCGACGTCACACACCCCTGCGACGAAAAAAGCTCCACCAGCACCGGCCCACCTCTCCTCTGCTCCTCTGCCGTCACGTCCGCCGTCACGTTCTTCTCGTGCGCCGCTGCCGAATCCCCTTCTTTCCCTCCCGAGCCTCTCCCGAAACAGCTGAAGAGACGACGCCCCATTGTTTTAAATTTCTTCTCCACCACCACCACCTCCTCCGCCTCCTCCGCCTCTTCTTGTTCAAATGTTACGTCGTCTTTCGCTGAATAAAAATCACAGATAGAGAGCTAGAGAAAGAGAGAGAACCAAAATTGTGAAAAAATATATTAACGGATATCAATTAATCAATTAAAATTTGATGAAATAAAAAAAATAAAAAATTGGAGAGAAATCGAAAGGGAATTAAAATAGAGTGACTGGTGAGGAGCGAAAGGTGGCAGAGGGAGGCTTTGAATATTTCAATCTTAATTTGGTGGAAAAAGGACAGGTGGCGAGAGAGATGTGATTGGTGGAAGATGCGTTAACGACACGTTTATGTCGGTAACGCGTTGTTGTACGTAAATATGTAATGGGTAAGTTAAAGTTGGAGTCAATATATTATTATATGTTGTGTGGTTTGGTTGGATTTTGAAGTGTAGAAACTAGAAATTATCTGAAAATGGTAGTGGAACCTTCGAATAGGAACTGGCCACCGCACCGGCAAATGATTTTTTAGGTGGATTGGAAGAGTTGACAAGGAATCTCAACTGTAAAGAAAAATGGAGGAGTTTGGTTTAGGACAGCTTTGAGGGCACGCACGTTTGTTGGATTTTTTGGGTGGGTGACAGAGGATATTTCGTGTTGGGAGTTCATGACAGAGGATATTTCGTGTGTTTTCTTTGTTTTTTAAATTAATCAAAATGTGATGAAGATAATTTTGTCTTGTTTTGATGATGAGATTAATTTATTGGTTATTAATTGTTTTGTTTAGAGATGATTATCAGATACATACATACATATATTAATTATAGGAAATGAAAAGTTTGATTATTATCAATTATCATAATTACATTTTAAATTCCGAAACATTGTAATAGTTAAAAATAAAATAAAATGATATCATAATTGTCGTGTAATATGCATAAACTCATGAGAAGTTTCTGTAATTTTCTCAATCTTGAACTGTTATATTTGCCATGAAAGGCATGTTGACCACTAAAATTGATACACATGTCAAGGCATCAACAAAGGTTTTCAAGGATCCCTTATTTTACTTGAAGCAAATTCATCGATTTTAATAAATTTTGATCCAATTTTTTATGTGGGTAATAAATTCATAAAATCTATTTATACACAAAATCTAAAGAATTTTCAAGCACTACAATTATTTATTTCATTTTTCCTATTTTTCGTCTCATTTTCTAATGTTTCATATTCAACGAAATCGAAAAAAAAAAATAGTTACTATGCTTAAAAATCCTTATTTTTGTACATAAGATTTTGTTCAATCTATGCTTGTAAAGTTATTAGGTCTTCGAAGCCGATTTATTTTCTTTGGTAAATACAGTTGTTTTGTTCTAATTACTTTGGTTATGGATACTATTGAAAAACTTTACGAATCTTTATGATGACGTTGGATCTGTAACTGAAAAAAAATTGTTGCTCATTTTTTTTTTAAGCAATTCTCTATATTGCACAAACAAAAGTGGACTTGTTTATTTTTCTTTAGCTTTTTCCAGAGAACTCTTTTGAGTCTCGAACCAAACCAGTTGGTGTTTCCTAGGGAAGTTTTTTACAAGACTAGCGTGGACAAAGTTGAGGAGATCGAGGATGTGGGATTGCTTTATGAAGAATAAGAGGCCCAAGCAAATCTTGTGTACCAGTTTCATTGTTGATAAACAGAGGAGGGTTAAATTTATTGTTATTGTAATTCTGGGTTTTTGTTTTCTGGCAATGAGCAATAAAAAGGAAAAAACAATAAAAACGTCACGAAGGTGTGCAATGGAGGTGAAACATAACGATTTACAAGCATGTGTTGGGAGTTTTGTCCCGATTTGTGGGAGCAGTTTTCTCTCTGGTTGTGAGAGTTGTAGTCCATATGTAACCTCTCATCGATAGTGAGAGTAGTATTCCGGGTTGTGCTTGTAGAGTCTAATTAATCTCACCAGGTCCCGACAGTATTGTATTTCAAAAAAATTAAAAATTAAAAAAAACATACTTCCGGAGAGCTGGGGTGTATTAAGTTTAAAAAATAAGTACGAAGAGTAGTTTTGGAAATAAATTTAAAAAATTAATAAAATCATTTAATTTTATATAATTAAATCAAAATATTGAAACGGGACATTATTAGATCAATAAAGGGATGTCAATAGCACTACTCAAAAAAAAAAAATTGTTTTAGCTTTATAATTTTATTATTATTTTTTTTAATGCTTTGTAGTTAATATTACAAAGCCAACTTGATTAACCTTATAATAATAGAAACAGTCATGAAATTATTTTTTAAGACTGTTCTGACGGGACAAGATGGGGTTTTGTCTATCATACCTACACCGTGAGGTTTTGGGTTCGAGTTTATACTTTCCTCAAATTCTGAATTATTGTAATATTTCAAACAAAAAAAAAAAGTCTCTTTTGACGAGAAAAGACCCCTATTGTTATATATCTATAGAATCTTAGTGAATTTATGTTGATTAATTACATATTTTGATAATTACATTTGAATTTTAGGATTGTGATATGTTATACTCACTAGAAGATGATCCAAAAAATTTATGCTTCAAACTCTCTATTTAGATAAAATAAAAATAGACTAGCCGACTATATATATGAAAAACTCTAGATTTTTTTTTGGGGGGACCTATATTCATCCCCATCCCCAATTCCCCAATTTTCCCCATTTCTCCGTTTCCCCCGTTCCATTTCCCCATTTGACTAAAAATTATAAATTAAACTAAAAAAATTCCATTACAAATACAAAATAAAATTCATTAGTGCATGTTATAAAATGTGTATATATACTTAGGGAGTTATGGTTTTCAAAGAATTATATATATATAAATATATAATTATATTTATATATGTTTGGGGAAAATGGAGAAATGGGGATGGGGGACCTCACCCCATCCCTATTTCAATATAATTATGGGAAAAATGGGGAAATGGGAATGAGGACACGGGGATTTGGGGTCCCAGGGAAAAATGTACATCTCTAGGAGTAGGGGTATGCTTTTCCTATTGGGGGTGGGGGCGGGGGGGGCCATCCCCACACCATTCCCATTTATTTTTTGAAACCATATTTTCATATAAGACCTCACAATATACGAAGCGGGGTGGGGGTGGGGTATGCATTTTCCTCATAACCCATTTATCAAATTTATTTATTAAAAAATAAATATATAACCGAATGAATATGATATAATATATAAGTAATTCTAAAAAATTATTAAAAATCATCTCATAAACATTAAAAATAAACATAAATCTCACAACTAACAAATACATTCAATAATTATAACATAACATTAAAAAAAAAAAAAAAATTAAAAAAAAAAAAAAAAAAAAAAAAAAAAAAAACTAAAATAAAGATTATGTTTTAAACGGGGCGGATCCCCCCACCACATATCTATTGTGGGTTTTATTATTATCCTCATCCCTATCCCATCTCCATCAAATTGAAATCCATCTCCATCCTATAAGTGTGGTCCCCACGGATCTTGTAACCATGGATTATTTTGCCATCCCTATGTAACTTTCGTATTTCTACTCCAAATTATTCTTCAAATATCTAAGATTTTAATTCTTGAGTACGCAGTAAGCTAGCCCTACACATTACCATATTAGAAAATAATCCTTTAACGACAAATCAAGATTTTGTTTTTTTTCATAAAAAGGATTAATCGACACAAGAACCTGACGCTACAAGAAAACGTTTATTCCCCTTAACTTTTTCTGCCGCACATTGAAATATCTTCCGCCGTATAAAGATTTTTGCAACAGTTATAACACGTGACAAAACGTGTTGTCTCGATAATATATACATTTATAGGGTTAAAATTGAAACTAACCATATAATTAGTGGAGTTTTTATTTTTACCCAGTATTAGTGTTTTGATTGTTTTGACCAAACTTTCTTGATAAGATAAAAATACCCTTAATAATTCTCAATTAAACACACCGGTATTTTTTTAATTAAACACACCAGTTTTCTTCAATTAAACACATCATCAGTTTTCTTCAATTAAATACACCACAGTGTTTTTATCAATTAAACACACCACCAGTTTAATTCCTAGTGTATTTAATCTATGTTTTTTAATTCCCAGTGTGTTAATCTGGTGCAGCGGTAAATTTGTTTTTTCAGTGGAAAGTTTGGTAAAAACAATGAAAACACTAATTCCTGATAAAAATAGAAACCCTCTTAAATTTTGATTAAAAAGTGTTATTTCCTCATATATATATATATATTATATATGTGTGTGTGGGTATTCATAAAGAGCCAAACAATTTATGCATATATTGTTCTTAGCTATTAGAAAATATTTTATTATTTATTACTTTTTACGACATGTTTGCCGACAAGTTTACCCTAAATGAGTTGAAATATTAAAAAAAAAAAAAAAAAAAAAAAAAAAATTTAAAAAAAAAGTTTATCTTTTTGATCCCTGTATTTTAATATAAAAATATATAAAAAAAACATTTAAAAAAAAAAAAAAAAACAAAAATCAAAATCATTATCATCAACATTCCAATTCCATCATCATTATCACTATCAACCTTTAACCTTCTAATCTTCCCCACAAAGAAAAAACCCAGAAATTGTTTGTCAGAGAATAGAAACCCAGACCATCCAAACAACCCTCCAGTCGTCATGGAGCCTGCCTCCATCCCTTTTTTTTTTTTTTTTTTGAAGTTAACTAGCGAAAATAAAAGATACCTAGATTCTAGAATTGAAATATGAAGCTCAAAACAACGTATGATTCACAAAAAAAATAGCAAAAACTTGAAAAAGAACTCACATGCCCAACAGGGTTGTCCGTACAAAGCTGTAAAAGGATCGGACCAAAGAAGAAAAAAAGAAGAAGATATTTTTGATGACAAGAGCAAGAATAATTCGCAGATGGAGACTGCAGAAAGAAATAGAAAGTGTACAAAAAAGAGAAAGTGAAAGAATTTAAAGAGAAAGAGAAAACCGATAAAATGACACTCTTTATATCTATCCAAGTATCTATCTCTCTAGTTGTCATTTTGATGATCAAATCATGTAAAAATTTCCGGTTACTGTCGGTGACCATTCTATGGATTTTGAAAATCTCTTCATAGGTTTTAATTTTTTTATTTTATTTTGTATGAAGAAATTTGGAAAAATTACCAGAACTCTTCCAAGCTTTTTTTATTTTTATTTTTATTTTTTTTTTATTTATTTTATTTTTTTAAGAGATCTGGAATCTTTTAAAAACTTTTTATTTTATATTTTAATTTTGTATGAAGAAATCTGAATTTTTTTTTTTTTTTCAGATTTCTTGAACAGATCTGGAAAAACGATTTTTTATTTTGTTTAAAGAGATCGAAATCTCTCCAGATCTTTGTAAAAAACTTTTTTTTTTTTAATAGATCTAGAAATCTATCCCCGGATCTTTTCAAAGTTTATTATTATTATTATTATTATTATATTAATTATAAAGAAGTGATGATTTGAAATGTTGGCGGGGAAGAGAGAGAATGAGGGGGAGAAATTTGGATGTGAAGTCAAATACGAAAAGGAGGGCAATATTGTTTGTTCAACCCTAGACGTGATAAGAATAGACGGATAGTTAAATATTTAGATGTGGCAAAAACAATAGAGGAGTGCCGGATACACTCTCTCAACCCACCCTCTGTTATGTGGTGACATGTGGACAACATTAAAATTTTCACATTAATCTTGTAGCCTTTATTAATGGTTTTCTTTTTCAATATATTTACAATGCAAATCAACAAATAATTTTCTAGATTGCCATTTTCTTTTAACTTTAATAGATTGTCATTTAGGGGGGTGTATTGGATTGAGATTTAATGGACAATTTTTGAGTGTAAAGATTTTATGGATTTTAAAGACTATTAGATTATATGGATTAGACTTTTAGGATTCAGAAAGAGTCTTGGGACTTATTTATAGACTATTAGGATTATCTAGATTTTATTCCAAGACTTTTTGGACTTTGTTCCAATACACCCCTCTAATATAACTTCTGATTTCCTTGCCAAGTTCTTCAAAATTAAGCCCTAGATTTACACAAATCTATCTACACACTTCACATTGAATCTCAGTATATAAAGGATACAAGAGAATTTCAGTAATCACAAACAAGAAGTGCATGAAAGTAGATTACTACTATAAACAAAATATATCAATACGCAATAAAGACACAACTTCAAAGGCCAATCACAAACTCCATCAATGCAAAATAGAGAATCATAAATTTATGTTTGGTACCCATAAAATATTGAAGAAAAGGAAAGAAACTGCTATAAAGTGACTTCAATTAACAAGAACAAAACATATAATCAAAACCCCATTTCTCTATACACAATACTTTCTTGTTCTTGTTGATTTCTGTATATATATAATTAAACAAATATATATATAGCAAACACCAACAAACCCTGAACAAGTTCACTGAAATATTTGAAACTCTCTCAAATCATCCAACAAAATCCACAAATCTTATATCATCCAAAAAAATCCAGATTTGCAGATTTTGCATCTTCGATTTGAAGTTCAGAGGCACCAAAGACAAATAAACAAGACAAAACAAAAAAAGAAAAAAAGTATCACAATTCAGAAATTGATAAGTTCCACAAAGTCTGGTAAGAGATGCTGATGCTGAGAGAAACTTTGGGAAGATGGCAAAGATTTGACTTTTGAGAAGCTGATGACGAGGGCGAAGATGGTGAAGATTTTGGAAGATGAAGCTGATGTTGAGAAAGTGAAAAAAAAAAAAGTCTGGAAAGTATTGCAGGAGAAGGCATTACAATTTTAGAGTGAAGTTATTTATACATATCACTAGAAAATCTGAATAATCTATTTTGTCATGAAATCCTACAAATCTTGATCCCAATTAAATACCACTAGACTTTTAAAAAATCTTAAGAGTCTGGATCCAATACTTCAAGACTTCTAAAAAATCTTAAAAGTCTAGATTCAATACCTCAAGAGTTTTAAAAAATCTTTAAAGTCTGGATCCAATATGCCAAGACTTAAAAAAAATCTTAAAAGTCTAAATTATCTAATAAAATCATCAACCAATACACCCCCTCAATATCATTTTTGTAAAATATATAATATATCTCCTCTCTCTCTCTCTCCTCTATCCTTTTGCATATTCAAAACTTTTGTAATAATAAAATTTCAGGATTCAACATAAAACAGCTCAATGAATTATTTCTTTTTATTGGATTTTTTTTTTAAATGATGATATGCATTTCTTTTAAAGGAAGACAACAAACTTTGATAGACCATAAGCAAACAGAAACAGTCAAACACACCCAAACCAAGTTGAAAGCAAATTAAAATATTCTTCTTATGAATGAGAATGAAACCTGTAAGCTGGAGATTAATTGTTCATATGTTCATGGACTCCATCTATTTGTTCATTAGAATTTTTTTTGAATGAGATATCCATCCTCTCCAATGCGATACACGACTTCACTTGTGTTATTTTAAATCTTCATGATGGTGTCTTACAATTACTGAACTCAGATTATTAATCAAGGCAATACTTTCATGTTATTATTTGAAGAGTTATGTGATTTTATACTTATGGGGATAGCAAAACTTGATTCGGAATTACAATAAGAAAATGATAGTGATGAACATGCAAGAAGAAGGAGAAAGATGAAATTGAAGAGAGAGGAAAAATGACTAAATAACAAAGGTTTCATCCTCATCCTTTGGGGAAATATTTTAATTTTCTTTCAACTTGGTTTGGGTGTGTTTGTTTCTGTTTACTTATGTAGGGTATGTGAAAGTTTTTTGTCTTCCTTTTAAAAGAAATACATATCATAGTAAAAAAAAAATCCAATAAAAAAAAAAAACTACTGTTTTATCCTAAATCCTGAAATTTATTATTGCAAAGTTTTGATAGCAAAGAGGAGAGAAGAGAGTGGAGAGAGATATTATATATATACTGATTTTTTTGGGAAATATATAACTAATATTAAATGATAATCCTTTAAAGTTAAAGAGGAAGGGCAATATGGGAAATTATTTGTTGGTTTGTATTGCAAATATATTGTAAAAGGAGATCATTAATAAAGGCTACAAGGTTAATGTTAAAAATTTATTGCTGTCACGTGTCACCACATGAAGAGTGGGTTGAGAGTGTATCTAGCACTCCTAAAAACAATAAACCCATTATTTTTTTTTGATCATTTCCTACGATTTTCTCTTATTCAATTGTACTTTTTATCTTTTATTTTTTCGGTAGTGATTTATTTTCCAAGTTTTTCATTTTTTTTAATCAATATATACAAACAACTTATCAGAGTTTTATAATTAGACCATCTCCAATGCATATGCCAATGCCAAATTTGGCACCAAAAAAATAGTAAAATGTTATATTTGGCACATCATTTTAGTATTGTACTACAATGTATAATTCTATTTGAAATGGTATTTTTAATTTTTATTATTTAAAATTATAAAAATCATTCGATACAATTATAAAATGGTATTTTTATAATTAAAAAATTTGCATTTATTAATGTGACAAATTTGGCATATACTATTTGGCACAAAGCATAGCATATGTCAAATTTAACACAACATTTTGGCACTACATTGGAGTTTTTTTTTATTTTTTTTTAATTTTTACTTTTGCTAAATTATAGGATTGACATACTAAAATAACATTGTATTGGAGATGCTCATAATATCTACAAACAATTTGACAATATGAGGTTGGTCCGGTGGTAAATCCCTTACACTTGCACCACAAAGTTGCGGGTTTGAGTCATCACCTCTTAGCCGTTAGAGCACCTCCTCTTCCATGTTATTGTGGGGGTTTGAGTCCCAGTATATGTATTTGAAAGTATCTGTAAGAGTTTTCTCCTTGACGTTTTAGGACTAGTTATCCGGAGGGTATTAGGGGTGGCAACGGATCGGATCGGCCCGTCTCAAACCCAAAACCTGTCTTTTACAGGTTGCCCAAACCCGACCTGTGACTTGAACGGGTTTTCAATTTCCGCCCCAAACCTGATCCGATTGGGTCAAGGATGCCTAAAACCCGACCCGAATGACCCGATTCGTTTATCCTTAAAAAAAAAAAAAAAAAAAAAAAAAAAAAAAAATCTCAAACCATTTAATATACAAATTATTTTACCATATGATTGAATTTGGGATGGCAATGGGGCGGGTTCGGGGCGGGGCGGGCTTCCCCACACCTTGCCCTTTTATTTTTTGAAACCCCGACCCCACATAAAACCCCACAATATATAGAGCAGGGTGGGGTATGGTTTACCCATCCCCATCCATTTATCCCATTTGCTCCATTTAACCCATTTATCAAAATTATTTATTAAAATAATAATATATAACCTAATGAATATGAAATAATACATAAAGTAATTCTAAAAAATTATTAAAAATAATCTCATAAACATTAAAAATAAACATAAATCTCACAACTAAACAAATAAATTAAATATTTTTTAAATATAACACTAAAAAAAAAAAAAAACTATATATTAAAAAATAAAGATTATATTTTAAGCGGGGTGGGGCGGGGATTATAAAACCCATCCCCGCCCCATACTCATTGCGGGTTTTACAATCTATCCCCATCCCCACCAAATTAAAAACTCATCCCGACCCCATAAGTGTAGAGGTGGCACGGTTCCGGTTCCACGGTTTAGTGGAACCGGAACCGGATAGAACGGTTCCGGAACCGACGGTTCCGGTTCCGGTTCTACAGGAACCGGCGGTTTTGAACCGGATTTTTTTTTTTTTTTTTTTTTTTAACAAAAAAAAAAAAAATCTTTCTAAGTTCTAACTTGTAACTTATAAGTTGTAGATTGTAATTGAATAAAATAAAATATATAAATGACAAATTACAAATAAAATTCATTGGGTTCATAAGTTCATTGGATGTTGGAAGTTAGATCATCGTCATCCGACTATCCGAGTATCCAACCGAAAATAAATAAAATAAACAAATGATAAATTACAAAATTAAATTAAATAAAAGTAACAAAATTACAATACATTTCATTGGGTATTTGGAAATTGAGTCACCCAAATTTCAAAATAACATAAAATAAATAAATGACAAATTACAAAATTAAATTAAAATAAAATAAAACTAAAAAAAAAAAGTAAAGTTATTAGCCTTGCACTTAATTTTTACCACAATTAAGTTGCCAACGTATCCTCTTAGGGGGGTTTAGAGGAATCAAAGGCCACGTAGTTCTCATACCTTTTATTACAGATTTACAGATTTATGGTTCCGCTGCTCAGCTTGCTTCAGAGCCTTCGCCCGCTTCGGGTTCGTCTTCTTTAAAGAAATCGTATGTTGGCTCTTGTTGGAGCTATTGTTGTCTATATTCTGCTTTTGTCCAATCGTCAACACAAACCTGTATCTGTAGTGCTTTTGGAGTCAAGCACGAACGTTTTTCATCCAAAATATTCCCCCCGGCGCTGAACTCTTGTTCCACCGCCACAGTAGAAACCGGTGTTGAAAAAATATTTTGGCTATCATAGCCATAATTGGATAGTACTTGTAGCGTCACTCCAATATTTTAAGAGGTCAAATTCTTCAAGAAAGTCATAAGAAGAAGCTAGATAAGATTCAAGCTCGGCATGCGAATCGGAGCTTGATTTTTTTGTTTTTTTGGAGAACATACTATACCCTAAATTCATAAATCCAGAGGAAGATGATGGAGGCTGAAATGCAGTTTTTGTTCGTGTAACATCTACGTTCGGAGTACCGGATCCATAAAATGTAACATATTCACCATATAAATCATACAATAATTTCTTAACTCTATCAAACATGCTTCAACATCATATTCAATATTTAAACCTTCTTTGCCATAATAACCGTCTAGATAATAAGACAAATATTGTAATTTGTGTCATGGATCAAAAACCATACCAATCAAATAAATATTTGGAAAATCCGTATAATAATTTAACCATTTTTGCTTCATAGCACTAACGGCTTCCTTTATTGCTGGGTCAGATTCACAATAAAAAAATGCACCAGCAATATTAATACTCTCAATAACAAATAAATGTGTTGTAGGAAAATAAATTTTAGAAAAATTTTGTGTAGCATTATAAAAAACTTTTAACAAATTGAAAACATTGTAACAAGCATCCTAATGAGCTTCAAAAAGTTGAATGTTAGGAACATGAAATTGAATAAAAGAAACTAATAAATCCCTATACTCATAACTTTGAGCAAGCAATTTATAAGTAGAATTCCAACGTGTTGGAACATCACGAGCAAATTTAATGGCATGTCTACCATTTTGTTTACAATATCTTGCCCATGCTTTCATTGTAGAAGGATTTCTCCATAAAAACATTAGGGCTTTTTAATAGGTTCAATAAAACATTGAAGAGTTTCTAATCCTTTTTGAACACATATATTTAAAACATGGCATGCACATGTTGATGAAAAAATGTACCACCAAGAAAGGGTTTGCATAAATCAATTAAAAGTGGAATAGCAGCGGTATTGACAGAAGCATTATCAAAACCAATTGCAAAAATTTTGTTTTCAATATTATACTCTGAAAAAATAATTCTAAGCTGTCTAAAAATATTTTGAGCATTGTGTGAATCATCAAAAACTCTAAAAGCAAGAATTCTTTTGGATTGTCCATGCATTATCCATAAAATGGCAAGTGACACCCAAGTATGAATGCGATTGCCAATGGTCAGTCCATATGTCGGCACATACGTAACACGACCATTATATTTTTTAAAATATTTTTCTAACTTTTTTTGTCTCTCACATAAATCTTTTCAAGTGTTTGTGTGAGCGTGGATCTAGGGACACGGCATGCAGCAGGGTTTAATGCTCGTCGACAATAGTTAATAAAGCCAACCCTCTCACCAAAACTGAATGATAAATGTTCTACTGCTACCATCCTAGCTAATTCTTCTCTATTTTGTTCATCATTATAACGAAATAATTGTTGATTAGGAGTAGCGTACCTGAGAATTGTGTTTGTGACCTCATTTGATCACTGCTTCTGGATGTTTGGCTTCAATATGCTTCCAATAAGTGCCATATCCTCCGGATCTGCTCCATTTATATACTTTGTTGCAGTAATTGCAAGCTACTGTAATGCTTCCATCTTCACTCCTAATTTCTTCATATGTTTGACAAAGAGATCAGATTTGCTCTGTTTCTGTATCAGATCTTTCCCTTTCTAGATCCACTTCCGGTGTATCAAAACCAAATCCGGAGGTGTATCAATATCAGGCATATTTTCTGACTGGCTTGTCAAATTGGGGGTGTTGTCATTGGGATCGAATTCAGAAATTATTAGAGGGGAGTAGGACAGTTTAGGCCTAAGTCTTCAGCATAGGCTCGACGTTGCAGATATTCGTGATAGGTGGAGTCGTTATGACTGAGATTATCGACCATAGGACCCTTACCTTTCATCGAAATCGAACGCCTAGGACCTTCACGGCTGTGACCCTTCCACTTCCACTTGCCATTTAAAAATAAATTTGGCAGAGAATTGGAAACTTAGAACTTAGAAGAATAATTGACTAATTGGAAATTAAATAAATTGGAAATAAGATAAATTGCAAATAAATAATGGAAATAAAAAATTGAAAATAAAATAAATTACAAAAAATAAATTGGATATAAAATTAATTGAAAATAAAATATATTGGAATTTGGAAATAAAATAAATTGCAAATAAAATAAATTGGATATAAAATTAATTGAAAATAAATATATTGGGAATAAATAAATTGCAAATAAATAAATTGCAAATTGGAAATAAAATTAATTTCAAATAAAATAATTAAAAATGAAATAAATATTAAAAACCTTGGAAACTTGGAGATTGAGATACTTATCACTTGAGACTTGAGAGTTGAGAGTGTGGAGAGAAATTAGAGAGAATTGAGAAGAAATCGGTGTGAGGAAAAATGGGGGGGGGGGGGGGGGGGGGGGGGGGGGGGTGGGGGTGTATTTATAGAAAAGAAAAAAAAAAAAAAATTGAAAAAAGGGGTAGCCGTTGGACCCAACGGCCTGCTGACATCAGCAGACCGTTGGGCCAAACGGTCGGTTGACATCAACCGACCGTTGGGCTCCAACGGCAGCCCAACAAAATTTTTTTTTTATTTTTTTATTCGTGGAACCGGCGGTTCGACCAAACTAATGAACCGGACCGGTCCACCCGGTTCAGGTTCCGGTTCTTGAACCGGAACCGGAAATTCGGTTCCGGTTCCGGTTTCGACGGTTCAATCGGAACTGTGCCAGGTCTACATAAGTACGGGTCCCCATGGGGCCCCGTACCCGCAGATTATTTTACCATCCCTAATTGAATTTAGGACATTGACTTAAATTTTAACATTAAATTAATATATATATATATATATATATATACATACAATTTTTTTTCTTTTTTATCGGAAATTTAAATATACACTTAAATACAAACATACACCATAGAAAAACATTTAACATACATTTAAAATTCATACATAAACTTAAATTTAATAGAACACAACATCTAAGTTTAATAAACTTTAAATTCAAACAAAATATTATTAGGTAAATAGACAAAGAGATTTGAGATTTATTTTTCCCTTAATATTTTTATATTTTAAAAAATAATTATATAAATACCGGGTCAAACGGGGCGGGTCGGGACATAAAGTGTTGACCCATATCCGATCCGATAAAAAACGGGTCAAAAAAGTTGACTCAAAACCCGACCTGAGCCCAGTTTTAAGTGCTCCAAACCTGTCCCAAACGGATCGGAGTCCCACCGGTTTGGGGTGGGTCGAGGATTTTGCCACCCCTAGATGGTATATGTACTTGTCATTCATGTCAGAATTTAATTATTCTATTAATATACAAAAAAGGAAAAAGAAAAAAAGTGAAATTTCTAGTATATATTAAACCTATCAATTCATCCAGCTCAAATTTTATCCACATCACATGAAGAAGGACCATATTACAAAACCAGACAAAAATACCTGTCTGATCAAAATAATCATCACCATACAAGTGGCGAAATCGTAATTGAAAAGCCAGAAATAATGAGATAAATCCATGATAAAGTGGGACCCTAAAAAACCTTGTAAGTTTGTAATTTTCATGAGCTGTGCCCTCCATTCTCCAATGCCAATCCGTTTACATGAGAAGCTAATAAGAATCGGATAGACCTTTCGCATAATTCCACAGAATCCAACATTTTGTGACCACAAACAAAGAATCCATACGTGGTCTATTGACTCACTACCGCTATAATAAGCTCTTCACTTTTTATATATTCTCTCTACCAAGCTCAAGAAATTCAAACAAGAGTTTTTGGTGTTCAATATTGTTTGTTGCTAGAGCTTCTTAATTTGGAAGACATTATTTATTTTATAATATTTGTAAGGTAGAAGAAGCAAAATGTTAGAAGGAAAAGCAGTGATTGGAGAGACAGATATGCTGCAAACCATGCAGCAAGATGCTCTTGATTTGGCAGCAAAAGCTCTCGATATCTTTGATGTCACTGAGGCTACTCAGATTGCTCGATTCATTAAGAAGGTAAATTATATGTATTTGCTATTATGTATTGAATGTTTTACTTGAATTCTTGTGTCCATATATGTATAGCTTGATATAATTATTATATAAACAAAAATGGTGTGTTTAATGCAGGAATTTGACATAACACACGGACCTGGTTGGCAATGCATAGTAGGGACTGATTTCGGTTCATTTGTGACACACTGCTACGGCTGTTTCATCCATTTTCATGTCGGTAGCCTCGCAATCTTGCTCTTCAGGGGCTCTGCTGCTCCGGACATGACTAACCACCAGCCTAAGCAATTCCCTGTTCCGGCGTTAGAATCTGTCAAATCATAGTGTTTATTTTTCATAAATTTGCTGCTCTTGATCTCCCTGTATTTGTTCTTTCTTAGTAGTGTAGATGATGATCACTAGAACTGAAAAAGAAAAAAAAGAGAGTTTGCAAATTTACATAGTATCCAGTTCTTATTTTCATTTTTTAAGTTGTGTGGTGTGAATTTGTTTGTCCCACAGCTGAAACTGTCACTAAAGTAGACAATTGCTAGTATCATAATAATGTTCATATTTGTTATGTTAATTTATGTCTTTTGATGCCAAAATTTCAAGCCTCTGCTTATTTATATCTAATCGGACTAATCTTGACTTCACCTGACGTGGGAAAAAAACAAAGATTTATAGCTCCAATTTCTTTTGGCAGGATATTGGAATTCGATTAACAGTAACAAATGAGATTTATATGTACTTATTTGACGGAAAATACTTTCTTCTCGGGAAATAACGAACATGTGAAGCAAATGTTATCGGTCGAACAACTGAAAATTCAAGATCCGGCCGGATTTTAACAATTTGGAAAACTTTCACCTTAGAAATTTTAAGCATAAATCTTCTGATCCGTTTCTTTTAAATATGAAATCATGTACGTACTTTGAAAGGCAAACATTTGTCTACAAATCAAAATGGTGCATATGGATCTATAATCTATTTTTGATTTTGGAACGGTACTGGTACCTGCAAGATACTGTTAAAAAATTTAATTTGATAGTTACAATACATGAACATTATCGATACATGGTGGTTATAACATACATCTTGTCTTTTTTTTTTTTTAAAAATATTAAATTTTTTTTTTTTTTTTTAATTCATCATTTATTTTAGCAATTGGATTTATTTTGAAATATTTTATACTATTACATAAATTCAAGGTTTTTTTTTTGGGAGACCCACAATTTAGTTTACACCGGACCTAGGGGTTAAGCTAGAAATTTGGCTTTAACACAAAAATTAATATTAATATTTAAGAAATAAGTTGTTAAAAAAACGTGATACCTTTATCTCAAAGGTAGTGTCACGAAAAATATATATTAATTTTGGGAATTAAAATATAACTTATCGCTATTTTATATCTCGAATATTATCTAGAATCAAATATTAATTATTTTATGTAATTAACAAACAATGTAGAGTAAAATTTAAAGAATTGTATCAAGATACAATAACTCAATGAGTATAGTAGAAGAAGACAATAAGCCTTCAATATATATATATATATATATATATATAAAGTCTTTCTATTATCGGTTCGAACTGACAAAAGTTATATCAGTTCCTTGTACGTGGGCCACTAGATTTAAATACTTTGACTGATAAGTGCATACAGCCAAGTCAAAGTATTTAAATCCAGTGACCCACATGTAAGGAACTGATATAACTTTTATCAGTTCGAACTGATAATAGAATTTCTGTATATATATACACACACACACACATGAAAAAGGTAAGCCTTTAATATTTACTTGGTTTTTTGCAATGAAAATATATTAAATAACAATGTATACTTGACTAGACAATAATGTATGAAATAATAAGAAATTATTTATTATTGGAAATTAAAATCATAATAGAAAATGAGATTGATCTTGTATCCTATAAGTAATTTTACATTCAAACCCATGCTAATTAAAAGAAGTAATTTAATATGCATAATTCTTTATAAGATTTTACATGTTCTTCTGTAAACAAAGTTCAATTTAACAAAACAAAAAATTCATTAAAGAATATAATTTTGCATGTTTTGCAAACAAAACTCATGTTCAATTTATTGTAAAAAAAAAAGTTCAAGTTATTTTGTATGTTGTCCACGTTTTCGGTGTATATAATTGAGGTCACCATTTTTTGTTTGTTTTTGGATTTCTTAGATCATATGCACTGGAAACCAAATAATAATAAAAAAAGGTTACTGGTTTTTTTTTTTTTATATGCACTAATCTTTATGAGAAGTGATTTTTTTTTAGAGTAATGCTACACTACCCAAATTTGGTGCCCAAATGATGTGGCAACACTTTAGACCATTCATTTAAATTGTATTAGATTTGCATGATTTAAATGAATGGTCTAAAGTGTTGCCACATTATTCGGGCACCAAATTTTGACAATGTAGCATTACTCGTTTAAAATAAGAAATATATTAAAAGAAATAATTCTGCAACATATCAAATTATAAAAATTTGGAAATATATCATTTGTGTGGATAGACTTGGAAGATAATATTTTAATTGTAATTCAATGATTTTGAATTAAGTTAAAAGTCAGGATTTCTTAGGGATCATTTGTTTTTTACACTTGAAAATTAATGGGTATGAATTGAACTTATTAAGTTATTTTGTTTGTTTTGTTAAATGGTCAAACAATATAAAAAAACTACTTAAAAAATAAAGTAAGAAATCCCAACTTTTAAGTTGATTCCAAATCATTAGATTATAAATAAAATGTTCTCTTATAAGTCTAAAGCACTACTGTACCGGTGGACACTTTAAACCAAACCCGAACAGGTCGGGTCGAGTTGGATCCAGTTAAGTGGAAATAAAATTGTTGAAATCTCCCTTTAAAAAAAAAAAAAATACTTGAAATCGGTTTTATATTCAAACCTGATAACCCGACCCAAATTCTTTTAATATAAAATGAAAAAAATAAATAAATTGATAAACAAACAAAGAAACATTCATTTGATTCAGCTATACCTGAGACAAGACATCACCATTCACCGCCGCCGCCGCTCTTCTCCATTCACGGCAGCCAGCGCCGCTCGGCGACGCCGTTTTACTCTCCTCTACGTCTCTGCTCGGTAACTGTGCTCTTTTAGAAATTGTTCATTGATGAGGAAAATTAAGATTTGAGTAAAGATAGGTTTTTGCTGCTGGGTTTCCTATTATGTGTTTCTTAAATTTATTTATAAATGAGTTAGCATGATTGTATTGTACTTATTGATGGTGTTTATATTGAAATTTTAAATTTTAAAATTGATTGTACTATTATAGCTTAGAGCAACCACAATGGTTGAGACCCAAACACAAGATTCATTTGTGCCACATCATCAAAAATGGGTTTTGTTTTTAAAGAATGGATCTTGCCATTTGGATCCACTTTATTTGGGTCACATTTTCCCACAATGAGACTAAATTGGAAAAGTAAAAGTGGATCCACTATATACGGTCTTTCTATTATCAGTTCAAACTAACAAAAATTATATCAGTTCCTTGTATGTGGGCCATTGGATTTAAATACTTTGACTGACAAGTGCATACAGCCAAGTCAAAGTATTTAAATCCAGTGGCTCACATGCAAGGAACTGATATAACTTTTGTCAGTTCGAACTGATAATAAAATTTTTGTATATATATATATATATATATATATATATTCAATAATTATCATAATTTAAAATAAATTTTTTTATTAATTTAAAATTATCACAACCGAATTACATCAACAATAAAATAAATATTTAAAACAAAATATTGTATAATATTAGACATGGCGTCGGTTTCAGTTCGGTTGGGTTCCGGTCCGGTTTCGGTTTTGGTTTCGGTTTTAAAGGTTCGGTTTGGTTCCAATTTTAAAGGTTCAGTTTTGAAGGTTTGGTTCTAGTTCTATTCCGGTTTCGGCTCGGTTCCGGTCCGGTTCCGACCGTTCGGTTTCGACGGTTCAGTTTCAGTTTCGGTTTCGGTCTGATTTCGGTTTCGGTTTCGATTTCGATTCCAGTTTCGGTTTTGAAGGTTGGTTTCGGTTCCAAACCTTCAAAAAATTAATGTTTTCATTCAAATTATATAATTTATTTAAAATATCAACACTATCAATAATTATTTAACAAAATATAATTATCATTGAAATAAAATTTTATAATTGAAATTAAATTTATTTATATTTTTTTCATTATATATAATTATTGAAATTAATAATAATATATTTAAATTATAATAATTTAAGTATATATATTAAATTTATTTATATTTTTTCATTATATATATAATTATTGAAATTAATAATTATATATTTAAATTTAAATAATTGAAATATATATATTAAATTTATTTATATTTTTTCATTATATATAATTATTAAAATTAATAATTATATATTTTAATTTAAATTATATAAATATATATATATATATATATATATATATATAAACCCAACCCAATCATTGGGCAAGACCCAAATTGAGTTCCAAATTTGGAACCCAATTTGGATCTACTTGGGTGGAGCCCACAAGTGGGTCTTTTTTTTTTTGGATCTCTTTTTTCACTATTGTAGATGCATTAGACCCAAATAAAAGTGGGTCTCTACAAATGGGTCTCTTTTTATCCACAATTGTGAATGCTCTTAGTGGGGTTTCCTATTAAGGTTTTTGAAATTTTAAATATTAATTTAATTTACTATTTATTTCTTTTAATTTACTTTTCAACTTTCACACTTCCATTTCATTTCTCTGCTGCTGCTCTGTTGTTTAGTTTCTCTCCGAATTTACTAGTAAAAATTCATGCTATATTTTCTTTGATTATCAACTGTTTTTTTTTTGGTGTGATTACTGTGGAAAAATTATGGCATCCAGTTTTTCTAGTCATTGTTGATTATAATAATGTTATCCATTGTATATTGTATTGTGGAGCCTTAAATATGATGTCCAAATATATGAATATTAATGTTGCAGATTTAAAGATTACGGAGGTCCAGATTGTTGCCATGGATCAAATCTCAGAGTTGCCCGATTTTATTATTCATCACATTATGTCTTACCTATCTACACAAGAGGCAACCCAAAAGTGTGTCTTGTCAAAGAGATGGAATCATTTACAAACAGCGTTTCCCATCTTGGATTTTGATCTAATTTACTTTGAAGAAAAAGATTTGACAACCTGGAGGACGGAAAGAAGAAATTATAACATAAATAAGTTCATACGATTTGTTGATGCTTCCCTACTACGGTTTTGCGAGGCTAAGGTTTCTCCGCAGAAATTTAGGCTATCCATGAAAGTCTTTGGTGTTGAAAGAACCGCTTCTCTTCTTGACAAGTGGATAGAACTTGCTGTGGCTAATGGGGTAAAAGAGTTAGATTTAAATGTCTATATAACTTATAATAGGAGGTACAGTTTGTTCGAGCAATGGTAAAAGATAGGATGTACAGTCTGCCTGGAACAATATCTTCTGCTAAATTTGTGACGACTTTGAAGCTATGTGGTTTTAACTTGGAGCCGACCTTTGCATATACTATAAAGGTTCCATTCTCTCAAAAAGCTAGTACTGAACGCAGTCCATATAGATGAACAAATGGGTCAGAAGTTTATTAGTGAATGCCCTTTACTTGAAGAATTGTTTTTATCCCTCTGTTTGCATTGTAAACGTATTCGTGTCTCTCATGCACCCAAATTGAAGATTCTGACAGTTAAGGGTTCTTCCTCAAGCTTCTGTAATTATGGTTCTATTTTCTGTGATGTTGAAAGTATTGAGATTGTTGCCCCAAGTCTCCAACAATGCACCCTTATAGATGTTGATGGGTCCGTGATTGACATGGTTGGGTGTGCTGATTTAAAGTATTTCAATTTAACTGGTGTCAAAATCTTAGTCCAAGAGTTTCATAAACTTATCTCGAAATTTCCGTTGCTTGAGAAGCTGATTGTGAATTGTTATGTTCTTGAATCAATTTCACTTTCAAGTAATCGACTGAAGGAGTTAAAGATTCTTCACTGTCAGTTTTTAAGGGTCATTGATATCGATGTTCCTAGTTTACTTTCCTTTTCCTATAAGTTTTATGATAACCCTGCAAGTTTTAAGGGTCATTATTTTTTTCATAGATAGCATAACTAATCCACTCAAGCATAACTAATCCACTCAATTGTTATATATATATATATATTGACGGTATATATCTATCCACTCAATTGTTGTATCAGATATGATAGTTTCACATTGTTTTTGTTGTATTCGATATGGTAGTTTCATACTTTGACAACTTAATTGAGCCTTGACTCTAAATTGAATAGGTAGTTTGTTTTGGTTGAATTGAATTGTTCAATTGAGTTTGACTTTAAAAAGAAAATAAATAAAAAAGCAAGGAAAGAGAAAGATTGGGCTCTTTTTAAACTTAGAAAGATTAGGCCCTGATTTCACAAAACCAACAACAACAAAAAATTGTTTAAAAAAAACAAAAAACAAAGAAGAGATATATTGGGCCAGTTGCAGGCCCCAATAAAATGATGGGTTTGCCACTCTCACGGGCCGGCCATGCTTGGGTTTGTCTAAAATATCAAATTATATGAATGTTGTTATCTACAACATTCTTATTATTTATAAGGGAAAATTTTGTTTGGATCCGAAAAATAGTTTTTTAAAAATGAGAATAAATTTGTAATTAATTGTTATTGTAAATATAAATGAGTAAAATTGGATCTTACTGCTTCTCCTTTTGTGAGAATGAGATACTTCACTGGTCACAAATTGATTTTTTGGAAAGAAAAAATATATGATAAAGTAATAACAAAATAAGAGATAAACTAACAAATAGGGACATTTTAGACTATTTAAAAAAAAAAAAAAAAAACAGATAAAATTGACCACTAACGACATGGTATGTTTTTATAATTTTGGACAAATGTTCCATATAACTATAATTACACATAAATTTGGGGGTGTTTATGCAATCTGTCCTTCCTATTAATTAAACTTTCACACTTCCATTTCATTTTTGTGCAGTCTACTCTCGACTGCTCTGCTGCTGCTCTGGTGTTTACTCTCTCTCCGAATTTACCGGTAAAAATCACTCTGGTATTTTCTTTGATTATAATCTCTTTATTCCATTATTTTACTGCTATTCATACAATTAATTTCTCTGTATGAAATTTCAAATTTTACCGTTCGATTGATTGGGTTTGTTTAGGGTTTTGTCTTTTTTTTTTTAATTTTAATTTTTTTTGTTTTTTTGTTTTTGTTTGTGTGTGTGTGTGTGTGTGTTTGTGATTATTATTGAAAAATAATGGCATCTAATTTTTCTAGTCATTGTTGATCGTAATAATTTTATTCATATATATATATTCCTTTTGTATATTGTCTTGTGGAGCCTTAAATATGATGGCCAAATATATGAATATGAATGTTTCAGATTTAAAGATTACGGAGGACCAGATTGTTGTCATGGATCGAATCTCAGAGTTGCCGGATGTTATTATTCATCACATTATGTCTTACCTTTCTACACTAGAGGCAACTCAAACGTGTGTCTTGTCAAAGAGATGGAATCATTTACAAACATCGTTTCCCATCTTGGATTTTGATCTAATTTACTTTGAAGAAAAAGATTTGGAAACCAGGAGGAAGAAAAGAAAAATTTATAATATAAATAAGTTCATACAATTTGTT
This sequence comes from Acer saccharum, assembly GCA_030490815.1. Taxonomy (NCBI): domain Eukaryota; kingdom Viridiplantae; phylum Streptophyta; class Magnoliopsida; order Sapindales; family Sapindaceae; genus Acer; species Acer saccharum. The sequence goes on along the minus strand of CM059867.1, from coordinate 17,115,442 downwards.
GATGCTTCCCTACTACCGTTTTGTGAGGCTAAGGTTTCTATGCAGAAATTTAGGCTATCCATGAAAGTCTATGATGCTGAAAGAGTCGCTTCTCATCTTGAAAAGTGGATAGAACTTGCTGTGGCGAATGAGGTAAAAGAGTTAGATCTAAATGTTGAAACAATTGGTGATAGGAGGTATAGTCCTCCTGAAACAATATTTTCAGCTGAATTTGTGACGACTTTGAAGCTAGGTGGTTGTAACTTGGAGCAGTCCTCTGCATATACTATAAGGTTCCATTTTCTCAAAAAACTAGTACTAAACGCAGTCCATATAGATGAACAAGCGTTTCAGAAGTTTATTAGTGAATGCCCTTTACTTGAAGATTTGTTTTTATCCCTCTGTTGGCATTGTAAATGCATTAGTGTCTCTCATGCACCCAAATTGAAGATTCTGACTGTTAATGCATCTCCCTCCTCAAACTTCTGTGATGATAATTTGTTCGGTGAAGTTGAAAGTATTGAGATTGTTGTCCCGAGTCTTCAACAATGCACCCTTATAGATTTTCATAGGTCATTCGTGATTGACATGGTTGGGTGTGCTGATTTAAAGTATTTCAATTTAACTAGTGTCAAAATCTTAGTCCAAAAGCTTCATAACCTTATCTCGAAACTTCCGTTGCTTGAGAAACTGATTTTGAAGGATTGTGTTCTTGAAAGAGTTTCACTTTCAAGTAATCGACTAAAGGAGTTACAGATTATTTGTTGCCCTCGTTTTAAAGGTCATTGATATCGATGTTCCTAGTTTACTTACCATTTCCTATGAATTTTATGCTAATCCTGCTCATTCAATAAATGTCCCGCATCAATGCTCATGGAAAGTCAGATTTTCATTTGATTGTCAGCGATATAGATTTCTTATTTGGCTCGATAGAATAAAAAAAATTCTGGAATTGCCCCATCAAATTGAAGAGTTAAGCATATCTATTTCCATTCGGTACCCGGTATGTCTATAAATTGCTTATTATGTTTGTTTCTTGCTTCTATTGGTTTTTCTTTCTTTCTTTAATCTAACTTGCATTTATATTTTGGTTATGACTTATAAAGGATTTAGGATGTTTGGAAAAATTCAAAAACTTTTCGCTCTCACTCCCTCGTGAAGTTGGAAATTTGACTATAGAAGTACTAGCTCTACCACCTTCGGATTATGCAGCTTTGTTGGATTGCTTACTCTGTATTTGTTATCCAAAGATATTGTCTATAAAACCATACAATGGCCAATCATCAATCGAATTCATCATGGTAAGCCATTTTGTCATTAATTCTTTTTTTTTTTTTTTTTACATTAATATGTTATATGATCAACATATATAATTCATATATATTCTATTTATTTTCGTGTGCAAGTACTATACAAGTAAATCTTGTGAACACAGATTATTATGAGGGAATGAAAGAAAAGTTTTAGTTTTTTGACTCCAAATTTACGAGGCAAAGTAAAATCTATCACAAAATGGGTTGGATTTAAATGATTCTAGTTGTGAAACAAGTTGAGTTTAGCATCATCTATGAGTAATATAGAAGTTTTCAATGGAAGATTTAATTCTGGTAGATATAGTAGCAAAAATTGAATGATAGGTTATTTTGAATGTCCATGTTTAATTTTGTAGTTATTCCAAATTTGCTTTATTTACAGTGGCTTTATGAGAAAATGACGAAGAGAGATGCAAAATGTTGCAACGGTCACGGAATCAAGTATTGGCACAATTACTTGAAAGATTTCAAGATTGAAAGCTTCATACCATTGAATGATCCAAACCTCTTCATATAGATAATTTGATGGTCGAATTGCCTAATCTTCCACCGGGAACTATTCGATTTCGTCTAGATTGGTGTTTTTTTGAACATATTGATGAGGTGTAGGACTTATGTATATAACTTTATACTTAGTTTGGAGAATGAAGTTATGACCAGTAATAGCTGGTAAGCTGGTACACAGGTTGGTTTCGTTTATTACATGAAGGACAATGTAAAAAGATGATCAAGCTGAAATTGCATATACAGTTAAAAAAAAAAAAAACCCTTTTTTTCATATATACCACTTACGAAAACAATATTTACAAAAATGATGACAAATTTGTCATTAAGAGATCTACAACAATCTGGACAGGAAGACCACAAACAGTAAGTATCTAAGGAAATTCATGAGAAGCCAAACGATCAGTAACTTGATTGCCCTTACAATAGATGTAGGGGACGATTGCCTTTACGACAGATAACATTTACAAGAAGCCAAAAAAAAAAAAAAAAAACCCTACGGAATTGAGGGAGATGGACCATGGAATAGTCGCACACGATTCGAAACTTACTCCAACCTAACTAATGAGCATAATCCACTCCCTTAATTACACCATATAATTCTGTTTGAAATGGCAACATAATCCTAAAGCAACCTTTTACAAACCAATGACAAGTGCCAAAAATATCACCACAACTAGAAATATATACCTGGTGTCCCACAAGAACTATTAGGGCTTGTTTGGTGCGCCGTACTGGACAGTACTAGCACATCGTACAGTACTAATTCAATACAGTATGGTGTTTGGTAATATTTTATATTTGTACTTAGCTGTATGACATACTCATTTTATATGGTCCAAACCGTATTAAACTATACGGTGGGGAGACGTGTTTCTCGGCATCCTTCGTCGAGGATGCTGCCGGCGACCACCGGAGGAATCTGTGAAGTTTGAAGCATCAGATCTATCATTGTGAAGGCGACTATTGTAGAGGAGGAGGCCACAAATCCAGTATAGAGGCTGTGCCTCCATTTTTTTTTTCTAGTTTTTATGGCCACTGGTCAGTGGGGAGGATGGTCAGATCTGTACGGTCGATGACCGGAGAAGCTCATTGTACCGGCGGTGGGGGCCAACTCGCGTCAACAGAGGCGGTGCACTGTGGAGTTGAGCAACAATGGTGATGGGCTGTTTGGGTTTTTGGGGTAGATTTGTCAAAATTAATATTTATAAATATTATTTTAAATAATAAAAATTGGAAATATATATATATATATATATATATAATTAGTCAATCCTGTAACTTTATACTATCCATACCAAACATTGTATAACTTTATACTATCAATACCAAACATATTATAGTACTAAATTTAATCAAATACAATCTAATACTATCCGGTACAATCCTATACGATACCGTACAGTCCAGTATTGTATGGTGTGCCAAACATACCCAATGTTTATGAGAAACATTGTAAGGATACAAAATGTAGCAATTCTAACATCATTAAGTATTGGTGGCATTATTTAAAAGATTTCAAGATAAAAAGTTTCGTACCATATAAACCTCTCTGGTATAAATAATTTAAGGGATATTATCATTTGAGTCCTTATGTTTTTTTGAATTATCCGTTTTTTACTCACTTATTCATTTTTTATTGGATTGGTCTTTATGTTTTTAAAAACCACTCAATTTCGTCATTCTGTGAGTCAGCCGTTAGTGTAACTTAATGGAAAGGGCTATTTTTGTCATTTCTCAATGGTGTGACAGTTGTGTGCCATGTGTAATGATAATAAAATAAAATATAAAATATAAATAAATAAAGAAAGAGATCCGGTGAGAGAGGGAAAAGTCACCCTTACCCTTGAATCCTTGACAACAAAACCAAAACCAAAGCCTTTGGTCCCCACTCGACCACTTCTTTCCAAGAGACACAAAATCCTTCGTGCATTTTTCATTCCTCTCTAAAAACCTTCGAACCAACGACCGTCGAAGCTTCGTAGAGACTGGAAAGAGTACGACAATCCCCCATCACCGGCGAAAGAGGAGAAAATTGAAACTGGTGAGTTCAAGTCTAGGTTTTTGATTTTCTTTTCTTTTCTTTTCATGAAACTAGTTCTAAATAGGTTTTTTTTCTTTCTTTTTTTTTTTTATTTTTTTTATTTTATTTTATTTTTTTTAAGAGGGGGGGGGGGGGGGGGGGGGGGGGGGGGGGGGGGGTGGGTTTGGGGGTTGTGCTTTTGCATGCAGTTGGTTTAATAACATGTTAATTTTGTTTTTGTTGAAAAAAATTAGATTTTTCAAATGTTGTTTTGTGTTTTGTGTTCAAGTTTCTTTTTTGTTTGATTTCGGTTGGAAGTAGGTGTTTTGTAGTATTTTTTCGAGGCTTTTGCTTGAAGTTGGTTAAATAGCAGATAAATTTATTTTTTATTGGAACAATTTTAGATTTTCTAAATTTGTTGTGTTTTGTGTTCAACTTTCAATTTGGGGGGGGGGGGGGGGGGGGTGTGTGGAAGATTCGTTTTTAATTTTTTAATTTTTTATGTTGTATTGTGTATTCGGATGTTAGGGTTTGTTCTAAGTGAAATGAATTGGGGGGGGGGGGGGGGGGGGGGTGGGGGCGGCTTTTGCTTGAACTTGGCAAAACAACAGATAAATTTCCTATTTATTGAAAAAGATTCGTTTTTAATTTTTTGGTGTGTGGGGCGGCTTTTGCTTGAACTTGGCAAAACAACAGATAAATTTCCTATTTATTGAAAAGATTCGTTTTTAATTTTTTAATTTTTTATGTTGTATTGTGTATTCGGATGTTAGGGTTTGTTCTAAGTTTTTCGGTTTTATTTATGTCTGATGTTGCTGTTTTTGTGAAGTCTGGTTAAATTGACAGACCAAGTTGATGACGTGTGTTGCATGGGTATGGTTTTTGCATGGACTTGCATCAATTGACAGAAAAATTGTTCTTTGTTTTAACCAACTTCAAATTTAATATTGTATATACTGACAATATCAATCAATTGTTGCAGGGCTCAAACCAATTGATGCAGCACAAGCAGGGTAAAGCATAATGAATGCAGCACAAGCAGGGCTCCCACAACACATGTGGCTGATGTTTGCTCCCAAATAGGTTCAAATGCCAAACCCTTAAGGGGTTTTTATTAATCTTTTATATAGTTTTGTGTCAGATTTGATAAACACTAAAATTCTGGACATGTTTTTGTGATATCCAAGTCTGATTGTCAGGTTAATTTATTAGGATGATATTGGAGTTATTTGGCAGTGGCCATAACTTCTTTTGGTTGGTTGATTGTCAATAGGTTTCAATGACATGAAGGGATAAACCCTAATATTTTGTGCTTGCTGGTTTCTAAACAGTGTTATGCTTGATTGCCATTAGTTTATGAAATTAGTTAGTGTGGTCTACATTTTAGTGGTTGTGTTCTTATTATGTGTGGTCTACATTTTAGTGGTTGTGTTCTTATTATGTGTGGAGTGTTATTTATTATGCTTGATTGCCATTAATTTCCTGTTTTATTTCTGACTTGCAAATGATACATACTGACAATACATTATTTCATGCATCATCCTCATTACATTACATTATCTTATGTATGAAACTCATTCATTACGTGTAGGAGTCATACAAAAACATATACCTAGCAACATAGTATGAAATAAGACAATCACTTTCAACCAAGCCAAACTCCTATGCACTTTCTTGTAGTTGGTAGTGAACACACGAAACTGAGTGTTGTCATATGCACATGTTGATTCTGCACATGTCATGTGAGATACAAATTCTTCTGTACTTTCCCATTCTTCATTATCAGGAGACCACCACTTGAAATAGTTGCATACATCACAACCAAAAATAGTCTATTAGGATTCTTACTCGTCTCGGAGACCCATAATGCTGCTTTCTTCCCATTCCCACTATTGCATAATCTATTTTTAACCTTGATCGATCTAGCTTTTTCACTCATGCTGCTTGATGATGTCATGTTTTGTTGATATTTATTGCCAAAAAGAATATAGGCTTTTTGGTTGATTTATGCTTGTAACAAAAAAATTGATGTATGAAGAGAGGAAACCAAATAAGAAAGAGAATGAGTGTTTTATGCTTGTGAAAGGAAAAAAAAATTCTGGAAAAATTGATGTTTGAATACAAGACAGTGTTAATGAAAAATGAGGACAACATGGTGCTTTTATAAAGCATTTTGTGACTGTTGTTCAACAGTCACAATATTGATTTTTAGTTAATTTTTTATTCAACAACATCAAGGGTAAAAAGGTAATTTCCTAAGGGCATTTCTATTTTTAATGCATTACTTTTTCAGGTGAAATTGTAAACTTCATGTTAATGAGGGCATTTCTGTTTTAACAGTATTTGGTAAATTTATAATTGTCGATTTTTTAAAGAGTAGAATTGTACTTTTAGTCATTGAAACTAAAGCCATTGGCAATTAATCATTTTGCATTGTCTGTAACGGTTGACTGTCAAAATTATGGTCAGATTGACCAAATTGAGTGGTCAAATTAGGGACCAATTTAGTGAAAAGTAAATAAGTGAGTAAAAACTATATAATTCAAAAAAATATATATATAGGGATTTAAATGATAATATTCCATAATTAATTTAATGATTGAGTTTAGAGATGGGCGTGGGGGCCCAATGGGGCGGGGGAGGGTACCCCCACTCCCATTCCTCAAACCTCCCCCCACAATCTCCCCCAAAACCCATTTGGGGGGACTGGGGTGGGGGCAGGTCCCCCCTCCCCCTCCCCCCTCCCCCTCCCCCACACCCAAAACTCATTTCCCCCGTTTCTTTTCAATTTCAATTTTCAATTTGAAAATCGAAAATCCAAATTTAGAATCCAGACATTCCAATATTTAATTTGACACTGTTAAAATATTCAATCCAAAAAGTAATAAAAATATAATACAAAATCCAAAATACAATACAAAATAATTTTTTTATATAAAAAAAGAATAAAAATAATATATATATATATATATATATATATATTATTTTGGAGGAAATGGGGTTTTGGGTTTGGGAGTAAGTACCCCCACCCCCCCAAACCAAAATCTATTTGGGGGCAAAATTTGTCCCAAAAACCCCATGGGGACCCGTGGGGGATGGGACCCCATGGGTAAACACCCAACCCTAATTGAGTTATCTAGATTTTCAAGAGAAACTATTCGGTTTCATTTAGATTAGTGTTTCTTTTTCACATATTTGATGAGGCTAGTATAAGACTATTGTTTATGAAGTTCAATGCTCAAATAGTCTTATACATAACTTTATATTAATTGGAGAATGAATATGAGTGGACTGATTTTTTTCTTATAAAAAAAATACATGAGAAAAGCCAATTTCTTTGAGATTTATATACTATTAAAATAATAATTAATAAGATGACCTAGTGATTTATCTTGATTGATTACCCGGATAATCCTTGGTCTCGCTATTCTATTTATAAATTACACTAAAGCAATGAAAGAACATAATATAAATACATACATTTATGTGGCACACAACAACTTGGTGCCCATAAATTTTTAGAAATCAAAATCATCTTGATTAGGCTTCGATGAAGTCAACATTTTGTACGGATCTGAACAAAATGTTATTTTGTTATCTACAATATGAGAAAAACTTGGATGCACCCGGTGCATCAATCACCATTGGTGATTGGTGCACCGGGTGCACCAAGATTTTATCCTACAATATTCATACCAAAAACTATTGTCCGGGGTCGCAATAGTTAAAAATTAAAATTGACCACTTATGATATGATATGCTTTTGTAATTTTGGACAAACGTTGCACATGACAATAATTACACCTAAAATTAGGGGTAGTTGGGAAATTTGTCCTTCCCATTAATTAAACTTTCACACTTCCATTTCATTTTTGTGCAGAGTCTACTCTCGACTGCTCCGCTGCTGCTCTGGTGTTTACTCTCTCTCCGAATTTACCGGTAAAAAATCACTCTATATTTTCTATGATTATAATCTCTTTTTTCCGATACTTTACTGTTATTCATACAATTACTTTCTCTGTATGAAATTTCAAATTTTACCGTTGGATTGCTTGGCTTTGTTTAGGGTTTTGTCTTTTCTTATTTGTGTGTATGATTATTGTTGGAAAATAATGGCATCTAATTTTTCCAGTCATTGTTGATTGTAATAATTTTATTCATATATATTCCATTTGTATATTGTTTTGTGAAGCCTTAAATATGATGCCCAAATATATGAATATGAATGTTGCAGAATTAAAGATTATGGAGGATCAGATTGTTGCCATGGATCGAATCTCAGAGTTGCCCGATTTTATTATTCATCACATTATGTCTTACCTTTCTACACTAGAGGTAACTCAAACTTGTGTCTTGTCAAAGAGATGGAATCATTTACAAACATCGTTTCCCATCTTGGATTTTGATTTAATTTACTTTGAAGAAGAAGATTTGGAAACTGGGATGAAGAAAAGAAGTTTTCGTATAAATATAGATAAGTTCATACAATTTGTTGATGCTTCCCTACTACGGTTTTGTGAGGCTAAGGTTTCTATGCAGAAATTTAGGCTATCCATGGAAGTGTTTGATGTTGAAGGAGTTGCTTCTCTTCTTGACAGGTGGATAGAACTTGCTGTGGCGAATGAGGTAAAAGAGTTAGATTTAAATGTCCAAACAACTGAAACAAGTAATTATAGGATGTATAGGATGGTAGAAGAGTTAGATTTCAATGTCCGAACATATAAAGATAGGATGTATACTCTGCCTGGAACATTATTTTCAGCAAAATTTGTGACGACTTTAAAGCTAAGTGGTTGTAACTTGGAGCAGTCTTCTGCATATACTACTATAAGGTTCCTTTCTCTCAAAAAGCTAGTACTGAACGCAGTCCATATAGATGAACAAATGGTTTAGAAGTTTATCAGTAAATGCCCTTTACTTGAAGATTTGTTTTTAGGACTCTGTTCTCATTGTAAACGTATTCGTGTCTCTTGTGCACCCAAATTGAAGATTCTGACAGTTGATGGATCTTCCTCAAGCTTCTGTGATTCTAAGTCTATTGTCTGTGATGTTGAAAGTATTGAGATTGTTGCCCCAAGTCTCCAACAATGCACCCTTATAGAAGTTTATAGGTCATGCATGATTGACATGGTTGGGTGTGCTGATTTAAAGTATTTCAATTTAACTAGAGTCGATATCTTAGTCCAAGAGTTTCATAAACTTATCTCGATATTTCCGTTGCTTGAGAAGCTAATTGTGAATTGTTGTGTTCTTGAATCAATTTCACTTTCAAGTAATCGGCTGAAGGAGTTACAGGTTCTTCACTGTCGTTTTTTAAGGGTCATTGATATTGATGTTCCTAGTTTACTTACCTTTTCCTATGAGTTTTATGGTAATCCTGCTAGTACAATAAATGTCCCTAATCCATGCTCATGGAAAGTCGGATGTTCACCTGTTTGTCATCAATCTGAAGTTCTTATTTGGCTCGATAGTGTAAAAAAATTTCTGGAATTGCCTTATGAAATTGAAGAGCTAAGCATATCTATTTATTTTCTGGACAAGGTATGTCTATAAATTGCTTATTATTAACATTTTAGTTGTGTTTGTTAATTGTTTCTTGCTTCTTATTTTTTATCTAACTTGCGTTTATCTTTTGGTTATAATTTATCAAGGATTCATTTAATTTGGACAAATTCAAAAAATGTTCGCTATCGCTACCCCGTGAAGTTAGGAATTTGACTATAGGCGTAGGAGCTGTGCATCCTTCGAATTATGCAGCTTTGTTGGATTGCTTACTCTGGATTTGTTATCCAAGGATATTGTCTATAAAACAATACACTGACCAATCGTCAATCGAATTCATCATGGTAAGCCATTTTGTCATTAATTCTTCTTATTTTTTTTTTAAACATAAATATGCTATATGATCAACGTATGTATTTCATATACATTCTATTTATTTTCTTGTGCAAGTACTATACAAGTAAATCTTGTGAACATAGAGATTATTACGGGGGAAGGAAAGAAATTTTTTAGTTTTTTGACTCGAAATGTTTAGTTTTTTTACTCTAAATTTAAGAGGCAAAGTGATCTCTCACAAAATGTGCTGGATTTAAATGATTTTTTTTTTTTTTTTTTTTTTTTTTTGAAATGGGATTTAATTGATTCTAGTTGTGAAACAAGTTGAGTTTAGCATCATCTAAGGATAATACAAAAGTTTTCAATGGAAGATTTAATTCTAGGAGATATAAATAGCAAAAAATGAATGATAGGTTATTTTGAAATGCACATGTTTAATTTTGTATCTATTCCAAATTTGCTTTTATTACAGTTGCTTTGCGAGAAAATGATGAAAAGAGATGCAAAATGTTGCAACGGTCACGGAATCAAGTGTTGGCACAATTACTTGAAAGGTTTCAAGATTGAAAAATTTGTACCGTTGGAAGATTTGAAACCTCTTCATATAGATAATTCGATGGTTGTGTTGTCTAATCTTCTACCAGGAACTATTCGATTTCGTCTAGATTGGTGTTTTTCTAAACATAATGATGAGGCGTTGGACTTATGTATTAACTTTATAATTAGTTGGGCGAATGAAGTTATGAACAGCAATAGCCGCTACATAGGTTGGTTTATTACATTAAGGACCATGTAAAACGATGATTATAGTTAATGTATTTTTACTGTTTTACACATAATTTTTTGATAATTTCATTTTTTTTTTTAAAATGAATAGATCAAGCTGAAATTGCATATAAAAAATGTTAAATCTCAACTAGGTTAGCACCCCTCAAACCCTAAATCATTTGCATGAAACCCTGTAAACCGATCAATTTATTGAGATAAAAAAAAAAACATATATACATAAAGTTAATGGAAAAAAGACCTTTTTATTTTGTTTTTTACATACCACTTTCCAAAAGCAACATTTACAAATCAATTCCAACAACTATTAATGCATATGAGAAACTTTATAATGTTTATGATTGATTTATCTAGATTTCTGTAAGTACCGTAGGCATTATTAAGGATATAAAATGTAGCAATTCCCACATCATCAAGTATTGGCGGTATTATTTGAATGATTTCAAGATCAGGAGTTTTGTTCCATATAAACCTCTCCATATAGATAATTTAATAATTGATTTATCTAGATTTCTGGAAGGAACTATTCGGTTTCATTTAAATTGGTGTTTATTTTTAACATATTGACGAGTCTGGTGTAAGACTATTGTTTATTAAGTTCAATACTCCAATAATCTTATGCATAACTTTATATTTAGTTGTATACAGTCGGATCCTGTCCTCCCCAAACGAGGAGCACCATGACAACGGCCTGAGCCGGTACTTGTACTGTCTCCAGACGAGCTGAATAGCTACAACTGCCCAAAGTCCTCCATCCGAGGGAATAATATCTTGCACTGTTATTCACTATTTCATTAACAAATGTGTACCTGAAATGTCGTGACATTATATTTTACATCTTTGGCTTTGAGGTCGAAGGCCTCCATCGTCTCAAGAGTGATCAGAGTCGAAGATGACGGTGGTAGCCTTTCGATGAAGGGACATCTCCGGGGCCTAACATGCAACAACTCTTGATGCTGTCATGGATGACTTGGCTACTTTGGAGATGTCCTTTTATTTGTACGGGGTCGCATTCTTTTGTTATCTACAACATTCATATAATTTATAAGGGAAAGTTTTGTTTGGATCTGAAAAATAGTTTTTGAAATTAGAATAAAGTTGTAATTAATTAATTGTTATAGTAAATATAAATAGTAAATATTGGATCTTAATTACTACTCCTTTTGTGAGTATGAGAGACTTCACTGGTCACAAATATTATCTAAGGCCAGATGAACAGTGGTTTCTGGAATATACAATTGAATTGCAGAAAGTGAAATCAGTTTTATTTTTATTTTTAATAAGATATGTGATCAAATCGAATTAAATCTCACAAAGAATATTGGAAGTTGTTTTTAAGTTTTTTTTTTTCCTTAAAAAAGAAAGAAAGAAAGTTGTTTAAGTTATTTTTAATATTTTAAACATTTTTTTTCTTTAAATTTATTTTGAAAAGGTACTTTTTGGTTTTGGGACCGAGTTGTGCTATTGAACTATTAATGCTAAATAAAGGGCAATTTGGAGAATAAATAAATTAAAATTTATAAATCCTAGAACTTTTGAAAATGGGGCATGAATAGTTCATTAGATGGGTGCCAATAGCAGTATAGGCTGTATAGCACCACTCTTTGGAACGAGTAACAACTTAATAATTCGAGTTTAAAAGAAACCAAAATATGGCGATGGACAAAAAATACCCCTATTTTTATTTTTATTCTTTTCTATAGCTTTTTATCTTAGATTTTTTTTTTCTTTTCCAAAAACCTCCATCGATGGAGGTCGAAACAACCTCGAGTTCCATTGGAGGTCAATGAAGAAGATATAAAATAAAAATAAAAATTGAGTGGCATTAAGTTGAGATTTATTTCCAAAGGCATTTTCAATCTTGATTCCTATCAACTCTTAAGATAGACCACGTTTTTAATGCCAAATGACTAAAATACCTCTGATTGTTTAGTATATAACTTATTTTCCTATTTTAAAATTAATATTAAAACAAATAAAAAATCTAACATTTTTTTCAATGTTTTTGGTTCATTTGTCATTTTGTTATTTTTAGAGATAAAATTGTCCACAAAATAACTTTTCCTTTACAAGTTAACATTTCCCATTTTGTATTATTTTATTAATTTATTTGGTACAAGTATGAGGGTATAATGGTCAATTCATACAACTGAAGCTTAAATATGAACATTTTAGACTTTTTAACAGTCAAACTCAGTCAACACAAACGGAATGCTAACGGTGTTAGTTTATAGGGGAGGTTTCTAAAATAAAAGCATTTGTAACTATACATCCAATAATAGTTTAAAGGTGAGGGGAGGTTTATAATATTAACCCTTTAAATTTCTATTATTCTTGCTTTCTGAAGTGCAAATTTACTAATTATTTACTAATTATATTACTACCATCAATATTAGCTAACATTATTTTTTTCGATAGATATCATAACCAATCCACTCAATTGTTGTATCAGATATGGTAGTTTCACATTGTTTTTGTTGTACCAGATATGGTAGTTTCACACTTTGACAACTCAACTGGGCCTTGACTTTGAATTGAATGGGTAGTTTGTTTTTGTTGAATTGAATTGTTCAATTGGACCTGACTTTGAAAAAGAAAATAAATAAAAAAAGCGAAGGAAGGAGAAAGATTGAGCTCTTTTTGAACTTAGAAAGATTGGACATTGATTTCACAAAACCAAAAAAAAAATTAAAAAAAATGTTTAAAAAAAAAAAAACGAAGAAGAAATAGATTGGGCCAATTAGGGGCCTCAATAAAATACTGGGTTTGCTATCCCCATGGACCAGCCATGCTTGTGTTTGTCTAAAATTTCAAATTATATAACAACATTCATATAATTTTTAAGGGAATATTTTGTTCGGATCCGAAAAATAGTTTTTAAAAATGAGAATAAATTTGTAATTCATTGTTATTGTAAATATAAATGAGTAAAATTGGATCTTAGTACTTTTCCTTTTGTGAGAATGAGAGACTTCATTGGTCACAAATGTTCTATCATCCATATGTTGGATCAGTGGCTAAAATTGATTTTTTGAAAAAAAAAGAGTAACAAATAAATAAGAGATAAAATAACAACTAGGGACATTTTACCCTATTAAAAAAAAAAAAAAAAAAACAGTCAAAGGTATACATGACCGCAGTTTGGTTCCAACCGTGGAATTGAACCGGAACCGGAACTGAGATTCCAGTTCTGGTTCTAGAACCAGATCGGAACCTTAAGGCTTAAGGTTCCAGTTCCCATTACCAGAATTCCAAAACTGGACTCTAACCAGCGGTTTGGTCCTAGTTTTGGAACCGACGGTTCACCATTTTATTATTATTTAAAAAAAAAAAAAAAATTCTCACCATTTTTTTCTTTTTTATGATCTCTCTATCTTTCTTTCTTTCTTTCATTCTTCTTTCCAAAATCCATAGATCCACCCTCAATCCACAAATTTGATCGATTCCTTCCATATGCATCTATTCCTGTATTTATTCCATTCTAGAATCCACATATCCATAGATCGATTCCATCAATCTCTCTCTCTTCCACAAATCCAGAGATCGATTCCATCGATCCAGAGACGAAGAAGATGAGGAAGACAAGAAGAAAGAAGAAGAAATAAGAAGATTATAGCCGAAAGAAGAAGATGGTGATGGTGGACTGATGGTGGGTTATTTGTGATTCATTGATTTGGGGTTGATTTGTGTGTGTGTGTGTGTGTGTGAGAGAGAGAGAGAGAGGAGAGAGAGAGAGGAGAGAGAGAGAGAGAGGAGAGAGAGAGAGAGAGAGATGTGAAGGTGATTTGGGAAAATCTGGGTTGGGGAGATTTGGGTAGAGATGGGGAAAATATGGGTTGGACATGGGTAATGGACTAATGGATGATATAATATAATTATATCACTGATATTAAGTTAAAATAAATAAATAAATAAAAAACCAAATTGCCTGGAATCGAAGAATCGGAATCGAAACCAAAACTGAAGCCCCTTTCCAGGTGATTCCTGTTCTAGGTTTCCTTGGAACTAGAACCGGCGGTTCAAAACCGGAACTGAACCGCAGTCATTTCTAGTCAAAGGTAAAAATTGACCACTAATGGCATGGTATGTTTTTATAATTTTGGACAAACGTTCCATATAACTATAATTAAACCTAAAATTGGGGGTGTTTATGCAATTTGTCCTTCCCATTAATTAAACTTTCACACTTCCATTTCATTTTGTGCAGACTACTACTCTGCTGCTGCTCTGGTGTTCACTCTCTTGATCTCGCTCGAATTTACTGGTAAAAAATCACGCTATATTTTCTCTTTTTTCCAATATTTTACTGTTATTCATACAATTACTTTCTCTGTATGAAATTTCAAATTTTACCGTTCGATTGCTTGGCTTTGTTTAGGTTGCTTTGGTTTGTTTAGGGTTTTGTCTTTTTTTTTTTTGTTGTCTATGATTATTGTTGAAAAATAATGGCATCTAATTTTTCTAGTCATTGTTGATTCATGATTGTAATAATTTTATTCATATATATTCCATTTGTTTATTGTCTTGTGGAACCTTAAATATGATACCCAAATATATGAACATGAATGTTGCAGATTTAAAGATTAAGGAGGACCGGATTGTTGCCATGGATCGAATCTCAGAGTTGCCTGATTTTATTATTCATCACATTATGTCTTACCTTTCTACACTAGAGGCAACTCAAACGTGTGTCTTGTCAAAGAGATGGAATCATTTACGAACATCATTTCCCATCTTGTATTTTGATCAAATTTACTTTGCAGAAGAAGATTTGGCAACCGGGAGGAAAGAAAGAAGTTTTGTATAAATATCGATAAGTTCATACAATTTGTTGATGCTTCCCTACTAAGGTTTTGTGAGGCTAAGGTTTCTATGCAGAAATTTAGGCTATCCATGTCAGTCTTTGATGTTGAAGGAGTTGCTTCTCTTCTTGACAAGTGGATAGAACTCTCTGTGGCTAATGAGGTAAAAGAGTTAGATTTAAATGTCCAAACAACTGATGATAGGGTGCACAGTTTGCTTGGAACGATGGTAGAAGAGTTAGATTTCAATGTCCGAACAAATAAAGATAGGATGTATACTCTGCCTGGAACATTATTTTCAGCAAAATTTGTGACGACTTTGAAGCTAAGTGGTTGTAACTTGGAGCAGTCTTCTGCATATACTACTATAAGGTTTCATTCTCTCAAAAAGCTAGTACTGAACGCAGTCCATATAGATGAACAAATGGTTCCGAAGTTAATTAGTGAATGCCCTTTGCTTGAAGATTTGTTTTTATGCCTCTGTTGGCATTGTAAACATATTAGTGTCTCTCATGCACCCAAATTGAAGATTCTGACAGTTGATGGGTCTTCCTTAAGTTTCTGTGATTCTGATTTTATTGGTGATGTTGAAAGTATTGAGATTGTTGCCCCAAGTCTCCAACAATGCACTCTTATTGATGTTGATGGGTCATCCGTGATTGACATGGTTGGGTGTGCTGATTTAAAGTATTTCAATTTAACTGGTGTTGATATCTTAGTCCAAGAGTTTCATAAACTTATTTCAAAATTTCCGTTGCTTGAGAAGCTGATTTTGAATTGTTGTGTTCTTGAATCAATTTCACTTTCAAGTAATCGATTGAAGGAGTTACAGGTTCTTCACTGTGGTCGTTTAAGTGTCATTGATATCGATGTTCCTAGTTTACTTACCTTTTCCTATGTGTTTTATGGTAACCCTGCAAGTTCAATAAATGTACCTAATCCATGCTCATGGAAAGTCGGATTTTCACCTGGTTGTCAGCGATATGGAGATCTTATTTGGCTTGATAGTATAAGAAATTTTCTGAAATTTCCCTATGAAATTGAAGAGCTAAGCATATCTATTTCTATTTGGGACGTGGTATGTCTATAAATTGCTTATTATTAACATTTCGGTTATATTTGTTAATTGTTTCTTGCTTCTTTATTTTATCTAACTTGCCTTTATCTTTTGGTTGTGATAAATCATAGGATTCATTTAAGTTGGACAAATTCAAAAAAAATCCGCCATCCCTCCCCTGTGAAGTTAGGAATTTGACTGTAGCTGTTGGAGCTGTCCATCCTTCGAAGTATGCAATTTTGTTGGATTGCTTATTATGGATTTGTTATCCAAGGATATTGTCTATGAAACCATATTCTAGCCAATCGTCAATCGAATTCATTAGGGTAAGCCATTTCGTCATTAATTCTTCTTATTTTTTTTAAACATAAATATGCTATATGATCAATGTATATATTTCATATATATTCTATTTATTTTCTTGTGTAAGTACAAGTAAATCTCGTGAACACATAGATTATTACGAGGGAAGGAATGACTCCAAATTTAAGAGGCAAAGTAATCTCTCACAAAATGTGTTGGATTTAAATGATTCTAGTTGTGAAACAGGTTGGGTTTAGCATCATCTAAGAGTAATATATAAGTTTTCATTGGAAGTTTAATCATATAGGAGATATAAATAGCAAAAAATGAATGATATGTTATTTTGAAATGCCATGTTTAATTTTGTAGTTATTCCAAATGTGCTTTATTTACAGTGGCTTTATGAGAAAATGATGAAAAGAGATGCAAAATGTTGCAACGGTCACCGAATCAAGTGTTGGCAACATTACTTGAAAGATTTCAAGATTGAAAGTTTCGTACCATTGAAAGATCCAAACCTCTTCATATAGATAATTTGATGGTCGTGTTGCCTAATCTTCCACTAGGAACTATTCGATTTCGTCTAGATTGGTGTTTTTCTGAACAAATTGATGAGGCGTAGGACTTATGTATATAGATAACTTTATATTTAGTTGGGAGAATGAAGTTATGAACAGCAATTGCTGGTACACAGGCTGGTTTATTACATGAATTGACAATGTAAAAGATGATCATGGTTTATGTATTTTTACTGTTTTGCATATCATAGTTTTGTTTTGTTTTGTTTTGTTTTTTGTTTTTTATTTATTTATTTATTATTAAATGAATAGATAAAGCTAAAGTTGCAGAACAAATCTCTTGTTGCAAGAGATTGACAACAATCTGGATAGGAAAAGAACACACAAAAATCAGTATGTAAGGAAAGTTTCATACAATATAAACCTCTCCGTATAGATAATTTAATGGTTGAGTTATCCAGACTTCCAGCTATACGGTTTCATCTAGATTTGGTGTTTCTTTTTCGCATATTGATGAGGCATAGGACTAGTGTTTATGAATTTCAAATTCTCTAATAATCGCGTGTATGATTTTATATTTAGTTGGAGAATGAATATGAGTGGACTGAAAGTATAATAATTATTTAAAAAAAAAAAGAGACAAAAGCCAATTTCTATGAGGTTTATCTACTACCAAAAACAAAAATTAAAAAGACAATCAAGTAATTTAACTTGATTAATTACCCAGATAATCCTTGGTCTCGGTATTCTATTCATAAATTACACTAAAGCAATGAAAGAACATACATTTATGTCTGGTGCCCATAAATTTTTAGGAATTTGATTAGGCTTAGGTGAAGTCAAAAATGCTGTGGTTTCCCTTGCGACGAGCAGGGTCGGCCCTAGGGGTAGGCCCACGAGGCAATCGCCTAGTGCCCCCAACCGTAAAGAGTCCTTAAATTTCAAAATTTATTTTTATTTTTAATTTTATTTATTTATTTATTTATTTGTAATTTCATGAATATAAAGGTTGCAGGCCCACATATGTTTTTTAAACAAAGATAACCAACAATTATAATTAAAGGTCCATCATTTATGTATGTTTTTTTTCTTTAAAAAAAAAAAGGCCCATCAATCAATACAAGAAACTTACCACTAAAAAAGACCAACTAGACAGGTTTACAACAAACAACAACACATCAAATCATTTGATAAAAAAATTCAGAAATGAAATCTCAAAAATTGTGTTATTCATTTGTAAAAGAGTTGAATTCGTTGTTGTTTCGAATATAATTGAATCTAACACTTTTCATTTTTTTTTTTGGAAAAACCTTTTTTTTTTTTGTTTTTCTTTTCTTGTTTGGAGTTCGAATTTTGACACAAAGTTTGAATTACGTGTCTGAATTTATAACATATATATATATTCCTTTCGAATTGAATGGAAAGATTGAAAGAGATGAAATAATATTTTTATTTTGGTGACTTTTTATTTGTTATTTTGTTGTGTTTCAATTTTGATTTTGAATCATTATATTGATTTTTATAAGTATTTACTAAAGAAAAAAAAATCGAGTAAACATACGTGGAGGGTCGAGAGCCTCATTTTTACATTTCGTCTCGGGCCCCCAAAATATCAGGACCAGCCCTAGCAATGAGAACCGAGACAACAGCCTTTGCGGCCATATAAACGACAATGAAGTGAGCGTGAGCCGGTGCTTGTACTGTCTTGGGCGAACTGAATAGCCACAGTTGCCCAATTCCTCCAAACAGGGGAATAATATGATCTTGCACTTCTCATTGCTCTTTCATTAACATATGTGTACTTGGATATGTTTTGTCACATATTTTACGTCCTACGAGGGAAGGAATGACTCCAAATTTAAGAGGCAAAGTAATCTCTCATAAAACCGCTTCATATAGATAATTTGATGGTTGCGTTGCCTAATCTTCCACCAGTAACTATTCGATTTCGTCTAGATTAGTGTTTATCTGAACTACAACAAGCACCGAGACAACGGCCTTTGTGTCCATATAAACGACAATGAAGTGAGCGTGACCTGGTGTTTGTCTTGTCTCGGGCAAACTGAATAGCCACAGCTGCCCAATTCATCCAAACAGGGGAATAATTTGATCTTGCACTTCTCTTTGCTCTTTCATTAACAAATGTGTACTTGGAAATGTTTTGTCACATATTTTACGGCCTACAGTATACAATTGAATTGCAGTAAGTGAAATCAATTTTTTATTTTTTATTTTGAATACTATATGTGATCAAATCAAATTAATTCTCACCAAACAATATTGGATAATTTCAAAAAAGTTTATACGGTTGTCGAACTTTAAAAATAAAATAAAATTGCTAATAGTGTACATCATCCAATCCAAAAACACTGAAATACTTTTAAAAATTAAGTAGATATTTAAAATATAAAATAAAAACATTAAAGAATAATTTATTTTTAGTAATTATAATTAAACAAACAGATTATTTATTTATTTTTATTTTTTTTAAGTAGCGACCTTCTATCTCCAAGGACATTATCTATAAAATCATACCGTCGAAAATCTTCAATCAAATTCATGATGGTAAGCCATATTATTATTATTATTATTATTTTATAAACATAAACCTGTTATATGATCAACTTATTTCATTTTTTTTTTTCCATTTATTTTCTTGTGCAAGTGCTATACAAGTATATCTTATGAACAAATAGATTAGTTTGTAGTTATTCAAGTTTGCTTTATTTACAGTGGCTTTACAAGAAAATGATGAAAAAAGATGCAAATGTTGCAATTGTCATGGAATCAAGTGTTGGTAGCATTACTTGAAAGATTTCAAGATTGAAAGCTTCATACTTGAAGAATTAGTTGAAAGAGATAATCACTCTTCTTAGTTTATTTCTTCTGATCATCACACTACATTAAATAATAGATTCTGTCTCTAACTCCCTCTCCCTTAGAGATTGAGATAGACTAGGAGTCTAAATAAAGAGAAACACCTAGAGATAAGAAACACCATAGAGATAAGAGATAAGGACCGGTAACAAATATACACAACCCATTTATTCTAATTACTAATAAAACAAAAAACATAACTCACAAATAACAACACCCCCCTCAAGTTGGGTTGTAAATATTAATTATTCCCAGCTTGTAACACATGTTTTTGAAATCAATCATAGGGAGAGCCTTTGTTAGGATGTCGGCAGTTTGTAACTTTGTTGGAGTGTAGATTAGATTGACAGTCCCTTCATCTAATTTTTCCTTGATAAAATATCTGTCGATTTCAACATGTTTTGTTCTGTCATGGTGAACCAGGTTCTTAGCCATAAGTATAGCTGCCTGGTTATCATAGAACAATTTCATTGGTCCATCAATCGGTACTTTCAGCTCCATTAGCAGTCTTCTTAACCACATACCTTCACAAATGCTAAGAGACATTGATCTAAACTTTGCCTCCGCACTACTTCTAGAGACAACCGATTGTTTCTTACTTCTCCAGATTACTAAATTTCCCCACACATAAGTGCAGTAACCAGAAGTGGATCTTCGGTCCATAGTTGACCCATCCCAGTCTGAGTCTGTAAATATCTCCACATCCTGTCTCACCCCTTTTTTAAAAAATAAACCTTTGCCAGGTGCCATCATCAAGTACCTTAGTATCCGATAGACATCCGTCATATGCTCTTCAGTTGGGCAATTCATGAACTGACTTACATAGCTCACTGCGAAGCTGATATCGGGTCTGGTGTGAGAGAGGTAAATTAATTTACCAACTAGTTTTTGATTTCTGCCTTTGTCGACTGGTGTACTGTTTTCAGCTGATCCCAACTTAGTGGTGTAATCCATTGGTGTGTCAGTTGGTTTGCAGCCCATCATACCGGTCTCTTTCAACAAATCCAATGTGTATTTCCGTTGAGACACTGACAGTCCCTTTCGTGACCTAGCAATTTCCATGCCTAGGAAATGTTTAAGTCCTCCAAGATCCTTGATTTCGAGCTCTAGAGCTAGGAACTTCTTCAATTTTCGTATTTCCTCCTCATCATTCCCTATGAGAATGATGTCATCCACATAAACTATCAACACGGTTAAGCCTCCATTTCTTAACTCCTTAACAAACAAAGTATGGTCTGTTTGACACTGGAAATACCCACATGTTTTCACCACTTTTGTGAATCGTTTGAACCAAGCTCTCGGGGACTATTTAAGTCCATACAAAGATTTCCTGAGCTTACATATATTGTTTCGGTTGTTGTTTGTGTCAAAACCGGGAGACACCTCCATATACACCTCTTCCTTGAGTTCACCATTAAGAAAGGTGTTTTTCATATCCAATTGATGTAACGCCCAGTCCAAACTTGTTGCTAGAGATAATAGGACCCTAACTGTGTTCAATTTTACTATCGGAGCAAACGTCTCTTGGTAATCAATGCCATATGATTGTGTAAAGCCTTTGGCAACAAGTCGGGCTTTATATTGCTCAACACTGCCATAAGCTTTGTGCTTCACAGCGAAGATTCACTTGCAGCCCACAGTTCTTTTTCCACTAGGTAGTGCCGACATTTCCCATGTTTTGTTCTTTTCTAGGGCTTTTATCTCATCATATACTGCCTCCTTCCACTCGGGACTTCTTAGGGCTTCGTGTATGTCTTTAGGAACCTGAATTTCAAAAACATTCGCAATGAAAGAGTAAAAATCTAATGACAGTCCCTCATAAGACACATAGTTGCTGATTGGGTATAGAGGATGATTTCTACATTCCCTTATCCCTTTCCTTAGAGCAATTGGCAATTCCCATTCTGACTTCTATTCCTCATCTGGAATGGGTTGTGGGCTGATTCTACTTGAAACTTCGATGGCTGCCACAATTTCATCCTCATTGTTAGAATTCTGGACTGGTTGAGAAGGTTCCGAGTCTTGGTCAGTGCTATGATAAATTAGGGGCTCTGTCACCTTATTAGGTTTATTTCTCCTAGTGTAAACAATGGATTTCCAGGTGTCTATTGGTTGGGAGTGTGTTGTGTTTAGGTTAGGACATTTGGTTGATGTGAGATTTTCTTTTTGTTGTGGGCTATGTGAGTGAGGATCGGGTATGGCTTGGAGAATTTCAACATTTGAATCCGACTCATGTTGATTAGGTTGTTTGGTTTGATTAGGTGATGGATGTTGACTTGATTCTAGAGTTTGAGATGGAATATGACTCTACTCTAGTGTTTGTGATGGACTAGGACTCAACTCTAGAGATTTGAAAAATTCAAATTCACAACTCCTATCACTTTGACTCTTATCCCCCCTTTAAATTTGATTTTTTCGGATAAAAAGACTGATTTTCATGAAAAGTGACATCAATTGAGATAAACGTTTGCCTATTGCTTGGATAGAAACACTTATATCCTTTTTGTGTTGGTGAGTATCCAATAAATGCACACTTCATAGATTTTGGGACAAGTTTGCTTTTATTTAACTGATGATTGTGAACAAATACAGAACACCCAAAAATCCTAGCAGGAAGATGAGAGATAAGATGAGTGTTTGGATAGGATTTCAGAAGAAGTTGACATGGAGTTTGAAACCTAAGAGTTCTAGATGGTAATCTGTTGATGAGGTAGGCGGCAGTTAATACTGCCTCACCCCCAGAACTGATTTGATATGTGTGTGGAAAACAGAAGTGAGCGGGCTACCTCTAGAAGGTGCCTATTTTTTTTCGCTCAGACACTCCATTTTGCTGGGGAGTGTTGACACAAGAGCTTTGATGAATGATACCTTCACCTAACAAGTAATTTCCTAGGATAGAATTATAAAATTCCTTACCATTGTCAGTGCGGAGAACTTGAATTTTGGTTTTAAATTGAGTTTGGATCATTCTATTAAAGTTCTGGAATAGTTGATACACCTCAGATTTTTCTTTCATAAGAAAGATCCATGTAACCCGAGTGTGGTCGTCTATAAAGGAGACAAACCATTGAGCTCCAATGATGTTGTTGACCCGAGAAGGGCCCCAAACATCACTGTGAATCATGAAGAAAGGTTGAGAGGATTTATAGTGATGATTAGGTAAAGATTGGCGACTATGTTTAGCAAATTGACAAATATCACATTGAAAAGAACTAGGAATTTTATTGCTAAACAAAGATGGAAATATCTTCCCAAGATACATAAAATTTGGATGCCCAAGGCGGTAGTGCCACATCATTATTTCATTTCTTTATTTGACCTTAGACTCATGACTGGATTGACTCTTAAGGGACACATGTTCGGTTTGGTATGGGACACCTTTGTTGGCAAAGTTTTGTCTATTTAGGTTGTAGTCTGCTTCCAAGATGTAGATCTCCGAGCATACCTTAGACTGCCAATCGTCATCCCCGAAACAAAGTCCAGAAAAACACAACAGTTAGGGAGAAATTTAGCAATACAATTTTGTTCATGTGTAACTTACTTATAGACAATAAATTGCAGTCCAAGTTAGGAACTAATAATACAGAATTGAAGGTTATTTTTCCTGAGATCACTACAAAGCCAGTTCCAGTTACTTTTGAGAGAGAACCATTTGCTATACGTACTGTATAGTTACCCATGCAAGGTTGAAATTCATGGAACAATTGTTTGTTACCTGTCATGTGGTCTGATGCACCTGAATCCATAATCCAACAATGATTCGGATTCTCCTTCCTCACATTAAGGGCTGTTAGGAAATTATCTTTTTGTGCTAAAGATCCATTTCTAATAGTGGTTTGGGTCGACTGCTGGAACAATTTATATAGTAGCTCCATCTGTTCCTTGTTGAATGGGCTTGGTTCGAGTTTTATTTCTGTGTCAACCATGTTCCCTCGGCTTTCATGTGCAGGTTTCCAGTTAGCTGGTTTGCCATGAATCTTCCAACATTTTTCCTTGATGTGACCAGGTTTTTTACAATGATCTCACCATGGCCTTCCTCTTCTTAATCGGTTGTCACCAAATTGACCAGTTGCTATTCTGATGGCAAGAGCAGACCCTTCATTGGATGAAGGTCCAATCTCGGTTTTCACCTTGGTTCCCATCATGATCTTCTTCCTACTTTCCTCTCTTCTCACTTCAAAGAACACTTCACGGATCTTGGGTAATGGTTTGGTACCTAGAACCCTTCCTCTTACTTCATCAAGATTTTGGTTCAAACCTAATGAGAACTTGAATACCCTTTTCTGTTCAATTATTTCCCTATGTAACGTGCCATCTTTGGTGTAGGTAGGGGTGGGCGTGGTTCGGTTCGGTTCGGTTCGGTTTTGGCCAAAACCGAACCGAACCGTTATATTTTCGGTTTTTGAAAACTTGAATCGGTTTAAACCGTATTGGACCATAAACCGAATTGAACCGAACACCTTTATATCGGTTCGGTTCGGTTCGGTTCAATTCGGTTTTGGGCCTATTGGGCTTTGAGGTTTTTTTTATGTAATTTCTCAAAATTATAGAGTAAAATTCTGTAACAATATATATATATATTGAAATGGCAAAAGAAACATAGCAAAACCAAACACCAAGACACCACAAAGAAACAAACACCCACAACACCCACAACACACACACAGCACCAAACATCTGTAACAATATGACAATTTGACTATATAATCACTCAAAATTATACAAACCTCTCATATAATCAATGTTGACTATAGAGTAATAATTATATAATCAGTGATGAGATCAAACATCAGATTAAACATATAAAAATAAAATTAAACATGAGTGGGCAAATATAACATCGATATTAAAAATAACATTAGATAGAGATGGAGCTACGGCGGAACAAGACTCACAAGAGATGAAGAGAGATAAGGTTTGATGAGAAAAGTGAAATTAGTTTTTTTTTTTTTTTTTTTTGGTATTTAAATGTCGGTTCGTCGGTTCGGTTCGGTTTTGGAAGGTCTAAAACCGAAACCGACCCATATTCTATGCGGTTCATTCGGTTCGAACCGAATTGAACCGAACTGATCAGGTGAACCGAACCAAACACCATATTTCGACTTGGTTCGGGTCGATTCGGTTCGGTTCAATGAACCGCGCCCACCCCTAGGTGTAGGCCCATGTGTACTTCTCGAACATATCTAGTTATTGCTAGTGTCGAGTTGGGTTGTTGTAGTATTGGGTGACTGTGCAATCTCCTTGACGAAGGTCATGGAGTATGCTTTCGATACCAAATAGTTTAGCCATGTTGTCACTACTAGAATATGTATCTCTGGCTGCATCCCAGATTTCATTGGTTGTCCCATACAATAGGAAATTCTCTCCGATGTCATTGGTCATTGAATTAATGAACCAAGACATGACCATATTGTTCTTCGTCTTCCACTGCTTGTAGGTTGATAACTTAACTCCTGGTGACTTAGCAACGCCGGTGATGAAGTCATCTTTCCCTTTTCCGCAGATGAACATCATCACTGATTGAGACCAAGGTAAGTAATTGTGTCCATTTAATTTATGACTAGTAATGGACATGTGGGTAGGATGGGAATGCTCGGAACTTCCATTCCCAGAACCTCCATTGTTGATTGAGGTAGAAGATTTGGAGTTTGAAGAAATAAAAGATGATGAGTTGGTAGTCATCCCGGAAATAATTTTCATAGGATGGAGGATTTAGAACAGTGCTCTGATACCATGAAGAATTTATTGAAAGAGATAATCATTCTTCTTAGTTTATTTCTTCTGATTACACTACATTAAATAATAGATTTCGTCTCTAACTCTCTCTCCCTTAGAGATTAAGATAGACTAGGAGTGTAAACAAAGAGAAACACCTAGAGATAAGAAACACCCTAGAGATAAGAGATAAGGACTGGTAACAGATATACACAACCCATTTATTTGAATTACTAATAAAACAGAAAACATAACTCACAGATAACAACAATACCATTGAAAGATCCAAAACCTCTTCATATAGATAATTTGGATGCATTGCCTAAACTTCAACAAGGAACTATTCGATTTTGTCTAGATTGGTGTTTTTCTGAACATATTAACTTAGCATAGGACTTATGTTTTTGAATTTCAATGCTACAATGATCTTGTATACAACTTTATATTTAGTTTGGAGGATGAAGTTATGAACAACAATAGTTGGTACACAGGTTGGTCTATTTCATGAAAGGACAATGTAAAGAGATGATCGAGGTTAATCTGTTTTTACTGTTTTATATATAATTTTCATTTGTTTTGTTTTGTTTGTGATGAATAGATAAAGCTAAAGATGCATAACATGCAAATCTCTTGTTGCAGGAGATTGACAACAATTTGGACAGCTGATTAATTCTTCTTCTTATTTTTTATACATAAATATTATGTTATATATGATCAACATATTGAGGATATCTTGGGTGCAGCGGATAAACTATTCTTCCCCCATTGAGATCTTGCCACATGGCAAAATCTGTCGTGGCAAATCACAGTGGGGGATGCATTCCGCTACATTCTAGCTTTTGCCCTACATATTTCGTATATATTCCATTTATTTTCTAGAATGTGCAAGTACTATACAAGTAAATCATTTTTTTTTTATGGAACTATACAAGTAAATCTTGTAAACAAGTTACTACGAGGGAAATGGAATCAAAAGTCTTGTCTCAAAAAATGTATTGGATTTAAATGATAAAATTATATAGCACCTTTTTGAGGTGGTATTTTAAGACTATCATTCCTTTAATAAGTTAAGTTTAAATGGAACCTAAAATGGGTTCCTTCCAAAAATGCCCCAAAGTTACCTTTGTCACTATTTTGGTGTTCTTTTTAATTATTTTTTTTTTTTTATTTTTATTTTTATTTTTTTTTTTAATCTTCCATCAATTGAGGTGAAAGTTGGAGGTTAGTTCGACCTCCATCGGAGGTCAAAATCTACCTTTAATGGAGGTCGATCGATTAAGAAGAAGATGAAAAAAAAAATTGAAAATTTTTTCAGGTAATTTTTGAGACCTTTAAGGTATTTTTGAGACGTTTCAAGTAATTTCTGAGACTTTTCAAATAGTTTTCGAGACTTTTTGATAATTTCCAAGACTTTCTAGGTAAAAATGAAATTTTCCAAGACTTTTGGTCATTTCCGAGACTTTCTGGGCAAAAATGGAATTTTTCAAGACTTTTTGGTAATTTCCAAGGATTTAGGTAATTTCCGAGACTTTCTAGGCAAAAATGAACTTTTCGAAATGACCAAATCCAAAAGTCTCGAAATATTTCATTTTTGCCTAGAAAGTCTCGAAAATTACCAAAAGTCTCGAAAAGATGACCGAGGTTAATCTATTTTTACTGTTTAACTTATAATTTTCATTTGTTTTGTTTTGTTTGTAATGAATGGATAAAGCTAAAGATGCATAACATGCAAATCTCTTGTTGCAAGAGATTGACAACAATCTAGACAGCTGATTAATTCTTGTTATTTTTTAAAGGACTAATTGCACAAACATCCCTTGATATTAGACCTAATTACACATATATGGAACTTTTACTCATAATTGCACAAATATCCCCTGCCGTCAGTTGACTTCTATCAACTCTAACCATTGACCACAATTCCAACTAAAAATGACTAAAATACCCTTATTTACTTATTTTATCTTTTATTTAATATTTGAAATTTAATATTTAATTTAAAAACTTTAATAAAAAGAAAACTATTTATGCTACTATTTTTCTCCCCATTTTTTTTTTTTCTATTATCTTCAATTTTTCATTACCAAATCTGCAGATTTCAAATTCAATAACCATCTTCATCTTCCAAAATAGATAATAACCATCTTCATCACCCAAAATCCTACATATCTTCATCATATATTCATCAAGGCCACAAATAAAAGATTTATCATCATACAAGTTAAAAAACTTATAAACAAACAAAGAACATAAAGTTAATCATCTACTAAACATTTTTTATTCTTATATTTTCTCAGCCCAAACACACAATCCAAATTTCTTCAAACCAAAATCCATAACAAAATTGAAAGTCTTGAGTAAAATTTCCAACATTACAATCCTTAAATAAAACTTGTTTCCAACTTCAAAGGAAAATTCAAAACCAAATGAAAACATAAAAACATACAGACAGACTAATTCATTCTCCAAATGAGCTCATTAATGTAATTCTCATGGTTTCCAGCATCGCCTTCTTCAACAGAGTGGTTCCTCTTCTTCTTCAAACCACCCAATGGAGCCTTAAGCATGTTCACTGTGGCTTTGTTCACTTTCAGAAAAATTCCATTGAAGATCTGTCTCAAACGTAAGAGCTACAAAATCTTCCTTGTCTTTGGGTCCATTGCATTACTACCACGGATTCGAACGATAAACAAAAGCTTAGTCTCAGGTTCAACATAAATTCCTCCCTTCAATTTAGCTTCACGTTTCAATTGAATTACTTCATTCTCTTTCTGCTCATACTCCTTTGAGAACTGCTTAGCCTGGTTGAAAATCAACTTCCGGTTCTCAGCACTCTTCTTCTTAGCAGCTTCAAGCTCCTGCTTCTTTGCGAGGGCCCATTCCGCTTCCCTCTTCCTCTTCTTCAATACTGACTCTGGATTCAGGAACCACTACCTTGGCCTCTACTTGTGCCATCTCGAGTTTGTGTTCTTGTGTGGGCTACAAAGGATCCAAGTCCAAATTCCATAACAAAAATCTACAAATCAATTCCACAAACCCAACTCAATTCCACAAAAGAACCCAAATCAATTGCAATAATCCATATATTCTCCTCAATTAAAACCACATAAATTTCAAAAATAAAAATAAAATACCGAGAAATTTAATTTGGAAAAATGGAGCAACTTTGTTCCAATCTTCCCACTTGTGCTCCATTGCCTCCATCATCTTCCCATCCGCCACTATCATCCAAGGGCTCTAGGCGTTCTGCTCCTTGTGTGGCGTTCCATCTTCACGTGAGGAGTCGAACCCCATCTCCATCCGTCTCACTAAGATGAAACGACGCTCTGGGAGATGGAGCGCAATCTCCATCTGAGATTAGAGAAGGATCGTTAGATAGAGAAGAGAGAGTCTGACTAGATCTTGGTTTCAAAATCTGATATGTTTTTTTATTTTTATTTTTATTATTATTGTTTTAAAATCTTTTTTATGCTATTTATTGTTTAAATATTATATACATATTTTTCATGCATTAAAAATATTATTTGATATTATTTCAATTTGACATGTAATAGAATGACCATTTTACCCTTCCTCTGTTAAGTGTTAACGGCAATCCACTAACGACAAGGGATATCCGTGTAATTATGAACAAAAGTTCCATATATGTGCATTTAGACCTAATGTCAGGGGACGTTTGTGCAATTAGTCCTTTTTAAAACATAAATATTATGTTATATGATCAACATATTGAGAGTTATCTTGGATGCAGTAGATAAACCATGCTTGGAGATCTAGCCGCACGCCACATGGCAAAATCATAGTGGAGGATCTACCCAATCGCATTCTAGCTTTAGCTCTACATATTTCATATATATTCCACTTATTTTCTAGTATAAGTACTATACAAGTAAATCTTTTTTTTTTTGGATGGAACTATACAAGTAAATCTTGTAAACACATTATTATGAGGGAATTGGAATGAGAAGTCTTGTCTCACAAAATGTATTGGATTTAAATTATTTAAATTATCTCAATATTGAAAGATTCATACCATTTAAAGACCCAAAACTTGATCTTCATATAGATAATTTGATGGGTGCCAATAGCATCACTTTTTGGGACCAATACCAACTTAATAATTCTAGTTTAAATGACACAAAGTACGGTGATGGACAAAAATACCCCTAATTTTATTTTTATTCTTTTCTATATCTTTTTTTCTTAGATTTTTTTTCCTTCTAAAAACCTCCATCGATGGAGGTGGTCTCTATAGAATAGGCCTCCAATGGAGGTCCAAACGACCTCAACCTCCATTGAAGGTCAATGAAGAAGATGTAAAAAAAAAAATGAGTGGCATTAAGTCTCAGGTGACCTACCCGAGACTTATTTCCAAAGGCATTTTTTTTAGATAAACCTAAGTGGTAAAGTAACCACATAGGAGAAATTTATTATAATAAGAGAAATACAAAGAGAGAGAAGAAAACAAACATTATTAAAACTATAATAAAAATAAAAATAAAACTGATGAAGTGCATATCAACTTCATTGAAGGCGCTTAGAATGTCTTCCCTTGGCACTATTCATAGATAACATCTTAGAAGTCGGTTTCACTTTCCTTTTCGATCTGGTCACCACTGGGATCCAATTATCTTCATCTAACACGTAATCATTTTCTCGTAGCATGGGGTCTACTTGACGATGTGTAGAATTTGAAGCATAAATATCTTGGTCTTCTTCAGGGATTTTCTCCAAATTATTCTTTCCTCTTCTATCTCATGAAGTGTTAATTTCATCCAAAACTTGTTGAATTTCTTGGTGTAGTGTCATCATGATCACCAAGACCCTAATAACTTTGGTCTATCTGATCATTTGAATAAATATAAGAGATTTCATACATATTAATAGCATAATCATTATTCAATAAAATCTCCTTACAAAGAAGATGATTAATGACTTGATCATTGAATTGATTGCCTGTAGATTTTTGTATTGTAGAATCATTGACTTGATTACATGCAGATTTTTGTGCTTTAGAATCATTGACAATGATTTGATTGCTTGTAGATTCTTGGGTTGTAGAATCAATGACCTGATTGCTTACGAAATCTTTTTCCAGATTTATTGTGCTGCTATTGACCATATTTCCGACATTAATAATTGGATTGTTACTAAATTGGTCACTAGCATTGATAGCATGATTCAAAATTTGAAATTCCTCAATTTCCTCCTCATGGTCAATAGTTACCTGAATTGTAGGAATTTGAAAGGAAGGTTCTACCATCGCCGCAGCCAACCCTTCAGAGTGGTTGCCGTGAGTCTCCTCCTTCGGAATATTTTCAAAGAGGTTAGAGGCTTGCTCTTGAGCCATAATTTCGTGATTTGGCACAATTTCAATGGCATCAACTTTTTGATCAATCTGCATTGCTTCCTTATCATTCAACATTCTAGAAGGTCCACCCTCCATTATAATCGAACGGTACGCCTTCCTAGGATATTTGGAACGTGATCTTCCTCTATCGCCAATATCCTCCTTGGAGTTTTGATGACACCTAGCTGCATCATGCCCAAAACCATTGCACTTCGAACATTTTCCAAGAAGGTTTTCATAAATTACATCCACTGAAAAACCTCGATGTTCATCCCTTTCAGCCATCAAGTTCGATGGCAAATTATTATTCAAATCGACATCAACAAGAACCTGAGCAAAGAAACTGTAAGTTTGGTGTCGAGAAGCATGGTCCAATTGTAAAGGGATGCCCACCCCTCGTGCGATCTCCATAATTGTTCCAGGGTGCCAATATTCTGAACAAAGACCATAAAAACGAACCCAAACCTGAGCATAAGAAAGTTGCTGACAATAAGGGTTGAAATTCGGCTGCCATTGATATAATCAAAACACTCCGTTTGGAATTGAACAAGATCCACCACTCTAGACACTTTTCAAATCCTCTTCATTCGAGAAGTGGATATCATAGTAGCCTTTCGGAAAAGGAGTAAGCTTCCATGGATGCAAAACTTGCCAAGCGAATTGCAACATGCATTTGAGTTCGACAGGCTTCATTGGCTTGGAACCTTTCTTCAACAGAAGCCGCCCAAAAAGGTTCATGTGACAATATTCCAACCTTTCTTGTATATATTTTTGGCTAATATGAACGCATGTTACATCACCTTTTACAACTGGGGTTGGAAGGAGATTTGGTTGAACATGCGCTTCTGATGTTTTGAGTAAAGCCACAAAAGTTTTGGGCTTTGGAAGGCGTTTTGAGTCTGTGTCATAATTGTCAATCGAGCCATTGACTAAAGGAGCAAGGAAGGTCCATGGACAAATCTTCGTTGGATCCATGGACATTAGAGTAGAGAAAGAGAAAACACTACGGAAGAAGATTCCGAGAGAGAGCCATCGAAAAAGTTCTGAACAGGGGTATTTGATTATCTCAAAATGTAATTGTTAGGACTTGAACCCTCATCATCAACAAAACTCAGCACACAACACGTTTTATCCCTTAAC
Organism: Acer saccharum; assembly: GCA_030490815.1. Classification (NCBI taxonomy): domain Eukaryota; kingdom Viridiplantae; phylum Streptophyta; class Magnoliopsida; order Sapindales; family Sapindaceae; genus Acer; species Acer saccharum. The sequence goes on along the minus strand of CM059867.1, from coordinate 17,083,237 downwards.
TAAACAGCTATGGAAATTCCTTTTTGTTTAGTTGAGCCTCTCAATCTCAAGATCTTAAGCTTTCGATTGACCATATTTTTAATGCCAAACGACTAAAATGCCTCTAACTGTTTATTATATGACTTATTTTCCTATTTTAAAATTAATATTAAAACAAATATAAAAAATCTAACATTTTTTTAAAAATTTTTTCTTGTTTTCTCGTACTCAAACACCATCTTCATTTTCTTGTCATTTCTCAGTCTCAAACACCAGCTTTATTTTCTTACCCTTTCTCAATCGTCAAACACAATCTTAACCATGAAGTCCAAGTTTTCAACTGACTGAATCCCAATAACTAATAACTAATAGAAAAATCCAACAAAAATAAGAACAACAATCTAACTGCAATCAGATTACTAGGAAAAAAAAAAAAACCAACAGTAAATTTAAATTTTTTTTTAAAAAATCCTCAGATTTCAATAACCATTTCTTCTCGTCATCTTCATCCTCCAAAACCCCACAGCTTAATCTTTTCGAACACAATCATTAAAGCCACAAACAAATTATTTATTATCACATCCAATATTAAAATAATCTTTTAAACAAAAATTTCTTCAATCAAATTCCACAATGAGAACAACAAATTAATTCCACAAAAATTTTCAACGGTAGAGATCGAATCTCCTCCATCCATTATTTTTTTTCAATAATTAATTAAGTAAATATTTTATAAATAAATAATTAATACGGATTTATCATATTAAAAGCCAAAAAGACGGTTTTGCCTCTCAACCGTTAATATCTAACGGTATACATCACTAACGGAAGATATTAATGCAAAGGTTACATATGCATGCAATTAGGGTATAATATTAGTGATTGTTTGTGACTTTGTGTAATTCACCCATTAAAACATAACTCGGTTTTATATTGGGCCGGGTTGGATTTTAACTATAACCCGAAACCCGACACGACTTTCTTATGATCTACAAGACTACAAAGAAACTTCATTCAGGCACCGCCAGACATCACCATTCACCACCGCCGATCTCTCATCTCTTGACTTCAATATTGTCATATCGGTCTTCTCCGTCCACGGCAGCCGGAGCCGCTCTCATCCACGTCTCTTCCCGGTAATTTTACTCTTCTAGAAATTGTTCATTGAAGAGGAAAATTAAGATTTGAGTGAAGATAGGTTTTTGCTGCAATTTTAAGATTAAATTCGTTTATAAATTAGTTAGTATGATTGTAGGTGTTGTTATTGTGTTTTAATTCTGAATTATTATTATTTTTTACATTAATTTAATTTATTATTTATTTCTTTTAATTATTTCTCATTTCCACTTTTCAACTCCGAATTATACAATTACTTTCTCTTTATGAAATTAATTTCAAATTTAATTGCTTGGGTTTGTTTAATTTGTGATTACTGTTGAAAAATCATGCCATCCATTTTTTTATTTTTTTTTCAGTGGCTGTTGATTATAATAATTTTATATTCCATTTAAATAAGCATGAATTGTTTAAATATGTGTTGTGGATTGCCAAATTTATGAGTATGAATATTTATAATGCAGATTTAAAGATTATGGGGGACGAGATTGGTGCCATGGATCGATTATCAGAGTTGCCCAATTTTATTATTCATGATATCATGTCTTACCTCTCTACACAAGAGGCAACTCAAACGTGCATCTTGTCAAAGAGATGGAATCATTTACAAACATCGTATCCCATCTTGGATTTTGAGCAAATTTACTTTGAAGAAGATTTGGCAATTGGGAGGAAGAAAATAAATTTTTATATAAATAAGTTCATATGATTTGTCGATGCTTCCCTACTACGGTTTTGTGAGGCTAAGATTTCTATGAAGAAATTTAGGATATCCATGACAGTCTTTGATATTGAAAGAGTCAGTTCTCTACTTGAAAAGTGGATAGAACTTGCTGTGGCGAACGAGGTAAAAGAGTTCGATTTAAATGTCCAAACAAGTAAGGATAGGATCAAAAGGTTAGACTTGAATGTCCAAACAAATAAAGATAGATTTAAATGTCCAAACAATTAAGGATAGGATCAAAAGGTTAGACTTGAATGTCCAAACAAATAAAGATATGATGTGCAGTCTATCTTGAACAATATTTTCAGCTAAATTTGTGACGACTTTGAAGCTAGGTGGTTGTAATTTGGAGCAGTCCTCTGCATATACTATAGGGTTCCATTCTCTCAAAAAGCTAGCACTAGAAGGAGTCCATATCGATGAACAATTGGTTCAAAAGTTTATTAGTGAATGCCCTTTGCTTGAGGATTCTGAAGATTTGTGCATTTTCCTCAAGCTTATGTGATGTTGATAATTTTATAATTGATGTTGAAAGTATTAGGATTGTTGCCCCAACAATGCATCCTTGAAGGTGTTCAAAAGTCATGCGTGATTGACATGGTCGGGTGTGCTGATTTATAGTATTTCAATTTAGCTTTTTCTGATATCTTAGACCAAGAGTTTCATAACCTTATCTCAAAATTTCCTTTGCTTGAGAAACTGACAGTGGATGGCTGTGATCTTGAAAGAGTTGCAATTTCAAGTAATCGGCTAAAGGAGTTCTAGGTTCGTGACTGTTCTCGTTTAAGGGTCATTAATATCGATGCTCCAAGTTTTCTTACCTTTTCCTATGAGTTTTATCGCAATCCTGCTTGTTTGATAAATGTCCCGCATCCATGCTCATGGAAAGTCGGAGTTTCTCTTGATTGTCAGAGATATATTGTTATCTGGCTCGATAGTATAAATTTTTTTCTGGAAGTGCTGTATGACATTGAAGAGCTAAGCATATATATTTCTATTCGGGACACGGTATGTCTATGACTTGCGTATTATTAACAGTTCAGTTAATTGCTTCTGGTTAATTGTTTCTTGCTTTTATCGGTTTTGCTGCTTTCTTTTTTTCTAACTCGCGTTTATCTTTTGATTATGATGTATCAAGGATCCATTTACTTTGGACAAATTCAAAATTCGATCACCCTCGGTCCCTCGTGAAGTTGGGAATTTGACCATATATGTACTAGCTCTACCACCTTCAAATTATGCAGCTTTGTTGGATTGCTTACTCTGGATTTGTTATCCTAGGATATTGTCTATAAAAGTATACCATTGCAAAGCATCAATTGAATTCATTATGGTACGCCATTTTTTTCATTAATTTTTCTTCTTAATTTTTTTTTTTAAAACATAAATATGTTATATGATCAGCACATTTCATATGTATACCATTTATTTTCTTGTGCAAGTACTGTGCGAGTAAATATTCATGTAAACACATAGATTATTTTTTAGGGAATTGAAAGGAAAAGTTTTAGTTTTTGACTCCAAATTTAAGAGGTAAAGTCATTTCTCACAAAATGTGTTGGATTCAAATGATTCTAGTCGTGAAACAAGTTGAGTTTAGCATCATCTAAGAGTTTTATATAAGTTTTCAATGGAAGTTTAATTCTAGAAGATATAAATAGCAAAAAATGAATGATATGTTATTTTGAAATGCCCATGTTTAATTTTGTAGTTATTCCAAATGTTCTTTATTTACAGTGGCTTTATGAGAAAATGATGAAAAGAGATGCAAAATGTTGCAATGGTCACGGAATCAAGTGTTGGCACCATTACTTGAAAGATTTCAAGATTGAAAGCTTCGTACCATTGAATGATCAAAAACCTCTTCATATAGATAATTTGATGGTTGTGTTGCCTAATCTGCCACCAGGAACAATTCGATTTCGTCTAGAATAGTGTTTTTCTGAGCATATTGATGAGGCTTAGGACTCCTATGTATATAACTTTATATTTAGTTTGGAGAATGAAGTTATGACCAACAATAGCAGGTGCACAGTTTGGTTTATTACATGAAGGACAATGTAAAAAGATGATCATAGTTAAAGTATTTTATACTGTTTTACATATAATATTTTTGAAAATTTCATTTTTTTTTTGTTTAATGAATACATAAAAGCTGAAATTGTATAACTGTTTTATATATAATATTTTTGATAATTTCATTTTTTTTTTTTAATGAATACATCAAAGATGAAATTGTATAAAACTCCATAAAACCTAAAATCAGTTGTATGAAACCCTATAAACCGATAGATTTTTTGAGATGAAAAAAAATATACATAAAGTTATGTGAAAAAAAAAAAAAAAAAAAAACCATTTCTTTTACATAACATTTGTTTCGAAGAAGCCAAAAAACACAAAGGAATTGAGATGGGTTGAGTCTTGAGGAGATGGACCCTGAAATAGAAGAACTATTCGTATAGATAATTTAATGGTTGAGTTATCTAGACTTCTGGAAGGAACTATTCGTTTTAATCTAGGTTTGGTGTTTCTTTTTTACATATTTATAAGGTATGACTATTGTTTATGAAGCTCAAATGTTCTAATAATCTTTTGGGGCTATGACTTTCTATTTAGTTGGAGAATGATAGGATTGGACTTAAAAAAAAAGAAAAAAAAGAAAAAAAGAAAAAAAAGGAACCATTCATTCATCTAACACAAGACATCACCATTCACCGCTGCCCGCTGATCACGGCAGCTGACACCACTCTTCTACCATCCAAGTCGCTTCCCTCCATGCCAACGCGGTTGTCCTCCCTCTCCTCCATGTCGCTGCCCGGTAACCTTACTCTTTTATATATTGTTCATTAAGATATCAGTTTTTGCTGCAAATTAAAGATTATAGCTTAATGAGTTCCCTATTATGTGGTTGTGAAATTCATTTATAGATGAGTTAGTATGATTGTATTGTACATATTCATGGTGTTGATATTGTATATTTCTTAGTTATTTTTGAAAATTTCAACATTAATTTAATTTATTTTTTATTTCCCATTTCCAAATAATATAAGCAGACAGACTTTTCAACTTTTACACTTCCATTTCATTTTTGTTCACAGTCCACTATACTGGTGCTCTGTTGTTTAGTTTTTCTCCGAATTTACTAGTAAATATTTTATTGTTTAATAATAAAATTACTTTCTCCGCATGAAAATTCAAATTTAACCGTTCAAATTATCACCATTAACATGAATAATTCTTTATTTATTAAATAAAATGTAATCCAAATAAATTAAAACAAAAAATATTTATAGTATCTAAAAACATAAAAATAAAACGTTGTTTACATTTCTATTCTTCTTGCTATCTGAAATGCAAATTTACTAATTATATTACTATCATCAAGATTAGCTAACATTTTTTTTTTTTTTTTTTTTTTAAATTTGTTTCGATAGATAGCATAGCCAATCCATTCAATTGTTGTATTATTATTAATTTTTTTTTACGGTATTTATTTGTCCACTCAATTGTTGTATCAGATATGATAGTTTCACACTTTGACAGCTCAATTGGGCATTGACTTTGAATTGAATGGGTAGTTTGTTTTTGTTCAATTAGACGTGACTTTGAAAAAGGAAATAAATAAAAAATTAAAGAAAGGAGAAAGATTGGGTCTTTTTTGAACTTAGAAAGATTGGGCCTTATTTCATAAAAGCAACAAAAAGAAAAAATTATTTACTGGTAAATATTTTATTGATGAATAATACAATTACTTTCTCTGCACGAAATTTCAAATTAACCGTTCAATTACTTGGGTTCAAGGCCATCTTTGGACATTTCGGGGGCCGATCTATTTAATGATTTTAACAAAAGCCAAGGCCCCCTAAAAAATTTATTATCATTAACATAAAAAAAATAAAATAAATAATTCTTCATTTATTAAATAAAATGTAATCCAAATAAATTAAAAAAAATATATTTATGGTATCTAAAAACATAAAAATAAAACATTGTTTAAATTTCTATTCTTCTTGCTTTTTGAACTGCAAATTTACTAATTATATTACTACCATCAAAATTAGCTAACATTATTATTTTTTTTTCCGATAGATAGCATAGCCGATACTCAAATGTTGTATTTATTTCTTTTTTGACGGTATTTATCTATCCACTCAATTGTTGTATAAGATATGGTAGTTTCACATTGTTTTTGTTGTATCAAATATGATAATTTCACACTTTGACAACTCAATTGGGCCCTGACTTTGAATTTAATGGGTAGTTTGTTTTTGTTGAATTGAATTGTTCAATTGAGCTTGACTTTAAAAAAGAAAATAAATAAAAAAGCATAGGAAGGAGAAAGATTGAGCCTTTTTTGAATTTAGAAAGATTGAACCTTGATTTCACAAAACCAAAAATAAAAAATAAAAAGATTGTTTAAAATAGAATAAAAAAACAAAGAATATATTGATTGGGCTAGTTGGGGTGTTTATGCAATTTGTCCTTCCCGTTAATTAAACTTTCACACTCCCATTTCATTTTTGTGTTGTGGCTACTTGTGCAGTATACTCTCGACTACTCTGCTGCTGCTCTGGTGTTTAGTGTTTACTCTCTCTCTCGAATTTACTGGTAAAAAATACGCTATATTTTCTCTTTTTTCCAATATTTTACTATTATTTATACAATTACTTTCTCTGTATGAAATTTCAAAATTTGCAGTTCGATTGCTTGGTTTTGTTTAGGTTGCTTGGGTTTGTTTAGGGTTTTGTCTTTTTTTTTTTTTGTCTGTGATTATTGTTAAAAAATAATGGCATCTAATTTTTCCAGTCATTGTTGATTGTAATAATTTTATTCATATATATTCCATTTGTATATTGTCTTGTGGAGAAAAATGATGGCCAAATATATGAATATGAATGTTGCAGATTTAAAGATTATGGAGGATCAGATTGTTGCCATGGATCGAATCTCAGAGTTGCCCGATTTTATTATTCATCACATTATGTCTTACCTTTCTACACTAGAGGCAGCTCAAACGTGTGTCTTGTCAAAGAGATGGAATCATTTACGAACATCGTTTCCCATTTTGGATTTTGATCTAATTTACTTTGCAGAAGAAGATTTGGCAACCGGGAGGAAAGAAAGACACTTTTATAAAAATATAGATAAGTTCATACAATTTGTTGATGCTTCCCTACTACGGTTTTGTGAGGCTAAGGTTTCTATGCAGCAATTTACGCTATCCATGACAGTCTTTGATGTTGAAGAAGTTGCTTCTCTTCTTGACAAGTGGATAGAACTTGCTGTGGCTAATGAGGTAAAAGAGTTAGATTTCAATTTCCATATAACTGATGATAGGAGGTACAGTTTGTCTAGAACGATGGTAGAAGAGTTAGATTTGAATGTCCGAACAAATAAAGATAGGATGTATACTCTGCCTGGAACATTATTTTCAGCAAAATTTGTGACGACTTTGAAGCTAAGTGGTTGTAACTTGGAGCAGTCTTCTGCATATACTACTATAAGGTTTCATTCTCTCAAAAAGCTAGTACTGAACGCAGTCCATATAGATGAAAAAAACGGTTCTGAAGTTTATTAGTGAATGCCCTTTACTTGAAGATTTGTTTTTAGACTTCTGTTGGCATTGTAGACGTATCCGTGTCTCTCATGCACCCAAATTGAAGATTCTGACAGTTAAAGGTGGTTCTTCCTCAAGCTTCTGTAATTATGGTTCTATTTTCTGTGATGTTGAAAGTATTGAGATTGTTGCCCCAAGTCTCCAACAATGCACCCTTATAGATGTTGATGGGTCCATGATTGACATGGTTGGGTGTGCTGATTTGAAGTATTTCAATTTAAGTTGTGTCAATATCTTAGTCCAAGAGTTTCATCGACTTATTTCGAAATTTCCGTTGCTTGAGAAGCTGATTATTGTGAATTGTTATGCTCTTGAATCAATTTCACTTTCAAGTAATCGACTGAAGGAGTTACCGGTTCATTACTGTGGTTGTTTAAGGGTCATTGATATCGATGTTCCTAGTTTATTTACCTTTTCCTATGTGTTGTATGATAACCCTGCAAGTTCAATAAATGTCCCTAATCCATGCTCATGGAAAGTCAGATTTTCACCTGGTTGTCAGCGATATGGAGATCTTATTTGGCTTGATAGTATAAAAAAATTTCTGAAATTGCCCTATGAAATTGAAGATATAAGCATATCTGTTTTTATTCAGGACACGGTATGTCTATAAATTGCTTATTATTAACATTTCAGTTATGTTTGTTAGTTGTTTCTTGCTTCTTTCTTTTATCTAACTTGCGTTTATCTTTTGGTTGTGATAAATCATAGGATTCATTTAATTTGGACAAATTCCAAAAAAATTCGCTATCGTTCCCTCGTGAAGTTGGAAATTTGACTATAGAAGTACTAGCTGTACCACCTTCGAATTATGCAGCTTTGTTGGATTGCTTACTATGGATTTGTTATCCAAGGATATTGTCTATGAAAACACATGCTGGCCAATCATCAATGGAATTCATCTGGGTAAGCCATTTTGAATTAATTCTTCTTATTTTTTTTAAACATAAATATGCTATATGATCAACATATATATTTCATATATATTCTATTTAATTTCTTGTGCAAGTACTATACAAGTAAATCTTGTGAATACAGAGATTATTACGAGGGAAGGAAATAAAAGTTTTAGTTTTTTTGACTCCAAATTTAAGAGGCAAAGTAATCTCTCACAAAATGTGTTGGATTTAAATGATTCTAGTTGTGAAACAAGTTGAGATTAGCATCATCTTAGAGTAATATATAAGTTTTCAATGGAAGTTTAATTCTAGGAGATATAAATAGCAAAAAATGAATGATATGTTATTTTGAAATGCCATGTTTAATTTTGTGGTTATTCCAAATGTGCTTTATTTACAGTGGCTGTATGAGAAAATGATGAAAAGAGATGCAAAATGCTGCAACGGTCACAGAATCAAGTGTTGGCGCCATTACTTGAAAGATTTCAAGATTGAAAGGTTCGTACCATGGATAGATCCAAAACCTCTTCATATAGATAATTTGATGGTCACGTTGCCTAATTTTCCACTAGGAACTATTCGATTTCGTCTAGATTGGTGTTTTTCTGAACATATTGATGAGGCGTAGGACTTATGTATATAAATAAGCGTAGGACTTATCTATATAAATAACTTTATATTTAGTTGGGAGAATGAAGTTATGAACAGCAATAGCCTGGTACACAGGTTGGTTTATTACATGAATGTACAATGTAAAACGTTGATCATGGTTAATGTATTTTTACTGTTTTGCATATCATAATTTCATTTGTTTTGTTTTGTTTTGTTTTTGTTTTTAATGAATAGATAAAGCTAAAGTTGCATAACAAATCTCTTGTTGCAAGAGATTGACAACAATCTGGATAGGAAGACCACAAAAATTCAGTATGTAAGGAAAGTTTCATACAATATAAACGCTCTCCATATAGATAATTTAAGGGTTGAGTTATCTAGACTTCCAAAAGGAACTATCCGGTTTCATCTAGATTCGGTGTTTCTTTTTCGCATATTGATGAGGCATAGGACTATTGTTTATGGAGTTCAAATTCTCTAATAATCGAGTGTATGAATTTATATTTAGTTGGAGAATAAATATGAGTGGACTGAAAATATAATTTCTATGAGGTTTATATACTACCAAAAACAAAAATTAAAAAGACAATCAAGTAATTTAACTTGATTAATTACCCGGATAATCCTTGGTCTCGCTATTCTATTTATAAATTACACTAAAGCAATGAAAGAACATACATTTATGTAGCACACAATTACCCGGTGCCCATAAATTTTTAGGAATCAAAATCATCTTGATTAGGCTTAGGTGAAGTAAAAAATGCTGTGGTACAGACGGAGTCTGTCCTTCCCCTGCGTCGAGCACCAAGACAATGGCCTTCGTGGCTGTATAAGCAACAGTGAAGTGAGCATGAGCCGGTGCTTGTACTGTCTCCGGGTGAACTGAATAGCCACAGCTGCCCAATTCCTCCATTCAGGGGAATAATTTGATCTTGCACTTCTCTTTGCTCTTTCATTAACAAATGTGTACTTGGAAATTTTTGTTACATATTTTACGTCCTGCAATATACAATTGAATTGAAGTAAGTGATCAAATCAAATTAACTCTCACCAAACAATATTGGATAATAGATAAATGTACATCTCTCAATGTTTGTGGTGTAGTGTGGGGGTGGAGATGTGTTTAACATGGAACATTAAATGCATGTTAAATTCAATTAGAAGACTATTCATTGCCTTCGTCTATCACTCATCAATAGAAATGACTGGCCCAGTTCTCAATCTGCCTCACCTGTAGTACTAAATTATCACTCATCAAGGGAAAGTAAGGAAAAAACTTCAATTTATTTTATTTTTTTTTATAAACAAAAATAACACATTGCACTTATCAAAATCATAAACCAAAGTTACAATTTCATAAAGAATTTAATTCCTGATTTGTTACAAAAATAACACATTGCACTTATCAAAATCATGGTTTCCCTCCGAACTTACCGGTAAAAATTCATGCTATATTTTCTTTGATTATCACTTGTTTTTCCCAATATTTTACTGTTATTCATACATCTTTCTCTACATGAAATTATGGCATTGTTGATTATATTAATTTCATCCCTTTATATTCCATTGTATATTGTCTTGTGGTGCCTTGAATATAATGGCCAAATATATGAATATGAATGTTGCAGATTTAAAGATTATGGAGAACAAGATTGTTGCTATGGATCGAATCTCAGAGTTGCCCGATTTTATTATTCATCACATTATGTCTTACCTTTCTACACTAGAGGCAACCCATGACGAGTGTCTTGTCAAAGAGATGGAATCATTTACAAACATCGTTTCCCATCTTGGATTTTGATCTAATTTACTTTGAAGCAAAAGATTTGACAACCAGAAGGAAGAAAAGAAAATTTTATAATATAAATAAGTTCATACAATTTGTTGATGCTTCCCTACTACGGTTTTGTGAGGCTAAGGTTTCTTTGCAACAATTTAGTCTATCCACGACGGTCTTTGATGTTGAAATAGTCTCTTCTCTTCTTGATAAGTGGATAGAACTTGTTGTGGCGAATGAGGTAAAAGAGTTAGATTTCCATTTCCGAGCAAATAAAAATAGAATGTATAGTCTGCCTGGAACAATATTTCAACTGAATTTTTGATGACTTTGAAGTGATGATCGCGGAAATGACATGTCTAATATTCGTCTATAACTCATAGCAATTAACGTTTATAACAGAAGAATAAGATGAGAGAAAATAAACAATTACACAACAAAAGATATACGTGGAAAACCCTAAATTAGGGAAAAAACCACAGGCCGTTAGGACGACAGAAAGTTCCACTATATGACAAATTTTTTTTTTTTTTGAAAAGCAAAGTTTATTGAGGCACAAAGGCTAAACAGAACAAAGAGAGGCAAAACAAGCTGGCACACATAGTAAAACCATCCCCAAAAACAACAACAACCAGCAACGCAAAACAAAAGCAGGAGCCCAGCTCAAAAAGAGCAAGCAACACAAAGCAGCACACAACACAACAATAAAAGAAACCAGCAATAATCAAAGCCAGAAAAAACAGCCCTTAAAAGACAAACAGGGGAGACCCGAGAAAACAAAACAACACAAAACAAGAAACACCAAAGATCACTAACAACTGGACAGCAATGCTCACCCATCACCCTAGGAAAGAACATCCCCAACATTCCTTGAACCTTTTTTCGCCAACTGATCTACAACCACATTGAAATCCCTAGAGCAGAACACAATAGAGATATGGGTAGAATTGGCAAGACAGCTTCTAATGTCATAAATAGTTTGGGCATGAAAAATGCTACTAAAACCCACATTGTTAATCCAAGAGACAACAATTTCAATCCTCTTATTTGCCAGTTCATTACTAGACTTAGAAATCACACAAGCTCTAGTAATGGCTAGAATTTCAGTCGTGATTGCATCATAAGAACCAATGTAATACGAAAAGAAACACAAAACCTTCCCTGAGTGATTCCTAAGAACCCCGCCAATGTAAATTGTTACAATCATATACTCTAAGATTCTCTCTCTCACCTAAACCCCAAACTATAGAGCCTTACCAAGTCCCCAAGCTCACAACCGATCTTTACATCATGACTCTCAGCTCACAACGCTCATAAGATTCTCACCAAGAACCCCCCAATATCCCCTAGGTCTCCCCTGAATATCACCCACGGATCTCTAACTTGATCCACTGATATTCCCAAAATCCCTCCCCGGATATTCCCTAGGGTCTCCCCCGGATCTCACCACTCTCTGATGTTATAGATGTTTATTAACTCAACACAAATAACCTAGTTACAAGGTTCTATTTATACTAGTTACATGGAGCTTAGATCAACAAGGAAATCCATCTCCTATACGTATAAGACTTACTTGTTCCACCTAAATACTATTTCCTTTTATAACAAGTCTTCTTGTAAAGATAAATCATTTTCCTTCAAGCACAAGAACTTCCAAAAGAATTACTTTCCTTTTCCACTGAAGATTTCCTGTTCCAAGCATACTTATGATTGACTACGATTTGGGTCATGGTTGTGCACCCACTTCCTAAATCGTTACAAGTCACCTGAAATTACATCGTTCAGAAAACAGCAATACATACGCTAAAACAAACTACTTCTTTAGTTCTTCATGGTCTTCAAACTTCCCTTAAACACCATCTCCAACTTCCAAACGTATCTCACGTCTCTATGAAGTTTCACATCAGTTGAGTCTTGTTTGGTTATCTTTTTTTTTTGAAAGGCAAACTTTATAGAAAAAAGGCCTAAGCTAGGCAAAACAAACAAAACCACAGCACAATAGAGGCACAAGCCAGCAACCTCAACCACCTGCGACAGAGGCATTAACAATAACCACTGTCGCTGGTGGTTGACCAAGCAGCAGAAACAACACTAGAAAAGCGGCACAAACAAAACACAGCCCTCACAGCAACACAAACACAGCAATACAGAGCCAACGGCATCCCAGAACCAAAGCAAGAAAAAAAGCAAAAAGAGAAGAAAAGAAACAAGAACCACAGCCACGATCAAGACAGACTCCAAGTCAGCACATCAGCCTCTCCATTAGCACCTTTTTTAGCCAGAGAATCAGCAAAGAAATTGGAATCTCTAGGACTGAATTCTACATGAGCCTTACTCATACTACCCAGGAGATTTTTAATTTCCATGATCTGGTGTCTACGAGCCCAGATGCCTATACCGCTGCTATTGATCCACGACATCACCATCTTGGAATCACTAATAAACACAACACTTTTATGCTTCAATTCTGGTTTGGAGAAACAAAGCTGACACGCTCTTACAATTGCCAAAATTTCAGTCGAAATAATGTCATTACACCCAGCTTTTTCAGAGAAAACACACAAAACTTTGCCTTTGTTATCTTGCAGCACTCCCCCAATCCCGGCTTGCCCCAACAACCCCCTAAACGACCCATCAACATTAAATTTCAAAAAATCAGCAACCGGCGGTATCCACTCTTTCACTCTTGGAAGCTTCACCTTTTTACTAACAGTACATCTTTCAGCCACATTCAACAGCAGAATGGTAACAGGCTCATTTGATCCCTTTCCTATATTCTTGAACAACCAGGCAACCCGAAAACTTACCATGTAAATGGCTTGAAACACATGGATGTTATTGTCTTTGAAAACCTTCTCATTTCTAGACTCCGAGATGGTCCAAACCGTCGCAAAGAACAACGAACTCCAAGCTCTTTCCGATTTTTTATTAGGACAAAGATCGAACCATTCATACCACCACTGCAGCACCGAATTCTGGGTACAACAACTCATATTCCACCACTTCATACCGCTGGACCAAATCCTCCACGCCCACCTGCACTTCAAGAAAAGGTGATCAATGGTTTCTTCGTGCTCTCCGCACATCAGACACTCCAAATTATTCTCCATATTCAAACCGAATCGGTTCAACACTTCCCTCACCAACACACGGCCATGCAGCAGCTGCCAAACAAAAATCTCGATCGGAGGAACAATCCCTTTCCAAATGCTCTTGAAACCCATCACTTCCCCTGAATACCTCCCCTCTAAATTTTTCCAAACGGATTTGACAGAAAACTGCCCATCCGAACACCAGGACCAACCCAAAGAATCTGAAATGGACTCCCGAATTGTGATCATGCGTAAACTAATCAAGAAAGACTCCCATTGCTCAAGCTCCCAGTTGAAGCAAGGCCTCCTTAGAGCAATATTCCAACTCCATCTTGTTCCATTCCAGCTTCCATAGTCATTCACACAACCATTTTTGTTAGAAGCTAGAGCAAAAATCCTAGGAAAAGCTTCATTTAGCTTAATTCCATCAATTTTGACATCATCCCACAGCCTTGCTCTATCCCCCCTCCCTACTAGCACCTGAAAACCATCCTCCAGAATCTTGGCAATAGGCGTCCCTTGCTTTAAAAGACCACAAACAGCCTTTGTAAAAAAGGACCCTGAGGAGCCCACATTCCAGTCCCAAAACAGGGAATTCGAAGACACCCCATACTTGTCACAAATAATCTTTTTCTAGAGAGACGTCACTTCCTTCCCAAATCTCCACAGTCACTTAGCCAAGAGGCCTTTGTTTCTATCCAAAATAGAACCAATACCTAAACCTCCTCTATCTTTACTCTTACACAAAGTCTCCCACTTAATAGAGTGCAACTTCCTCTTCTCCCTACCATCACCCCAAAAGAAGTCCCTTTGCAGCCTTTCAATTCTTTTAGCCACACTAACATGCATCCTAAAAACTGACATAAAGTAAATTGGAATGCTAGACATCATCGCTTTAATAAGAACCATTCTACCCCCTTTATTGAGAAAACCTTTCTTCTAAAGAGCCAAACAGTTTTCGATACGTTGGACCAAATCATTCCAAAACAACTTAGAACTTGGTCTTCCCCCGAGCGGGAACCCTAAATAGGAAATCGGAAGAGACCCTTTAGCACACCTAAAAATATTCGCCCAATTCACCTCCCTACCCCCACAATCACCAACCTGAACCACACAAGACTTACTAAAATTAATTTTCAACCCCGAAGCCACCTCAAAACATCTCAAAGTTCTTCTTAAATTCACCAAATAATTCTCACAGGGCTGTAGGAAAATTATCGTATCATCGGTAAATTGCAAGTGCGACACATTGGAACCATCTAACCTAAACGAAACACCTTTTGTCATATCCATCGACTCCGCCTCTTTAAACAAAGCACTCAAACCCTTAACTGCCAAATTGAACAGAAAAGGGGAAAGCGGGTCCCCTTGGCGAAGACCCATTTCCAACCCGAATTGTCTTGTTGGACTCCCATTCACAAGCACGGAAAGCATCGAAGAAGAAATACAGAATCTCATCCACTGCCTCCACTTCCACCCGAACCCCATTTCACACATAATATTATCCAAGTAGGAGTGATCCAGGCTATTATACACTTTTTCAAAGTCGAGTTTCACTAAAAGGCCTCCCCTTTTGTTTCTTCTCCACTGATGTATTATTTCCTCTACAATGACAAACCCATCCTGAATGTGACGATTCCTCACAAAAGCCATTTGCGACTCTCCTACCACCTCATCCATAATCTTCCTAATACAGTTTGCAAGAACCTTAGCCAAGATTTTGTAAAGGGAACCCACTAAACTTATAGGCCTGAAATCTTTCATCGTCTTTGGACCAACACACTTAGGAATAAGGGCTATAAAAGACCTATTAAGGTCCTTAACAATGGCTTCATTAGCATGAAACTCCTCTATGAATTTCATAAAATTACCCTTGATAACCGCCCAACTTTCTTTAATGAAGCTGAGATTGAACCCATCCGGACCGGGAGCTTTATTCCCGTCATAGTTCTTAAGCGCCTCCCACACCTCCTCTTCACTAAAAACCTTTTCCAAACAATCTCGGTCAGCAACAGTCAGGACCTTTAAAGGGAGATCATTTATTCTCGGCTGCCTCCAGTTCACATTCTTATACTATCTTTCATAAAAATCTGCAACTCCACTTCTGACCTCAGCAGGTGTGTTTTTGATCACCCCCTCAAAGGCTATGTTCTCAACAAAATTGTTTCTACATCGCCCACTTGCCACATAATGGAAAAAACGGGTGTTACGGTCACCTTCTAAAAGCCATTTGACTCTAGAAGATTGTCTCCATTGTTGTTCCTCCCGTTTCAGATTCTTCCATAAATCAGAAATCGCCTCCAACCTATCTTGTCTCAGCTTATTCGACCACCCGTTGATGGCTGCATTCTGATCTATTTTACACAAAATATCCTCTAACTTCTTAGTAGAGTCCCTATTAAAAATTCTGGAAGCAGCCTCTCTTTTGATTTTCACCATAGCACTTCTCAACTTTAGATTCAAAACAACACTGGTGTTCCCCTTTTGCTTCGAAACAGCCCATTCCTTCTTGATTTCCCCTATGAGGACTTTGTCTTCTAACAAAAAATTGTTGAACTTAAAAGGTCTAGGACCCCAATTAAAATTCGACATTCTAAGGGAAATAGCACTATGGTCAGAAATTGTTCTAGGCAAATTGAATTGCTCCAAATCCTTGAACCAAGAAAGAATAATTGGAGAAACTAAGAATCTATCCAGCCTAGCCCATAAACCTCCAACTCTATTGTTTGACCAAGTGAAAGACCCTCCCCGTAACGGAATATCCACAACCTTCACTTGGAGAATAAAATTATTAAAAGCTCTAGCTGACCCTTTATTAAATTCACCCCCTTTTCTTTCCGATTCATAAAGCACAGTGTTGAAATCCCTCCCAAAACCCACAGAATATTGAAAGAATTCTGCACATTTAGAATATAACCCCATAATTCTTTTCTTTCCCTTTCCGTGTTAGGCGCATAAACATTATACAACACTATATCCTGCTTAGACTTGTTTAAAACCCTTACCAAAATAATACACCACTTGCAAGAAATGCACTCTTTAATAGTCACCAATTCCTCATTCCACAAAGTAATCAAACCCCCTGCTGTCCCTTCTGCCTCCACACAAATACCTTTAGAAAGAATCAAACCCCCTAAACCTTTGAAAATCCTATTGTCTACCGCCCCAAGCTTAGTTTCTTGGATAAAGAAAACTGCAGGCTTATTATCCAAAACCACCTTTCTAACTTTTCTTCTCTTCTCCGGCTTCCCCAACCCCCTAACATTCCATGAAAAAGCTAACATTAAAAACTTAAAAGTCCCCACCCACCAGTGAACACCCAAATCATATTGCTGCTCTATCTTCATCCTCATTTTCCCTCATCGAAACAAACTCCGCAATTTCTTCTTCCTGCCCATTATAGTCAAAACCGAGAGCAGCACCATTTTCTAACACTTTGGTGACCTCTTCTTTAGTGTTCCACGAAATTCTCCTAGACTCCTCTTCAATCCCTCCATCCATGATCCATCTACCATTGCCATCCTCTCAGCCCCTCGCTCTCATTTCCTTTTCTATTCTCTTTGCCACTCCTTTTTCTATCACTTTAGATATTTCTTCTTCTAAATTCCAAATCACTTTCCTGAATTTGGATTTAATACCCAGGTCTTTCTTGCACTTTAACCCTCTGATATGCCTAGGTTGGGATTTAAAAGAGGGAACGAAATGTTTACCTCTAGCAATATTTGTGGCTGAATTTTGTTGATGCCTTGGCTGCCTACAATCCTCCTCCTCTTTTTTCGACATCACCTTTTCACTCGTCTCCTCCCTACCACCTGCGTGATCGTCTTTTTCCATACCACGGTCTCTCAAATCCACAATAATATCAATTCCTTGATTGTTTGTGAACTGCGTTTCAGGCACCTCTTGGACGGACGGTGAAATTCTCACATAAGAGTCTGAAATCTGAGCTACTCCATTTATTTGGTCTGCTCTGTTTTCCATCCCAGCCTTCTTCCCACACTTTAGCACCTTTTTAGTTGGGCCTAAGTTGTTAGCACACCAACTAGAAAAATCAGGATCTCTAAATACCCCTTTTGATCTGCTCCTCTATACTTTATTGTTATCTAACATATGAGGCCCATCTCCAGGCCCACTGGCTGACTTCCTCTCTTCAGATCTTCTTTTGGAGCATTCTCCCCTAAGAAACATTTGATTCGGACCCGGCCCAAAATCTGAACTGGATCCTAAATCGGTTGAATCAGAATCCTCTAGATTGCTCATTGTAGACGCTATCCTCTTTTTGTCAATCTTCACAGCTTCTGCTACCTTAGGCTGCTTGGAAGTAGGCTTCAGCCTTTGAATCCACCGTCATTTCCTTTTGTCTGTAAACCCCATATCCCCACCTACTTCCTTTCTTGCCATCTTGGAACTACAAGAAAACTCTCTGACTTCCTTTATGCAATCCATCCTATCATTGCTTTTGCCCACTCCTTTCTCTGAACCCCCTGCTCTATCTCTGTCATGCTTGCACAACCCTTCAAAGGACCCTTTCTTTCCTAAAAACGGCCATATCGTCTCAAAAACTTCCATATCTGAATCTCCTTTCAAATTTGAATCCTATTGTTTTAGGCCCAAGACTGTTGACGGTGATTTTTCGTCAACACTCAATCGATGGTTTGAGATCACGTTTGTGGGTGATAATAGTTGAATCTTTATACTGTAAAATAATAAACAAGAGATACGTGGTAAAACTCCGATGACCGGAGAAACGTCCACGGGTTGTTGCCTAAGCAACGAAGCCAAAATTCACTATGAAAGAATATTATAAAATACGCTCTGGTCACTTTTATGCTGAAAAAGTATATCTCTCCCTTATGCGCTACAAAGGGTATTTATACATGCTGTTCCTAGGGTTTGGGGTAACACTAGGGTTTAGTGTCGTGGTAACTAAGTCTTAAGCGGTTGCCTAGTCCTAATCGGATTCTATTTCTTTCTTGGGCGTGATATGTTTCTTGTTTTGGCTGAGTTCGATTCTGGGCAGGATTCTCTCTCCTTTATTTACGGGAGACTTGCTTGTTTCCTCGTTAAACTCTGAAGGGTTGCACTGCTACGTTTTGTGGAGGTGCTCACTGCTGATTCTTTCCTTGCGCTTGGGAAGTGAGTTTTCGTAACCATCTCTTCTTGTTGATTCCCGAGTACGTCCAAGTACACCCGAGTAGATGACATTGCCCGAGCTGGTTCTCTTTGTTTGTGATCGGGTCGCTTTGGTTTCAGTCGAGTGGGTCACTTGGGGGATTTCCCCCTTTCGAGCGGACTTTTCCTGTTTCCTGCTTATGTGGCTTTTTTGTGGAGATGACGTGTCCTTTACGATGATTTTTACCTATAACAATACCCCTTTAAATATTTGAGCCGAATGCTGCTTGCTCGGGACAAATATTTAACCCCTGTTTGCTTCGTTTCTCACGACTTGTTTTCATTTGTCGTCTTCCATATTAATGTTGGTTTTCAGTATCCTCGTTTGATTCGAAGTATTAATGACGTGTCTCAATTATGTCCGCACATGCTTGATCCACCCATTATTCAGAAATCTTTTGATAGCGACATATTGACTTCCTGACGGCTCAAGGCTCTTTCTGCTTGCCACCTGTCTCCTTTTGCTTGGTCATGGTAATATGCATTTATGGGACACGACCCTTCTGTTCGTTCGTGTGCAGCCACGTCACTTCCCCCGCTACTTTGTCTCCCCACTTCTTCACCTGCCCTTTCTAGGGTTTCGATTTTTTGAAACTGGTACCACTTATATATATATCAGCTTGACACTTCGTGAGAAAAAAATCCTCATTTCTCTGCAACAATCTCCTGCCATTTTTCTTTTCTTTTCTTGATAGAGGTTCGCCTGCATCTGTTATTTTTCTTTGAGTTGTTTGGAATAAGATGCTCGTTTCTCAGTCCTGCCAAGATCCTCAACTTCAAACTCCGGATCTTTTCTTGAAGACCATTCCTCCACCTCTGAAGATTTCCTCTACAGTTCGCGTTACCTCCGGTTTTCTGGTACATCCAAGGTTAGTTCTTATGGATCCTGCTGCTAGGCATCGTCTTTTTACTGTTGGTATGATTGCTATTGAACAAGGTGAAGCTTTTACTGCCACGGTTGTCCACAGGTTGCTAGGAGACCTTCTCCCCGACCAACCTTAATATTTTGACGTCGACGTTTTGGGGCTTTTTCGTGAAGGGCCTGCTACTTCTGAAGTTCCTCCTGCTTCAGAAATTTCCTCAGTTTCTTCGAATTCATCACAGCCTAATTCTTATCAGCCCGAAGCTCGGTCAGATTCTTCTTCTTCTGCTTCCGTTTGTGTTGATACTCGGCCGTGGAGACGTACCGGAAAGAAGATGAGTAATCATAAAATTTACAAGGATTCTTACTCCCTGGAGAACTGAGTGGGGACCCAGAGGGTAGTTGAGAACGACATTGAAGAGGAGCATAGGGCCGCTCGCATTCCTTTCTCTCCCGAGCGGATATGTGCCTATGACATCGAGCTGAACATGGTCGGCCTTGAAAAGATAAAAAAGTATATGCGGCGGTTCGACCTGGACAACAACATGATTTCGCTGATTCCTGCTGACGGTCGAGCTGTATGGAACCTCCCACCTGGCCACGTGGCAATCTATGGGGCAATGCTTACTTGTGGTGTTACTCTCCCTCTTCAACCTTTCATCACCTGGTTTTTGGCTGAGGCCCGACTTGCTCTGGCGCAGCTAACTCCGAATAGCTACTGGATTTTGATGTGCATGTGGCACATGTGGCATAGGATGAAACGGCCACCTCCCACACCTCGTGAAATTTGGCACTATTATGCGCTGAGGCCCGTGGGGAAGACTGGGGTTTATTTTCTTCAATTGAACCAGTTCGAGTTTTGGATCCTAAAAAACGTGGTGGTTAAGGGTGAAATCGAACCGACCACGGACGAGAAGATGAAGGGATTTGTTTGGGGCTTCCCCGCTTCAAACAAATTATGGAAGAACAGCTGGTTCTTCGTGGGTAAACGCTGGAGCCAATCAATCAGTTTTGATCTTGATGGTACTCGGATGACTTGCAGGGTTCCTCGGTACTTTTGTTCGCCCCAGTGGAACCATATGACTTTTGCCTTTACTGACGAGAAGCTAAAGACTTTGGCTCGGGCGGCCATCCACCCTTTGGAGAAGAGGGGCAGACTTTATCTCTTCAACGAGGAGAAAATGATTAGAGCTCGCCTTTTTCCCCAGGTTTCTGCATGCCGCAAACGCCGTAAGTTTTTTTTTTTTTTTTTTAAACTTTCCCTAGTTACTCTTGCATTCTTGTTCTTAAATCAATCTACTAACTTGGAGAAAAAACCTTCCCTAATTTTTTTTTTTAAGTGTTCGATGTAGACATAGTCTGCGATGCTCAGGCACGTCGGATGAAAGGCATCGTGGAAGCGAGCCGAAAAGCCGCTCTTCGCCAGTGAGATGCTAGGATAGCCCCTCCCGAAGATGACTCTGATGAGAGTGCTCTCGAGAATCCTCCCGACGGAGATGATGAAGAGGGAGTGCCCGATTATGTGCCTGAGGAGACCTATGGTCAAGAAATGACAACATATTCAGCGGAGGCTGTGGGCGACCCGGAGGGTTTTGGAGCAAGTAGGACCGCTGTTGGGCAGGACAATCAAGCGGGTCCTTCTTCTTCTAAGGGGAAAGAGAAAGCTGGGCACCCCTCTGAGCCTGAGGCCGCGGCTTTCTCCCAAGGAATTAATTCTCCCCACTCTGCTGCAGCTGCAAACATGCCAAGTGCTACCTTCCAGGGTGCTGAAGCAGCTGGGGAACATTTGGGCATGATGGCTCTGGAGATTCCAACTCCTGCCGAGCCAATTCTTACTCCGGCTCCAGAGATTCCGACTCCTGGCGAGCCAATTCCTATTCCGTCAGCTCTGGAGATTCTGACTCCTGTCGAGCCAATTCCTACTCCGACTCTGGAGATTTCGACTCCTGTCGAGCCAACTCCTACTCCTCCCGGGGATAGCCGTGTTGACATGAGGCATCCCGATCTGGATTCTGAAGATCCTGCGATCGACTCGAATTCTCATGGGAGGCAATCTAAAAAGAGGATAGCTTCGTTTTCTCCTGGTCGCCCTACCCCCAAGATCCCCCGAGTAGTTGCATATGTTAATTCATCTTCAAGTGATGAGGGTGGAGGAGAGGTTGGAAAGAACGCGAGTATGACCCCTCCACGGGACCAGATCAAAGACAGTGTTGGCGGCTCCGCTGGCTCTCCTCGGGTGGCCTCGTCTGCCGGGCTCCCCAAAACTTACGTTGGGGGTTTGGGTCCCTCAACCCAAACAGACGATCCTGCCCCCGAGACCATGCTGAGGGCCATGGCTTCAGGCCGAGCTTACATTAGGGAGGATCATTGGAGTCATCTTAGGGCTGGAACCGTATCCGATCGGCTCTACAACTTCTTCAACAGTGCTTCCTACGTGAGTAACGCCTTGGTTATATGCATAATCTTGTATTTTTCTTCCTTTTTTTTTTATTTCACTCTTGTTTGCTATTGGTTTGCTGCAGATGGTGGCTGAAATATTCGGGGCTTGCCAGGCTGGTGAGGCTCAAGCAGAGAGAATAAGGCGGCTGGAAGCCCAATTGAAGGAGAGTGAGGATCATCGCTCTCGGGCTGAGTTATCTTGTCAAGAGGGGGCTAGATCAAGTCAGGTTCTCTTGGATCAATGCTTGGCCCGTCAAATGGAGGCTGAGCAGAAAGCATCTCTTGTTGCTGAGAAAGCCAAAACCTTGCAAGATCAGTTGTCCTCCACTCAAGATGCTTTGCTCCAGGCCGAGCAGACCGCTGAGGACGTAAAAACCTCTTACAAACGCCGGATAGAAGACTTGGAGCGTCAGACCTTGACAATCAAATCTCTGTCAAAGGAAGCTAGGCTGGAGTTGGAAATATAGGGGGTCGACCGCTTCAAAAGATCTCCAGCCTATGACGCTTTGCTTCTCAGGGAGTTCCAATGGGGAATGGTCTCGGCTGGAGAATTCTTCAAGATGAAGAATAGGGCAACCGACCGGGCCAGGGCCAACTGGAGCCTTTCGATCAAGAAGCATGTGGATACGTCTCTAGAGTCTCTTCGAATCCAGATGAAAGAGTGGCGAGCATATTGCCGAAGTAAAGGTAAGATGCCACATCCCATGCATCTGGAGGTTCCCATCGCCAATTCCTTCTCTACTTTTCACGCTTGTCAGAAAGCGGGGATCGATGGTGTGAATCCTGATGTTGGTCCCGTCCCTGGGATGGACTATAGCGCCTGGATGGATGGCGAAGAAGATGTGATTGTGTGGCCCTCTGATGATAGCCTCCTCAGTGAGTACGTGATGGAGCCTGACCCAAGCGTCGGTGGGAGCAGCTCACAACCCCCAGCGCCATCTACTTGATTTTTTCTTTTGTACTTTTTGTAATGATTCTTGTATTAACCTTATATATATGAATTTTTATTCTTACCATTCTGCTCTCTAATTCCCGAGTACTTTGTTACCTGTTCGCTAGCTAGCTTAGGCAAGTATCTTATTTAATTGTGACTAATTGATCTTGGCCGAGTGTCTTACTTAACTAGCAATTAATTTGGCCAAGTATCTTATTTAACTGGTAACTAATTGATCTTAGCCGAGTGTCTTATTCAACTGGCAATGAATTTGGCCGAGTATCTTATTTAACTGGCGTTTCGTCTTTTTGACATGTCTAGGTTTTACCTAAACGTTACGTCGAGGCTCGCCACGACCATACGCTGAGGTCCTTTACACAAGTCACCTAGGACGTCTCCCGGTTTTATTTGTGCAAGGTTTTACCGAATCGTCGGGGTACTGTGTACCGGCCAACACAGCTGCGCATCTCACCAGCCTTCCTGGCGGCGCTCCGAGCAATTTTCCAGTTACCTGGTGCCTCGGTTTTGCCTTTTTGCCAAGAAGTGCGTTTGCACTATCTTAACTAGGCGGGCGTGCTATTTCAGCTTTTTTGCCCTTCGAGCACTACTTGTCCGCTCTCTCGCGGCTTTGTAGCGCCCGAATTTTTTCTTTTATTTTTTTTCTTGGCGTTTGTTTAACCAACTTTTAAGTGGCCGCTGTTGTTCATAGGTCATGGAATATCTTTGATCATGGGACTCATCAACTTCAATGAACAACCACTTTATTGGCAAATGAACTTTATTAGAAAATCAAATAAATCTGAAACAGTTAATGCAAAGCTAAAACTGAACAAAAACAAACTGAATTAACATAAACATAAGGATGAGTTCCTTAGGGGTAAAAAATCTTGAGGTACTGTGCATTGCATGGTCGGGCTACTAGGCTACCCCCTGGTCGGGCTATCATGTATGCCTCGTGCCCTGCGACTCCCTTGATGATGTACGGCCCCTCCCATTTGTCGGTGAGGGATCTTGCTGACCTATCCTTGGTGTTCGGGGACACTCTTCTTAGCACTAAATCTCCAAGCTGAAATCTACGCATGCGAACATGGGAATTATAGTACCTCGCAGCCCTTTGCTGGTATGCGGCGTTTCGCACTTGCGCTGCATCCCTGACTTCTTCAAGCTCATCTAAGTTTTGCTGTAGCATGTTAACATTGTGCTCGGGGCTGTATAGCTGTACCCTGGGTGATGTAAAACTTATTTCTGATGGGATAATAGCCTCCGTCCCGAATGCTAACGTAAAAGGAGTCTCCCCTGTGGATGACCTTACCGTTGTTCGATATGCCCATAGCACCTCTGGTAGCTTGTCCGCCCAGCTGCCTTTCTTTGCTTCCAACTTTGCTTTCAGCGTGTGCTTGATCACCTTGTTCACAGCTTCGGTCTGGCCATTGGTTTGAGGATGAGCAGGTGATGCATAGTAGTTTACGATTTTATACTCTTCGCACGTTTCTCTGAACTTGCTGTTGTCGAATTGGGTCCCATTGTCTGTTATGATGATGCTCGGGATCCCAAACCTATATATTATGTTCTTTCTGACAAAGCTGGTGGTATTTGCCTCAGTGATGTGTACGAGAGCTTCTGCTTCCACCCATTTAGTAAAGTAGTCTACTGCCACAATAGCATGCTTCGCACCCCCCTTTGTTTCAATGGGCATTGTGGTAGGATTATGTTTAATAGCAATAGTGTAATATTGTAATTGACAATCTTATCATATTTATAAAGTGATTTCTGATTTAAACAAATCTTATAGCATTTATATATTGAATATTATAATTGTCAAAAGTAAATAATCATAAGGTCAAAAGACTATAAGAAAAGAAGAATTGTTTGTACATCTGGATTTGTATGAGGTAGACACAATTCTTTAGTTAGTCTTGAATAATGTTCACAACTTAAGTTAAAGGTTGGGCACCTTTATCTTATTAAAGTTGTAGAATTCTTTTACTAGCATTTGGGTGGGATCAAATGTGTTATGATGAGTCTAAAATCATCGGAAGGTCTTCGAGTAAAAGAATCTAGTGCACTAGGTGCATTGAACTGGATCACAATGAAATACTTTATCTAGAACCGTCAATAGATAATAGTCTTTTCATTATTAGGACAATCGGAGAGTCTATCTTAATCCTGAGATAAATGATGGACTTATGGTTGCAAGTGGTATCATTTGAGTTATCAATGAGTACGATTATATAACATAGTCTATCCTCGATAGTTTGGTGGTATTCATTTGTTAATCGATAGAGGACTTCATTTATAGATATGGACATCGTGGCTCCATTTATTAAATGAGAGTAGAATATCATCATATGGATGTTTTGAGGTATTGGGTATTGGATATTGAATCTTAACGTTAAGTTTTCAATAGAGTCTATTGAAACATGGCTTCTGGACAAGTCAAAATATCCAAGTTCAAAATGTGGTCATATGAGTAAATATGGTAACTTGGAGAGCTATAGGCGGTCTATGAGCTATTGGCAATTACTGATATTCTTCACGAGGATACACCATCTCCAATAAGATTGTCTAGGTTACGAATGAGAAATATTTACTTATTCTATCTTTATTTAAGAGTTCAATTTTAGCTCTTTAGTGGAATGAGTTAAAATTAATAGATCGGACTTAAGTGAATCATTTGTTGATTGTGATTAGGTTATGTCTATTGAAGCTTAAATTTAGATAGCCCGCCGAGATCCCCAATCCACATGGACTTGCATGGATCATCACTTGATATATTCTACCGGACCAATTTATGGGTCCATCTAGAATTATATTTAATATATTAAGTATATAATTTGCACATTATTTATTTAATGGGCTGATCAATTATATTAATATATTATTGAAAGGCATGTGGGCTTGTTTCTTTTAGTAAGAATGGGTCTGGTTCACATGTGGGCCTTTTATTAAGGTCCAATGGATTTAATAAAATAGAAAAACAATATATAGATATATTAATATATATGGCACATGGCCGAGATATATATATGATATTATATTGTTTTATTTTTATTATTTGATTAAATAGAAATTAATTAATTGATTAATTAATTATTTAATTAAAACTCAAAATCTTTTTCTGACTAGGAAATATGTTTCTTAGTAGTATACTATTGTGGTAGTATAAATAAAATAAAAGACTTTATTTGGTAAGTAGATAAATAAGGGATTTATTTATCTAGTCAAATAAGGAAGTCTTTTATATAGTTACAAATACACTAAAGAGTTGGATTATGAAATCTACCTAGGGTCAGGATTTAAGTCAAAAGACACAAATCCTACATGGTAAAGGGTAAAGGATTTTGGCCACAATATATATATATATATATTATATATATATATATAAATATATATATATATATATGTATTTAGGCGTGCAGTATTTGTGCACTTTAATAGGTATGCAGCACTTATGATATAAATATATAATTAAGAAAAGTAGAATTCATGCGTATATATATGTATATATATTGGCAAGTGATTTTCGGCCATCAAGTATATATTCTTTATATAGAATTGGCGAACCCTAATTTGCTTGATAGAGAGTGATTTTTCTTTTGCTTGAAAAGAATAACATCCAACTTTTAGATTAGTGTGAGAATTCGGCCAAGAGGAAAAGAGAGAAAAGTTTGTTCTTATTTCGATAGTGCACTAGTAACTTGTATATCAAAAGGTTTTGTGCACAATTTCGAATAAGGTTCATGCGAGTTTCGATCTAACGATTGTGAATTCAAAAGTGACCGGAACATTCTTTGTAGCCTTTTGGAATTTTTTGTGACTAACGAAAAAGAAAAAGTTTTGTTAATCCATCATCAGGTACACAATTCAAAGAGAAGGGAGACCACGCTCCTAGGTGATTCACATTCGTGATTGGATTGGAAGATCTTGCGGATTACCATCGACGCAATGTCAATCGGATCACGCGACAAAGGTATGATATCTTTAGTAGTATATGTTAATTAATTAGAGGGTTAAGGTTCAAATTATGGAAAAATTTTAAACTATACTAAACCTTTTTTAGTCTCGCTTTCGCTGAGTTGACCTATTTTTCCCTACACATTGGTCCTATCAGGTCGAGGCCCCACGGCAAAAGGCCAAGGTGAAGTTAAGCTTCTGAGCAATTCTGGGGGTTGCCGAATATCGTTTGCTATTCTCTAGCATGTCTCACAGCTCTCCGCTAATTGCTGTGCTTCTGCAAACAAAGTCGGCCAATAGAATCCTTGCCTGAGTACCTTATGCGCCAGACTCTTACCTCCAGTATGGTTTCCGCATACTCCACTGTGAACATCCTTCAGGATCTTTTTGGTTTCTTCGTCGGCGATGCACCTTTGCAGCACCTTTGAGAACCCTCTTCTGTACAATTCACCTCTCAGAATCGTGTACCGGGTTGACCTGTATTTGACGCGTTTTGCTTCCACAGCATCCTCGGGTAAAATGTTTTCCTCCAAATACTTTCTGAGCTGTGTGGTCCAGTCGCCTTGAACTGGTCGGATCTCTAACACCATGACTTCCTCAGGTTCTACCGTACTCAGCCTAGCCAGGTGCGCCACCGGTATTGCTTTGGATCTGATACTCATGGTGGCTGAGGCTAATTTGGACAAAGCGTCTGCTTTCTCGTTTTCTTCCCGAGGGATCTGAAAGATCTTGTATATCTTGAATTTTTTGAGCAGTTTCTTTGCAATGTCCAGGTAAGATATCATGTGCTCCTCCCTCGCCTGGTATTCATCTAACACCTGGTTAACCATAACTTGCGAATCACTGTAAATCTCCAACTCATCTGCTCCTAAAGCTATACAGACCCTTAAGCCAGCTAACAAAGCTTCATATTCTGCTTGGTTGTTGGTTGCTTTGAAATTGAACCTCTTGGCGCACTCTACAGCGTCTCCATCCGGGGTTGTTATGATTATCCTGGCTCCGCTGCCGTGAGTGTTTGACGATTCATCTACATGCAATCTCCATCGGAAACTATTCTCTTATTTTCCTTCCATTATTCTTCTTACTTCGGCATCTGGCTCGGTGAACTCCACTATAAAATCAGACACTGCCTACCCCTTGACTGCGGCTTTTGGGGTGTATTTGATGTCGAATTCGCTCAACTCCACTGCCCATTTGGTCAGCCTACCTGACAGTTCTGGTTTTTGCAAGATGAGCTTTAGCGGACAATCAGTGCATACCTCTATTGCATGTGCTTGGAAATATGGCCTGAACTTCCTGGCTGCCGTGATCAGGGCGAGCACTATCTTTTCTGCCGGTGAATACCTTGTTTCTGCGGGCAGCAATGCCTTGTTGGTGTAATATACCAGTCTCTGTATTCCTTCCTCCATTCGGATCAATACTGAGCTTGTTGCCACTTCTGTGACCGAGAGGTATAGGTACAATGTCTCTCCAACCACCGGCTTTGAGAGGATGGGTGCTCGCCCTAAGTACTCTTTCAACTTCTGGAAGGCTGCTTCACATTCTTTATTCCACTCAAGCCATTTTCCTTTCTTTATTGCTTTAAAAAACGGGGCGCATCTGTCTGTTGATTTTGCTATAAATCGGTTAAGTAATGCAAGACATCCCGTCAGCCTATATACATCCTTCAGCGTTCTTGGCGAAGCCATCTCTTCTAATGCTTTAATCTTTTCGGGGTTCATTTCGATGCCTCTCTGATGCACCTAGAAACCTAGAAACCTAGAAACCTACCTGATGGTACCCCGAACACACATTTGTTCGGTTAAGTTTCATCTTATACATTCTTAGAACTTCAAAGGTTTCGTTTAGATCTTCTGCATGTCTCTCTGCCGTGACACTCTTGGTCAGCATGTCATCTACATAGACCTCCATGTTCCTCCCAATCTGCCGAGTGAATATCATGCTCACCAACCTCTGGTACGTTGCCCCGGCATTCTTCAATCCGAATGGCATCACCTTATAGCAATACAACCCCTGGTCTGTGGTGAATGCTGTTTTCTCTTCGACGGCTTTATTCATTCGGATCTGATTGTACCCCGAGTAAGCATCCATGAAGCTTAACAATTCGTGTCCTGCTGTTGCGTCCACTAGCTGGTCGATCCTTGGTAGTGGGAAGCTGTCTTTCGGGCAAGCCTTGTTTAAATCTGTGAAATCCACACATATTCTCCACTGGTCGTTCTTTTTCTTGACTAGCACTACATTGGCCACCTATTCCGGGTACTTGACTTCCCTTATCGATCCTGCAGAAAGTAACTTTCCTACTTCATTTTTAATTGCTGTACTCCTTTCGGGGTTGAACAGCTGTCTTTTTTGTTTTACCGGGCGGAACTCCGGGTTGATGGAGAGGCTATGTGATATCACCTTCGGATCTATCCCCAGCATATCTTCGTGACTCCAAGCAAAAACATCCTTGTAATCTCTTAGTAACTTGATAAGCTGGGTTTTGGCATGTACATTCAAACTTGCCCCTACCTTTACTGTCTTACTCGGATCCTCTGGATCCAGGGCCACTTCTTTGATCGGCTCATCTTTCTTAGCCTCGGGTTCTCCTCTAGGATCTAACTCAAATTCTTTCGGCATTTCTGCCTGTTCTTCAGGTTCGCCAACCTCTTGCTCGGCTGCTACCGCGTATACTTGGTGTACTTCCCTATCTTTATACACTAACAAGTTTGCTCTTCGGGCCATTTCTTGTGACCCCTTGACCACTCCTACCCCATGTTCTGTCGGGAACTTCATCATGAGGGCGTAGGTTACTATCACCGCCTTAACTTTATTCAAGAATGGTCGACCCAATAAGGCGTTGTACGGCCAATTTTCTGTATCCACCACCACAAAGTCGAGTAGCTCTATTTTTTGGCAATGAGCCTTCCCGACCTTCATGGGTAATTTCACCGTGCCAAGCGACCTTACTTCGACTCCTCCAAATCCTCTAAGGGGTGTGAGAAATGGTTGTAGGTCTTTTCTATCTAGCCTCAGCTGGTCATATACTTCTGCACTTAGAATATCTGCTAAGCTCCCATTGTCAATCAAAATTCGATGAACCTCTCTATGACCAATCCGTGCGCTGATCACCAGTATCTACTCCATGTGAATCGGCTTCTGTGAATATGATCGGGTCCCAGCCCTCCTTGATTCTCTTCGGGTCAGGTTCAATAGAATTGACGTTCAGGTCTCTCCGTGCCTCCACAGCCTCTCGGATTTCCTGGGTCATTTCCCTGTTACTCTTGCCGAACGCTGGTCCCCCAAAGATGGTGTTGATTGCTCCTTCATCCTCAGCTTTCTTGGGACTAGACTTTCTTGCCCGTCCGTCCTGTCGGCTATCCTTATGTCCATCCGTCATGTCAACCTTTTTTAAGACGATGTCTTTCAAATGTCCTTCCCTAATGAGGGTTTCGATGTGGTCCCTTAGCTGGAAACACTTAGATGTCTCATGCCCATTCTCCTTATGGAACCTGCAATACTTGGTGGTGTCCCTCCGAGCATACGTTGACTGCTTAGGCGGCTCCTTAGACATGTTCTTTTCTTCTAGGATTGCCAAAATTTCCTCTTGATCTTTCTTCAATGGGGTATAGTTTGTATATCTGCCGTGGAACTTCTGCCGCGGCTGATCGGTCTTTGGGTCATATGCTCGACCTCCATCCCGACTATCCTGCGCCTTATTATTCTGTTTGTCACCTTTGGTATCGGGCGCCTTTGCTTGGTCTTTGGTTTTTGACCCTTCTAGGCGACCGCCATGCACGAAGTAACCTCCTATGGCAATTTCTTCCTCCTCAGCCAGGGCGTAACCCCCGGCCATGTCCATCATATTGGCATAACTGGTTAGTCGGGCTCTTCGGAGGTCAAATGATAATTGGCTAGTCTGAAGGTTGTTGATGAACGTGGCAATTATGGCTTCGTCATTTGCACTCCCAATCTCGGACACTTCCTGACCGAACCTCCCCAAATATTTCTTCAGTGACTTGTCTTTCTCCTGTTTTAGTTGGGACAAGTGGGCCACCAACTTCTTCCTATGTACATTACCGAGGAATTGCCTTGAGAAGGCTTTACTCAGCTCGCTGAAATTGCCTATACTCGCTGTTGGTAACCTGCCGAACCATCTGGAGCCTAAATCCCTGAGAGTTTGGGGGAAATTCAAACACAGCAAGACGTCATTGTAGACATACTGGGCCATGGCACTCTTATACCTTTTGACGTGTTCCTTCGGATCAGTATCTTTTTTGAATTGCTCTAAGTGAGGCATCCTGAATCTCTCCGGGAAGGGTGTCCTCAAGACTTCGTTGGTGAAAGGGCTTCCGGACTCGTCATCCGATAATTCATTACTCCCGTATCGCCTGACTAAAGTATCCATCTGTCAACGGTTATTCTACACTTCCCGGGTCAAACTCTGTATGAGTATGTCCCTGTCTCCTTCCGGTTCTCCCATCGCATTGAAATTCTGACTTACGGTCAGCTTTTGGCCCCTTTCCTCTGGATTCAACTCTCCATGTCCTCGGTGTAGGCCATGCAGCCGAACTGTGCCCCTTTGGCGCTTGCGATGATAACTCTGCTCACTCTCTCCTGAGGATGATGATCGGGCTCTCCGATGAGTACGTCTCTTGGGGCGATCTCGATCCCTGGCCATCCGATCCTGATCATGCCTTTTGTCAGAGTCATTCTCCTCTCTATGCTCCCTGCTATCCCTGGCTAACCTTTCAGACAAAATTGCTGGCCTGTCTGTAGACCTCGGCCAGCCTTTACAGGTGCATCCGGCGTTGGTACTACCACCGTGGAACGCAATCTTGTTGCCTGCTGATCTGGGGCGAAAAGATTGTGAGGTGACATCAAACCCTCCGTGGTGGAAAGGTCAACTCCCTGCCTTGCTGCGTCTGATATGAGTTGCTGTAGTGAAGCACGGAATCTGTGCACAATTTCTTCATTAGTCGGGGGGAAACGCTGGAGGCTAGCCAAGGCAGTTGATTGATCTGCCGTTGCTAAGGTTGCATCCGCAGTGTTGGGAGTGGCGTCATCCTCCAATTCGTTAGTAGGTAATCCGTGACTGTACCTGGAATCGCTACCATCTCCTTCACCGACCATTGCCTCACAAGTGCTTTAATCCCCCCTCTTTCTAGCGCCAATTGTTGACGGTGATTTTTTGTCAACACTCAATCGATGGTTTGAGATCACGTTTGTGGGGGATAATAGTTGAATCTTAATACTATAAAATAATAAACAAGAGATACGTGGTAAAACTCTGATGACCGGAGAAACGTCCACGGGTTGTTGCCTAAGCAACGAAGCCAAAATTCACTATGAAAGAATATTACAAAATACGCTCTGGTCACTTTTATGCTGAAAAAGTATATCTCTCCCTTATGCGCTACAAAGGGTATTTATACATGCTGTTCCTAGGGTGTGGGGTAACGCTAGGGTTTAGTGTCGTGGTGCCTAAGTCTTAAGCGGTTGCCTAGTCCTAATCGGATTCTATTTCTTTCTTGGGCGTGATATGTTTCTTGTTTTGGCTGAGTCCGATTCTGGGTAGGATTCTCTCTCCTTTATTTGCGGGAGACCTGCTTGTTTCCTCGTTAAACTCTGAAGGGTTGCACTGCTACGTTTTATGGAGGTGCTCACTGCTAATTCTTTCCTTGCGCTTGGGAAGTGAGTTTCCGTAACCATTTCTTCTTGTTGATTCCTGAGTACGCCTGAGTACACCCGAGTAGATGACATTGCCCAAGCTGGTTCTCTTTGTTTGTGATCGGGTCGCTTTGGTTTCAGCCGAGTGGGTCACTTGGGGGATTTCCCCCTTTCGAGTGGACTTTTCCTGTTTCCTGCTTATGTGGCTTCTTTGTGGGGATGACGTGTCCTTTACGACGATTTTTACCTATAACAAAGACCTTGTTAACCCACTCGTCGATCGCCGGAATTTGGTGTTCCACTAACTGCACCGGGAAAGAAACATTCCCCATTGTCACCTTAACCTCACAAGAAAGGTGAGCTTCTAAAAGAGCTAGAACCAAGAAACGACCACAGTCTAATCTCTTTTTGAGCTCTGTTTTATCATCAATCTACAGCACTTCACCCACTTTACTACCTAGCTTTTTTAAAAAAGCCTTACTCCAGCAATTTAGAGGGACTCCATAAGCCTCAACCTATCTTATTTTGTCCAGAGATGGGATTCTTGGCTGCTCATACCAGATTTTCATAGATGAGAAACATTCTCTCCAGAAAAAACTATTCGAAACAAAACCATCCCTTTCATATGAGGATTCAAAAGACCACATGATGTGTTTCCCACCCATATATGTTGAAGAAAAAATGAAACCCCTATCCTCCAATTTCTGATTCACCGATTCAATGCTACCAAACTCCTTTAAAACCCCCACCACACACTTGGCCAACCACTCCTCCTCTTCGTATGAACCAGCCCAAGACATGAACAAGCCTTTGTTAACTTCTACCTTAACCGACTTAGGCCCCCTAACTGCTTCCACATAAGATCTTCCCTCACGAGCATACTGACTTTTAATCGATCCTTTGAAATCGCTTCCTCTAAAATTCTCCTGTCCCCTGAATAGTCCGCAGCCCTGGATGTCGATTCCATTTTGACCTCTGTTCACTTTCCGGCGATTATTCCAATCATAAGAAGCAACCTTTGCCACGATTGGCCATGCATACACATGCATACCATTCACCTTTTGCGCAAACTTCTCTGCCTCTTCCAGGGTCTCAAAACGGATGAAAGCGAACCTGCTTCTATTTGGTTCCTTCTTATCTGACAGAAAAACATCCCTGACCTTCCCGAAAATCTTGAAAATGTCCCATAATCCCATAGAATCCACTATAGGATTGAGATTTCCGATGAAAACGGACACTAATTTCTCTCTGAAATCCTTTCTCCCATTGGGATTGATTCTCTCCGAGAATCTCTCTCCCCCCTTTGCCACTGTTTGGCAGTTTCTCTCTCTAAAAGCCTCTCTCATACTGTTATGAGTCTTGTTTGGTTATCATTGAGTTCACTTGAGAATACGAGCTAAAACTTAACATAAAAAATCTCTCTAATGTAATTATCTAACCTAATATGGAGCTTATGTGACCAATTTTTTATTTTTATTTTTATTTTTTTTTAATTTTTTTTTTATTTTTATTTTTTTTGTAGAGATTATAGAGATGAGTTTTTTTAATTTCAAAACTCTTATAATAATCCCACCAATAAATGAGGGGAGAGGGTGAGACAAATATTTTTGGTGATCGGTCACGAAGCTGATACATATTTTTCTTTAAATAATTGCATTGCAGATTAAGAATATTTGTATTTCTTTACTCTTTTTTTTTTTTTTTTTTTTTGCCAAAACAGGATACTTTTTTTTTTTTTTTTTTTTTTTTTTGCAAAGTGGATCTATATTCAAGAGAATACTTATGTGTCATTAATAGAAACCGATCAAAAATACATAATAACATCGGAAATGCTTTAACCCTCAAAATATTAAAATATTGAAAATGCACACAGGTTCCATCAAACCGTCACTGAAAGTTTTAAAACATAGAAAACGCTAGCTGCTTTAATATATCACACTCTTCCGTCTCATCCTCATGTATCTTTTTATGATCACGCCATGCGAATATATATTGGATGAACCCTAGCTGCTTTTGTATATAAACAACATGTAATTATTCTGATTAATTATAACAGATCATCGATCTTTTTCATCTCATACAATTCTGTGTAACCATTAATTACACAGAGCTTTCAAGCTCTCTTACTTTTCATCAAAACGTTTTCTTTGATTTTTCTTCGAACACCAACCAACAACCTCTTATTAATTATTAATTGTCTTGTCTTACTATCGCTACACATAAAGTGACATATAGTGACAAAAATTACTTGTCACTTCAAATAAAGAAATTGTCACAATTTCAATATTGTAACAAAAAAAAGTGTCACTAATAATTTGTCACTTTTGCCCTCATCACTAAAAGTATTTGTGATAATTTTTTGGTACTTGTCACGAATCATAACTTTTAGTGACATATTATCACTCGACCTTAATTAGTAACAATAAAAATTGTATCACTAAATTTATATATAGTGACAATTAACTGTTTGAAGATTTTGTCACTATACATCTTCTTAGTGACAATTTTTTGTTTTAAAATTGTGTCATTATTCACAAACTTAGTGACAATTAACCATGTCAAAATTGTGTCACTATACAAAACCTTATCGATAATTAATTATGTAAATATTTTGTCACTATACATAACCTTATCGATATTTAATTGTGTCACTATACATAACCTTATCGATAATTAATTATTTAAATATTGTGTCACTATATATAACCTTATCGATAATTAATTATTTAAATATTGTCACTATACATAACCTTATCGATAATTAATTATTTAAGTATTGTCACTATACATAAACCTAGTGACAGTTAATCATATGAAAATTATGTTTGTTTTACACAAATTTAGTGACAATTAACAAGAAGATAGCAAGTTACAAATTCAATCAAAGTTAATATAATGGTCCATTCAATTATTATTAACTACAAGAAAACTTAAATACAAAAAGTACAATAAGGAATTGATAATTAGAACACAAGAAAGAAAAGAAAAAGGAAAAAGAAAGTGAAAAAAATATATATTACAAAATTGTTAGTGTACATACACCAATTTGCTACAAATTTTGAGATAAATGCATTACATCAATTATATCCGGATAACCATGATGAAGATTCTTCAAGCCTCAATACTAGAACACTTTCGTAAATGAAAAGATCGGAATAAACTTTTCGCCTAGATACAAACTGCAATAGATGAAAGTATATTATTAACACCTCAATAAGATATAATTTTGTCTTTTCAATGATGCATCAAACAATTGGTTGTTCTATAAGAATCATTTAATCAAACAGTTAGTATACACATCAACTGATAAATATCATGTATTGTGGAAATCTAAGAACAAACAACTATAAATCATGAATAATTATGGGTTCCTGAAAAAAATTAAAAACAAATTAAAGTTAAGAATCATTCCGAAACACATATATATAAATATATATATAACATACCTTGTTAAAAGAAACTTTCAATATATTAAACTCAAATTTGAGATTCTGACCCTGAAAAACAAGTATAAGAAAACAAACCCTAAAAAAAATTAAATCAAGAGAAGCTTACCTTTTCTATCAAGACAAAATTTTCTCTACAGTATTGGTGACTTTTAAAGATGAAACATAGTTTCAAACGTAAAAAGTGTTTTTAAGGAAAAGAGAAACTAAAGAGAAAAAAAATTAAAATTAAGAAACATCCCTAAACGTGTATATATATATATATAATTCTACATAAAAAATATATATATCTTATTCAAAGAAACTTTTATTATATGAAACTCGAATTTGAAATTCCGACCTTGAAAAACAAGTAAAAGATAACAAACCCTAAAAAAACAAAAACAAATTCCGATATGGTCAAGTCAGATCAGGAAAGCTTCCTTGAATTGCTTTCTTCAATGTTGCGGAAGCAATAAAACATTCCACAGGTCGAACTAGATTGTTTTTTTTTTTTTTTTTTTTTTTAAACAACAGTTTTATTAATAAAAAGCCTTGAGAGGCCAAAAAACACATCCAGCAACAAAAAACATAGGAAGGGCAACTGACGCAGCGGAAAACACAAAAGAATACAACCAACGTCAATATTCCGTGATAAACTCTGGAATCCACCAGAAAACGAGAGAAACTCTCAAAGAAAACTCTGAAATTTTATTGAATAATTGAATTATTCGGCCAAAAGGCTTACAAGCATATTTAAAGCGAAAAACCTAACCCTAATCTTTGTTGGACAAGAAACGGGGCTAAAAACTAAACATGATCAAAAATAGCAAAATTGAGATAATTGCGGAAATAAAAACTATTAAGAAACCTAAGCAAGCCAAAATTGACGAAAGTCGATTCGGACTTGGAAAACAAAAGTTATGGCTAAAACGAAACTTTCCTAAAATAGTAAAAATGACAATTTCAAGGCCTAAGCGATGGAATTCGGCTAAAAAAAGGTATGCTTCAACTGTGAAAGTTTCGCGTCATTCCGACTTCGACGCCCGGACTACTGGAATTTGATTGCCCTTGAATTTAGGATGTTCTCTCTTCAACATGTAAGCATTGGCCACTTGTTCTACATCAGCAACCAAACCCCCAACACAGTCTAAAAACCCCATACAGATAGCAAAGAAGACAGAAGAAAGCGATCACTTAGCAAAAAAAACCAAAACACCAAAGACCAGAGAAACAATCAAATCTCTCCCCATTCCAGTCTATCCCCACATCTACTAGATCCAGATTTAGCTAAATAGTCCGCAAACAAATTTGATCCCCTAGGCATGAACTTGATAGCAAGCCCATCCGAGGAATGAAGGAATTGTCTAATATCGTAAACTATGTGAACCAGCGTAAGATTCCCAAAATCTTCACCATTAATCCAGGACACTGCCAATTTCAAATCACTAATGATGGTGATGTTGCGATGAGCAAGAGGCTGTTTTTCAGAGACCAGCTGACACGCTCTATAAATGGCAATAACTTCAGCCGAAATAGCATTTGATAAACCCATATAGAATGAAAATAAACATAAAACCTTGCCACTCGCATCACGAAGCACTCCACCGATACCAGCCTCCCTCAGACTACCTCTAGATTGTGAACCACATATGCTTGAAAAGCTCTAGATGTCTAGTTTTTGATGGCTTTTAGGGTTCGCGATTCCAAGTTCTCTAGAGGGAATTATGCTCACTTTAGTGCCTGATGGTCTGAAGCTCCGCAGCTTGTGACGATTTTTGTATTGTAAGTTGTCGGGAGGGGAAAGCAATTCCTTAAATTGATCGTAGGCACCTTGAAACTTTGTAAGAACTGTCTCTGCAATACTCTACCTCTGAATTTGGTCGCGACTGCCTCCTGCTATGTGTGTTGTAGATGATCCACCCCCTAGCACTCTCTATAGGTATTTGCAGTAGGTTCAGATTTGCTGGAGTGCTACGGTTATGCTCATGTCCTAGTGCTTGTGTACTTCAGTTAACAATTTGAATTTGTGGCTAGTCTCTCTCTGAAGAATCATGGGGAGTTCGTAGATTGTTTTTGTGGCTAAAAGGCTTTTAATCTGTAGGCGCTCACGTTGAAAGTATTGAGATTGTTGCCCCAAGTCTTCAACAATGCACCCTTGTATGTGTTAAATGGCCATGCGTGATTGACATGGTTGGGTGTGATGATTTAAAGTATTTCAATTTAACTAGTGCCCATATCTTAGATCAAGAGTTCCATAGCCTTATCTCGAAATTTCCCTTGCTTGAGATATTGATCGTGAAAGGTTGTTTTCTTGAAAAAGTTTCACTTTCAAGTAATCGACTAAAGGAGTTACATGTTCTTGACTGTCATCATTTAAGGGTCGCTGATATCGACATTTTTATATGAATTTTATGTTAATCCTGCTCGTTCGATAAATGTCCCGCGTTCATGCTCATGGAAAGTCAAAATTCCACTCCGTTGTGATGGATATGGAGTGCTTATTTGGCTCGATCATATAAAAAAAATTCTAGAAGTACCCTATGACACTGAAGCGCTACGCATATCTATTTCTATTTGGAGCACGGTATATAAATTACGTATTATTAACGTTTCAGTTAATTGTTTCTTACTTGTATCGGTTTGCTTCTTTCTTTCTATCTATCTCGCGTTTATTGGGTTTCATATACTTTGGACAAATTCAAAAAATGATCGCCTTCACTCCCTCGTGAAGTTGAGATTTTGACTATAGATGTGATAGATCTACCACTTTCAAATTATGCAGCTTTTTTGGATTGCTTACTTTGGATTTGTTATCCAAGGATATTGTCTATAGAAGTATATACCGTTGAAAAGATTCGATCAAATTCATTATGGTACGCCATTTTTTCATTAATTCTTTTTTTTTTTTTTTAACATCAATACGTTATATAAATGATCAACATATTTCAAATATATTCCATTTATTTTCGTGTGCAAGAACTATACAAGTAAATCTTGTAAACACATAGATTATTACAGGGAATTGTAAGGAAAAGTTTTAGTTTTTGACTCCAAATTTAAGGGGTATATAAAGTCATGTCTCACAAATTGTGTTGGATTTAAATGATTTCTAGTTTAGTAAGTTGAGTTTCAAAAAAAAAAAAAACAAAAAAACAAAAAAAAAAAAAAAAAAAAAAACAAAACAAAACAAAAAACAAAAAAAAAAAAAGTTGAGTTTAGCTTCATCTAAGAACAATACAAGTTTTCTATGAAAGATTTAATTATGAGAGATATAAATAGCAAAAATAAAAATGAATGAGAGGTTCTTTGAAATACCCATGTTTAATTTTGTAGTTGCTCCAAGTTTGCTTTCTTTACAATGGCTTTAAAAGAAAATGATGAAAAGAGATGAAAAATGTTGCAACCGTCATGGAATCAAGTGTTGGCAGAATTACTTGAAAGATTTCAAGATTGAAAGCTTCATACCATTTAAAGATCCAAAACCTCTTCATGATATAGATAATTTGATGGTCGTGTTACGTAAATTTCTACCGGGAACATTTCAATTTCGACTAGATTGGAGTTTTTCTGTACATGTTGCTGAGGCATAGAACTAATGTTTTTGAAGTTTTTGTTACTTTATATTTAGTTGGGAGAATGAAGTTATGAACAACAATAGCTGGCTGCATTTAATTTTGATAATTTCATTTTTTTAATGAATAAATCTAGCTGAAGATTTTTATTCATTACACCATATAATTCTGTTTCAAATGCCAACATAATCCTCAATGGAGCTGCAAATTAAGCAACCTTTGATAAACCCACAAGATGTGCGAAAAATACCACCAGAACTATAACGACTTGGAGTACCACTAGAAGAACTATTAATGTTTACAAATGAGAAATTTATCGTTAATGATACAAAATGATACAATTCCCACATCATAAGTATTGGCAGTTATTTAAGAGATTTTGAGATTGGAAGTTTCGTACCATATGAGAGTTTGGTTGAGTTATCTAGATTTTCAAAAGGAACTATTTAGTTTCATCTAGACCGGTACAGCCCCCTTGGACGACACCCCAATCCGAGTTCCATCGACTCCTCGTCCATCCGATATTATGCTTGTCGTGTTAGACCATCAGTTTGTCTCTACTCGTAGGGGTGGTTATTATAAATTTTTGGTTCAGTGGGCGCACAAGCCTCTTTCGGATTCCGTTTGGCTCCAGGGAGATGAGGTACACCGTTTCGCACCTGACGTATATCACGACTATCTCCAGCGGTGCTT
Source organism: Acer saccharum (assembly GCA_030490815.1). Taxonomy (NCBI): domain Eukaryota; kingdom Viridiplantae; phylum Streptophyta; class Magnoliopsida; order Sapindales; family Sapindaceae; genus Acer; species Acer saccharum. Next base: position 17,042,718 of record CM059867.1, on the reverse strand, counting down.
GCCGGAGGCAAGTTCTTTGGGAGGGCGGCAATGATGCATTTGCATGACTACGTGGCCAAACCAGATAGTCAGTTTGACTAAGTATATTTGCATCTGTTTTGTTATTTCTTTTATTTGTCAATAACTGTCCACTACCCCTGTTTCTTGTGAACAAGTGGTGGATCAATAACTATCCACTTTCCCCTGTTTTGTGAACAAATGGTGGAACGTGGATATTGCTTTATGTAATGGATAGTTAGTCGCTTAATTTTCGAATTCAGTTGTTTGTAATTTGGCTATTTAAAGCCTCATTCTGATTAATAAAGGTAGATTAGTTTATAAAATTCTTGTTCATTACTTGGAGGGATTCCAAAAGAGCTTTTCAGATTTTGATGAGATTCTAATTTCTGAGAGTTAACTTATTTGTGTTCACAGTGTCATCAAATTGGCTAATATAAATCAAGTAATTTAATTTGATTAATTACTCGGAGGTCTCGCTATTCTATTTATAAATTACACTAAAGCAATGAAAGAACATACATTTGTAGCACACAACAATTTGGTGCCCATAATTTTTAGAAATCAAAATCATCTTGATTAGGCTTCGGTGAAGTCAGCAATGCAGTGTACAGTCGAAGCCTATCCTCCCCCAGTGACGAGCACCGGGACAACGGCCTTTGTGGCCGTATGAACGACAGAGAAGTGAGTGTGAGCCAGTGCTTGTACCGTCTCCAGGCGAGCTGAATAGCCACGGCTGCCCAAGTCCTCCATCCGGGGGAGTAATATCTTGCACTTCTCTTCACTCTTTCATTAACAAATGTGTACCTGAAGTGTTGTGTCACATATTTTACGTCTTCAGCTTCGAGACCAAAGGCTTCCGTTGTCTCAAGAGTGATAAGAGTGGACGAGGATGGCGGTAGCCGTTCGATGAAGGGACGTCTTAGGCACCATGATAAGAGCTCATCACCACTGAAGTTTCCGGGGCCTAACATGCAACAACTCTTGATGTTGTCACGGAGGACTTGGCTACTTTGGAGATGTCCCCTTACCACGAATAACATTCTTTGTACGGGGTCACCTTCTCTTGTTATCTACAACATACATATTATTAATTCTTATATATCCAAAAATAGTTTTCGAAAATTAGAATAAATTTATAATTAATTAACTGTTATCGTAAATATAAATTGAGTAAAAATTTGATCTTACTACTTCTCCTTTTGTGAAAATGAGGGACTTCACTCTGTCACAAATATTCTCTAAGACCAGATCATCCATATGTTGGAACAGTGGTACCTGAAATACACAATTAGAAAAAATTAAATTTGATAATTATATTATTAATTTCGATTAAAGTTTTTGAATAAATAAAAAAATTGCGGCTTATATGTATTTGGGCCTAGGCCCATTTTATGCTTTTGACAAAAGAGTTACGATATTTGCACCCCTGAAAAATCGTATGTGCACCCCTTTTTATATGTAAACCCCATTAAATTTTTAAAAGTCTTATATTTTGTAAGTACACACCACATATTACCGAAAATATCCTTTCTTTTAGTGTTTTTTTTAGAAAAATTTTCTTTTAATTTTTGATCAATTATCATAATTAGGGGTGGGCAAAAAAGCCCATACACCGTAAACCGAAACAAACCAAACCAAACCGCTTGGTTTGATCCGGTTTTATACTTTAAAAAAAACCGTATGGGTTTATTTTAGTAAAACCGTATGGTTCGGTCCGGTCTATGGTCTAAGTATATTAAACCCGAACCGGACCGTAAACTGAATACTTTTAGTATTACTATTATATGTCACACCCAAAACTTTTTAATGAAATTTTAAAAATAAAAGGTTAAAGTCAAAAACCCTAATTTATAATTTCATATTTGTTTTTTTTTTTTTTTGGACACCAACCGTACAAGTTGTACAAAATGAAAATCTTCATTAACAAATAAAACTCCAAGCATGTGATGGTAAAAGATTTCAATTTGTTTCCATTATTTTACAAAGTTATCACTAATTATAAAAAATATTAATATTATTAAACTAAATTAGTGCAATTTTCATGATTTAGTTGTAATTTTTTTTTTTTTTGACTTGCATACATTCAATTGCATTGTCATGATTATAGCAATAGCAACTGATTTTATTTATTATTATTTTTTCTACTTCCAAAAATTCTACACAACACTTTATTTTTACTTTTATTTTTATTACTCTCTTAGCTTTTGTTAGTTTGATGAACCGTTCATAACAGTAACTTGCATGTTTCGTTAATTGATCATTTTATCATGCAATATATATTTTTAAATGGTCAAGTATTTGGATTTCAAGTCAAAAACCGTTAGACCGAACCAGACCGAACCGAATAAATATGATTTGGTTTGGTCCGATTTGAAAAAAAGAATGGTCCAAATTGATCCTATTTTTCAAAAGACCGAAATTTTTGGTTTGGTCTTGTTCTAGTCAAAACCGGACCAAACCGGACCGTGCCCAACCCTAATCATAATCTAATAAATTACAACCAAAAAAAAAAAAACCTGGGATCGAGGAGGCTCCCATCATGCCTCTTTGTTTTTTATTTTATTTTATTTTTTTTATTTATTTAATTTTTATTCCAACTTATTTTTTTTGAAGAAAAATTTCATTAACTCAGACAAAACCGGGCTTAAGAATCAGTTTCAAGTTTCAACAATCAATCTGGAAAAAAACTGCTTCAAAACAAATCAAAACTGAAAATAGGAATATAAGAGAAACAATTAATTCCATAGCTATAAACATGTAGTATTCAGTTCTTGTTTTAGAGATTTTTTTTTTTTTTTCCTTGACCGCAAAGCTTTCCTTCTGGTATTCTAATATTCTGATTCAATTCTCAAAGGGAAAGTTTTCCACATAAGCAAATTTAATTCCTTCCAATATTGCATTTGATTGTCTCCACTGATTCCATTCTTCCCATACAAATGGAAGTAGCAGGGAACTCCTTTATTTTTAATTAAACTAAATAGTTTTATGCCTTTAAGGGCAATATTGGAATTATGAGAAAATTGTAAATTGGGGTGTAGATACAGTTTTAGAGAGGTGTAAATATCGTCACTCTTGACAAAAATGCATTATAACTCATCAATTTCGTCTCACTTACATTTCCCGGAGCCCACTAATTTTAAGTCTACCTAACCAAAATGATTATTATAGGCACTTTATAATTATTATTTTTAAGTCAAACATTATGGGTCAAGGAAAAGTCGGACCTGCCAACATTAAATGCTATCTACTCCCATAAATGAAAAGATATCCACACATGCTATGAATGAATATGGTGGTACTTAAACCTGCACCATTTTTATGTTGCAATATAATATAATTTGAAATCTTGTGATTTTAGATTTTTTATTATTTTTAAATAAGTTAATAGTGATTTTCATTATAAAAAAAATAGCTGTGGTACCTACCTGTCTGACTAAGTCCAAGCAGAGATGGTATTTAATGTCTCTCCTTAACCCCTCAGGGAGGTTACTGATCATCTCGCACTCATCTACGCCGCGCATCGCCGCCCACCGTTGCCTTTCGTAGTTGCGCACTCGCTGCTGGAACCCCTGTGGCAACTGTCTCTTCCTCATCCACCATTCTATGTTTCTCATCTTCAGTTGCATTGCTTGTTTCTTTAATGTTGTTGCATGCAAGAGCACCTATTTCATCATGCCCATTAAAAAACAAAACAAAACAAAACAAAACATTAGAAAAATGTAATGTAATAAACCAATTATGCAGTTATTTAGAGTAATTAAAGTATACCTTGATATTTCCAATCAACATGGTGACTAAAAGGAGTCCACCGGTTAGAACGATAATGTTGAAGACAACTTCTAACCATTCTGTAGTGCTCTCCAAGTTCCCAAAAGTGCTGATAATCAAAACCACAAAATATTAGTGGCCATTGATCAGAAGATTGATATTAGAAACAAACTATAACGTAAAGAAGAAAAAAAAATACAGTTTTTTATTTTTTAATTAATCCACCCGTAGTTTAAAATCTTAGGGCAAGGATGGTAGAAAATGTTCTTGTCGAAGTGGGGATCGGTGGAGATCTAGAGATGGATCTGTTCATAGATTGGGGAGACTGGAGCCTCCCGTGCTGCAAACGGAAGAGAGTAGGCCGTTCGCCGTTCGTAGCATGGGATGCTCCGATCTCCCCTTTTCAATTTTCTAAGTTTTTTATTTTTTTTTTCAAAAAATTATCCTAATCAGAAATTGAAGTTGTAAACCAAGATGATGTTCGGTTCCAACTTACTTACTTACATGACATGTGAGTTGCTACAATTTCAAACATGAATTTGAACGATGTAACATTGCTCATAATTTTATTTTCATACCAACATTCAGATAATTTTATTCACAATCCTAGAGCTACAAATTCTTTTGCAGATATACTCGCGAAGAAGGGATCCAACAATGAGGGCGATTTAATATCCCTGGGTTGTTGACAGGGGCGGAGCCCTTCAGGGGCTAGGGTGGGCTAGTTTTTTGAAAAAAAAAAAAAAATCAAAGTTTGAATTAATTAAAAAAAAAATGGAAATTAGTTATAGCCCAAATTTACCTAACAGCCCAACTACCTCTTGTCTTTCTACAACTAAAATAGACCCAATGGCCCAAGCCCAATCTTCTTTCTTTTCTTTTATTTTTTCAACTTTCCTTTCCTAGATTCCTCCCTTCACTGATCCACTCTCCAACATCAGCTTTGATCCTCCACTCTCCACTCTCCAGCATCAGCTTCAATCACTTTCCCAATTTTTTATTTTTTTTTTCACTTTCCCAAATTTCAGATTCCAAACCCTAACTTCTTTTTTCTCTTGAATCTCTCAAGTCACAACTCAAAAGCCAAGAATGTAATTTACTTTCCTTTAATCTTTTCTATTTATTTACTTATAATTAATTTAATTTCTGGTTTTATATTTTATGATTGATATTTATTAAAGTCTTGTATATGTAATGCATGTTTTTGTGTTTTTCTTGCATACCGGTGTATTTAAGGGTAAAGGTCATTGTGTCCCCCCTAAGTAGGTATAATATTGATGTTTTTTTTATAAAATTTCTCACGTATTGTTTTGATTTGATTATTACAAATAAAATTTTAATTTAGTAGTTAGTTTAAAATTTTAGGACTTTTAAATAAGCAAATAAAATTTAGATTAGCCCACCCCCATTTTTTTTTTCTAGCTCCGCCCCTGGTTACGTTGTTGAGTTTTTAGTTTTTGCTCTGTTTTCAGGCAGTGTTTTGAGCTTGGATTTTGTTGTTTGGTAGCGGGTCAGTGCTTTAGTTTTTCTGTGTTTTGTGTGGGGTTTTCCGGTGCTTCTCAGGTTTTTGGGTGGTGTTTTTGTTTGTTTTGTTTGCCTTGGTATTGGCGTGGTCTTTGTTGGTGCTTTTTGGTTGTGTTGCTTGGCTTCTTTTGCCGTAATAAAAGTTTTGCAGTTCAAAAAAAAACATCCAAATAATTTTTATCAAAACGGTCCACAACGATAAAAATCAGAGCAAAAAGAGTTCGAGTGGTACCTTAGAGTCATGAGGCCCCAAAAGATGGGAAAAAGTATCTTCTCCAAACGGCTATCATTTGTAACAAGTTGAACAGTCCATTTATAAGCTCCATAGTCATAATTATTGGAACCTTGTAAGCAAGTAAACCTAGCTGGTCTGTTCTCCCCCCATGCCCACCTTGCTCTATCTTTCACCATACTCGATGTTCCATAGTAAATTGGATCTTTACATGCTAGTAATCTCAGGTCACAACCATGTGTATCTCTGCATGTTTCTCTCAGACATTTTAAAGTTTTCTGAATCCCTAACAAGTACCAACAAGCTCCTGCTGCCTGCACAAATATTGCACTTGACCCATAAAACATGTTCTTCATTGTTTAAACCCCAGTTTTTTTTCTATTAATATTTTTCGAGAAACAGCTAGCTACGAGTCAACGACTAATTATTTTATGTCATGTCGTTCTAATTTGTAGTTCAATTGGTAAGGTCTTTTATTGTTGTCCAAGAGGTTTTAAGTTCCACTCTCACTCTTGTTGGAGTTTGCTTAAAAAAAAATAAAAAAAAGAAGTTCCAATCTCACTCATGTTAGCTCTTTGGAAGAATTGCTTTATATTTTCTTTTAGAAAAATTCGCTGCTAATAAAAATCAGAAACTAATTAATGTTAATGGGTGTTAGCTTAATTAGGGTTTTTTTTTTTAAGCAGTAAATAAGGTTTTCTTGCAAAGAGGATATATTACTGTATGCCTTCACATGAATCACGACAAGGAAGAGATGCATGTGATATATTACTCTTTGCCTTCACATGAATCACGACAAGGAAGAGAATCAAGAGATGCATGTTGCTTTTACTTTATCGATCTCTGTGTCTTTCCTTTGTGTTGATTGAATTGGAAAAGGTTTTGGCTTTTGAAGACAGGAACCTCGGAATTAATAAAGGAAATATGTTTTTTGGAATAGTTTTATTGCATGAATAATAAAGGGAAAATTTTAAAATCTCCTGTGGTTTGAGGTATTTTCCAAAAAGTCCCCACTATTTTATTTTTTCTCTAAAATCCCTCTTCTGTTATCCTTCAATATAAAATGAAAATATTTTTTTCACTCTTATGATATTTATAAAATAATAATATAAAATTAAAATTAAAAATGAAAAATAAATAAAAATACCTCAAGTTTTCTTTCTTTCTAACACTCTCACACACAAACACCAAACTCCCAAAGACAGTCACCACCATCCCCAATCATCCAAATGCCCAATCACTCAAATGCCCAATCACCACCCTAAACACAAACACCCAACCACCACCCCCAAAACACCCTAAACCATCCACCGGCGAGCTTGAGCATGGGCACGAGGAAGAGGGGCATGATTAGAGAGAGAAAATATTCTTTTTATTATTTTAATTTAAATGTTTTGTTATATAATTTTTAATTTTAGATTTTTAGCAATTTACCTGCTTACTCTTATGTTTCTTTTCAAATAATTAACGTTTTACTAATTACCAACATAATAATAACTACACAAGAGTTTTTGGGTAAAACTGAAACTATGTGGTGCGTTTTGGAGAATAACTCAAACTACAAGGAAAACTTCAATAATTTCACTTAATAAAATGGTCTTTTGAACTTTTAGAACTTCGAAAAATTCCCCACACTTTTTTCAAAAGGCAGAAAGAAACTCTTCATATTAATTAATGATTCTCATCAAAGTGGAGATTTTACAATTTGGTCCCAACTTAATTGAGAAACATCACTTTTTTACTCTTTCATTCAAATTTCATCAATTTGGTCATTATATAATTGAAAATCAATCAAATTAGTCCTACCGTTAGTCAAAACCGTAAATTTAACTAACGGTAGGACTAATTTGATTGATTTTCAATTATATAAGGACCAAATTGATGAAATTTGAATTAAAAAGTAAAAAAGTGATGTTTCCCAATTAAGTTGGGACCAAATTGTAAAAACCTCTTATTATTAGATATGCCTATATATATATATATATATATATATATATATATATATATAACATAAAAATAGTTACTTTTGTTATGGCCGCGACACATGGTATACAATAAATGATACTATATTCTTAAGAATTTTTTTCATATTCTAATATATCTAATTATACAACATAACATATAATACTAATAATATTTATTAAATATATATATATAATAATAATCTTATATTTCCAATTTATGATATATATAATAGTCTGAACTTCTAGAGTTCACAAAGTCATCAACATACGCATTAAATGATACTATTAATAATAATCATATATATAATAACAGTCATATATATTTTTTTAATTTCCCATATTCTAATAAATAATTAGAATTATAATGGATGGTGGAGATTCAATCTGAAAATTTGAAAATATAATTTTATTTTTTTTAATTTACCAGATCTCTTCGAATCTGAAAATTTCTATATTTAAAGAAATTGGTTATTAATATATGTCATGAACATCCGCCATATGTGTTATGTTATAAACTACAACCCCAAAACACATGTAATGACTAATGGGATGGAATTGGAATAGTTATGACTAAATAACAATGACTTTCAAATATTTATTATTATTATTATTATTATTATTACTAAATAAATTATATTATTTTTTTTAATTTTTTTTTTGTCATATAACATATAATAATAAGGGGTTTTTTACAATTTGGTCCCAACTTAATTGGGAAACATCACTTTTTTACTTTTTAATTCAAATTTCATCAATTTGGTTCTTATATAATTAAAAATCAATCAAATTAGTCCTACCATTAGTCAAAGTGACGGTTTTGACTAACGGCAGGACTAATTTGATTAATTTTCAATTATATAAGAATCAAATTGATAAAATTTGAATTAAGGAGTAAAAAAGTGATGTTTCCAAATTAAGTTGGTACCAAATTGTAAAAATCCCCAACAACTTTAGACTAATATATATACAAAATGGGGAATACTATCTACTTCTCCCATTTGTCTTTCCTACTCATCACTTGACACGTATACACTCTTTCATTTAATAAAAAAACTCTCACTTTTTGCTGCAAAGCTTGTTTACGTTTTCACCCCTTATTAATGAAAAGATAGAAACAGCCATCAGGGGTAAAAACATAAATAAGTTTTGCAACAAAAAGTGGGAGTTTTTTATTAAATGAAAAAGTGTATACGTGTGAAGTAATGAATGAGAAAGGTAGATAGCATTCTCCATACAAAATTGGTATAATAAAGGACAAAACAACATGATCGATAATAATATAAGTTGATAAAAGAGTAAAAAAAAAGCTAGATTTAATTGGGAGAATAAAGAAAAAAACTGTACTTACATGTGAGGCAACAAAATATGCGATCATGTTGAGAACAATCCCCCACCAAACAGTGCCAAAAATGTAGCCAGAAACGTTTTGCATGCGACGTAACAAGCAAACAGAGTGGTAGATTTTTGGGAGATATTGGAACAAAAACATTATCAACAACACTGTTATCACCAGTGTTGTTGATCCTCCTTCCAATAGAGATGGAATCACCACCCATATCACAACCTGCAAATACAGTAAATATATCTATCATTCGTGACTCGCTTTTAGTATCATAACCAATTTGAATCAGAACCCTGATCATTTGTTGATCTGAACTTTTACGTACTGAGTTTTTAAAGATTTTAAAGTAAAGGGAAATCAACAAAATGTTTGAGTTCCTTTTCTAATAAAATACTTGATAGATTTTCATGAGAAAAAATTACTATAGAAATAGTATCAAAACATATATCAGCGAGATACTAACTGATATGATTATCGTTGTAGGAGAAATAATAACAGTGAGGAAATGTGACCACTTCATCTCATTATTATCATGACAGATTCAAGTCTGGTCAAGCTCCATAAATTATTTTGGTACAAGAATTCAGCTATTATTGCATTCTTTTTTGTCATTTGGCACTTTATAATGGACCATGAATTCTGCAAAAAATCTTCAATCATATAGTGCAATTTTTCACACAGTATCATTTTATGTTGATTTGTATGTCTGTTTGGAAAGGGACTAGAGCAGGGGAAGGGACATTTCAATATTTAAATTATGTACCTTATATAAGAAACACCTAACATGAAAATATAGAAAAAGTGACTCAAGCAGTGCACTCAAAAGTGACTCAAAAAGTAACTTTATTCATTGTAAAGCGTATATAATTAACTAATGAGATATATGAGAGATATCATTTTTTTTAAAATAGAAAGTTCAAATTATTTAGAATTGGCATATTTATATATTTATTTACTTTGATCTTTTCAAAAGCTTTTATTAAATTATATAAACTTTTGTTGTTGGTAATGTTGTGCAGTTTCAAGGAAAGATTTCATACATACAGGAGGGGAGTGGGACTACATATGAAGATCGAACATTGATAAATATTCTAGTGTTGAACTTTGATAAATATTATAAACTAAATTTTGTAGTTTGTTTTTTGTTTTGAGATTTTTTTTTTTTTTTTTTAACAACATATTTTATTGATAAGCTAAAAAGGCAAACAACCGAGAACAAAGCACGAAACAAGCCCAGAAACAGGGCACAACAAAGCAGCCACAAAGCCAAACGAAGACAGCCCGCTAAACACAACACCAAACGCAAAGCCAAACAAAGACCAACTAGAGTCTAGCCTTTGTCATCTTCTTTTCCTCTAGTAACTTTTCCTCTATCAATATGGTCTTTCAACTCTTCTTCAAAACCACTGAAATTATAACCTCGAACCCCACTTTGAGTCTTCATCCTATGGATTCTTGGAGGAAAAAAGTTCTTTTTTTCCGCCTTCTAACTGAAGGGCATGGAGAAGCAACAATTTCCCCGACATTCCCCTTCTGAAAAATAGGTTCCAAATCCCCAAGATCAACATAAAGATCAATAGCTGAATCATCCAAATCACCCCTCACTGAACTCAAATTACCTTTTTCAAAATTAATAAAAACCACTTGGTCACCGGAAACCGCCACTCCCCCGCTTCATCAATCATTAGAACCAAATATCTTAATACTCTTACCATATATCTTCTTACTCTCAACACCTTCCAAGGACCAAATATTCCCACTTTCGGCTGCCCCACCATTAATAATACCCTTACCACCTTTCCCAACACAGGAACCAAAAGACCCATCATTCCCACTTTCAGCTGCCCCCCTAACAAGAAACTTGGTTTTAACACCCCATGTATAATAGATTTGAGAATTTTAAAAAAAAAAAGGTTATTAATTTTTAGTTAGGATGAATAAAATTGTTAAAACGAATGACATTTTGTATTATGTTTTTGATTGATAATTTTTGTTTGTAATCAATTCAAAATAGAGTATCATGTAGTGATATTAACGCTACTTTATTAGAAAATAATTATGATTTAAAATTAATTAAAATAATCTATTAAATCATATCATTTTTTAAGGAAAGTGATTTTTATGTTTGCAAAAGAGATCACTTTTTTAATAAAATATTATAATTAATTTCTTAATTAGAGGTCACTTTTGAATTAAAAAGTGATCTTTATTTAGTTTTACTTGATCATTTTATAAGTGATCAGAATTGTAAGGTTTTTTTTAGATCACCTTAATAGAGATAGCTTTTAAAAGTGATCTTTATAGCTTTTAAAAGTGATCTTTACAAGTTTTTTGTAGTAATGAATTTTATTCCAACTATTTCATATGAACTATTAAAATAAATTGAAATTAGGCGGTTGGAGTGAACAGTTGGGAATTCTAGTGTTGAAGAAAATAATTAGCTTCGTAACAATGAATAAAGTTATCCTAGTTTTCATTTTTGAAATTTGTTACCGAATTACCGATCAAGTAGTCAGGGGTTTGTACTAGCTGAAATTAAAAAAATTCATGCATGATCTAGATATCTATTCTACAATCAAAAATATCTACTCCCACAATTCTTATGAGAAATCTGCCTACACATGTTGTGGAGAAATCTCTTATTTTATTCACATAACCCTAAACTGGACACTATATATTGTCAGACCCTCAAAGATAGATACACTAAATAAACAAAGAATGATATGTGGTGACAAACTCATGATATGTTTTACTTTAAAGGATTCAAATCGCCTGTCAAAAAATGGTGTCCCAATTTGTGTCTAACCAACCAAATTCAGCCATGTCAACCACTATCATGTACTAAAAAGTACATGATAGTGGTTGACATGGCTGAATTTGGTTGGTTAGACACAAATTGGAACACCATTTTTGATAGGCGATTTAAATTACTTTAAAATGTTCCATGCTTGATCATGAAAAAGAATTAACATATGCACATCAGCACATGGTCAATTGGTCATGGATGTTACAACATTTTGGAGACCATTATTTTATTTCCACAAGAATTTTCCCTCAAAATCGAAAATCAACTAAACTGATGTGGTAAATGAAAATAAAATGAAATGATAATGGAGCTAACAAATAATAAACAAATTTTTTTATTAAAAAAAAAAAAATTGGAACTCGAATTGTAATACTAAGGAAATAAGAAACTTACAATTACAACTAGATATGATTATATGAAGCTAATTAATAGTTGGCTTTACCAAGTAAATTATAAACCACTCATTTTATAAAAATTAGTTAGCTTAATTAACAGGTAAGGTCTCTTATCCTTATATAAGAGATTTTAAATTAAAATTCCCTTTAACTAAGGGTTTTCATTTACTTTAATTATCTGTAAGTGAAAGAGAAACAGAAAAATAAAAATAAAAATGGTTCTTTCTCTACCAAAAAAACAAAAAACAAAAAGAGAAAGAACAATTATGTGAGTCATTCAAGATTTTTTAAAAGTTCATGCACTTACTGATGCAACATAATGACAATATTTTGAAACAAAATCTCTAGTATGTATGCATATATATACAGAATAATGTAATAGCAAGACAACAGTTTTTTTATAAAAACAAATTTTTGAGTAACAGTCCGATAATCATTTGAGACAAATGATATGTCTTTGTCATACATAATTTATAAGGTGATGTGGTGAGTGACACGATAATAATAAATCACTTATCACATCATTTAGGTTAATATTTAATCTTTGGAAAGTCGTCAAAAAAAAAAAAATCATGACCTTTATTTTGTAAAGTTACAAGATTAGCCTCGTAAGTTTTTTAATTTAACAGATTACAGATCTCCAACATTACAAAACAATGGTCTGTAATTTTTTTTTTACAGAACAGTTTTGATTAAATAATTATTATATATAGAATGTAATAACCGATAAACTATATACAGCTAGCAAGCAAGACAACAATTTTTAATAAAAATAAAATTTTATATATGGGAACTGAACATCATGGAATTTCCTTATTAAGATTTGAGACAACCTTGAACCATGTAGAAAAAGCCAAGAAAATAAAGTGCAACAAATCAATGACCAAGTAATATTTCTGCTATATATATATATATGAGACAGAAGAAGTACAGAACAGGAACTACTGATCATCCCTCTCTCTGCATGCATAAAACGACTAATGACATGCACTTGTCACCTCCAATTCAACTAACTATATCTACCACCAATTATTACCATCAATCACATGATAATCATGATCATACTAATTTTAATTATCATTCAACCAAAATTCTAATTAACACTCTGATCTTGGGAATTATTCGATTCGCTTTTTCAATCCTTAACGTGTATCAGAATGTTGCGAAAATTGAATGATCAGAAGAGTTTTGAAACTCACCTGAGGTAAAGGGAGGATGACAAAGAGATCAAAGAAGAAACCCTTCTTGGCTTTCAAGTATAGGAGAGCAACCGATCGAGAAGAAGAATAATCGTTGCTGTAGTTGTCGTTATTGTTGTTGCTGTTGTCGTTATTATTTGTGGTGTGGGCCCCACTTCCTCCGTCTCCTCCGCGGCCACCTACCATGGAGTGTAATCCGCTGCTGATACCGGGGACGGTCCTGCTCTTAGCCATCTTGAGCTGCAGCCACATGTTCCACACGTGAAGGACGTCGGTGGTGCAACGGAGTGCCGTCACAATGATGGCAAACCAGCCGTCGACGAAAAGACACATACACGTGTCACTCACTGAGAGCACGTAGAAGAAAAGTGGGTCCACAAACAGACCCGTCACGTAAACGAAGAGGAAAACCCTATACCATTCTTGAACCCATTTGGCTCTCGGGTCCAAAACTCGCCCAAATGACCACCAACCACCACCACCACCTCTCCTCCGGCCGCCGCACGTCGGAAAATACACGTTTCCACACCCATTTGAACTCTCCAATTCCTCCCTATCCTCCTCCTCATTTTCTTCCTCTTCATCGTCATCATCCATGCCTTCAAATTCTTTGTCATCAGTATCATCATCGTCTGTGATGTAGTACTGCATGCGCCTTGTACGTGACATATCCTGGTTAGTTGCCATATGAAGAAGAAGAAAACAAAGGTTTTTTTTTTTTTTTTTAATTAAAAAATAAAAAATTTGAAGAATGAAATATTAATTAAAATTTGGACAGAAGAGATTGATATGATTGGTTTTGATGTTTGAAACATGTCTGAGAAAGAGAGACTTAATAATTGTGGAGTGAGTGAGCGAGTACAGACAAAAGTACTTATATGAATTTACATTATTGCCCCTTCTCTCACTGTATGTGTATGTATATGTGTAAATCTAATCTTGGCTTCCAAAAAATTCACCTACATTAATTTTTTATTATTTATGATTATTGTTTATAATTAGTATATAATTAATGAATATGTGTTCGAATTTGATTGGTTTAGATTGATGATGAAAGAGACTTCATAACAAGATGATGATGACGTGTCCTACTACTAACGCAGAGTGTAATTTTACTCACCTCTTTAACTAGAAGTAAGCATTACCCCCCACCTCAGATGTTGCCATATGTCCTAAACCATGAGTTAACTTTAGACTTTAGGTTAAGTTTAGGACACGTGGCAACACCTGAAGTAGGGGGTAATGCTTACCTTTAGTTAATGTGGGTGAGCAAAATTGCACTCACTAACGCATGCATGCGTTTAACTTAATTAATTAATAATTACTCGGATAATCCTTGGTCTTGCTATTCTATTTATAAACTAGTCGGTAATCGTGCTTTGCACGTGGACGAACATTTTTCCTCAAATAAATAGATGATATCAATAGCTTTCTCATATTTAAAATTGATTTTAGGTTGTGCCAATAAAAAAAAAAATTCTTTAAAAAATGTGATAAAATTTAGATAGGTGAATCTCTATCATGATTCATGAATAAAGTTAAAGTGAAAAAGAGTGAGAAAGAGCATTGTCTACTTCCTCATTTAACCCACTTACAGTGATCAGTAAATATTGGCTTCAAGTAAGGCAAAATAATTCATGAAGAAATTTGTTATAATAATTTACTACCTACTTTGTGGCAGTATTCTTGAAAAATGGAAAGTCAACACATGTATTCAACTATAACCTCTGTTTAATAATCCATAAATAACTAGATACCAAAAATATAGTTTCATTTCAAGCAAATCATAACAAAAAACTTAAGAGTTGAAACTCACATTCAACTTTAAACCTGCACTGCCTGCTTCAAAATTTGCATCCTTCATAAAAAAAAAAAATTAATTTAAAAAAAAGACTTTAAAAAAACAAATTTGAGGAATAATAAAACATTAGATTTGATAAAGCCTACCAAGGTAGAGGAGCCCCCAGTAGCTATTTATAATATGAAGATTCCTTATATTATAGAACGTTGACAATTCAACAATTTTAACATATAATGATTAAATCAATTCTTAATATAAATATAATATAATTTATAGAGAAATGATTTTGATATCATATTATAACTTTTATAAAAATTAAATTATATATTATAATTAATAGGGATTTTTCATATTATATTACTAAATAAAATATTAAATATGAAACTTCATATTATATAATGGAAAAATAATGGCCCAAATCATTTGTAAATTTAAAAACGTGATTGAAAAGGTGGATTTTTTTATTTTTTATTTATTTTTTTTTTTTAAGTTGGATTCTTTTGGTTTATGGGGCTAAAGAAAATGATTTGAAATTCAATCTCAATAAAATATTTTAGGCCAACAATTGAAATTATGGCATAATATGAAATTGAGCAAAGAGCCAAAGATACTGTTGAAGTTGATGATGCATTACACAAACTAAAGATTCATATTGAAAAACACAACAAAAACCACAAAAATTAAAATCTGAAAACACTAAAATATAAAAATAAAAACACCATTAACACGACAAAGTCCATCTCAGACCACCAACACAATTATTTCGTGACAAAACAAGCCATATTTTTGCTTGAAAATCCAATTTGGCCAATGTTATCAATCAAAAACAGAAAAAGTGAAACAAAACAACAAAACCAACACATAATTTGTAGAATTTATTATGACTTTATAATGTACAAATATGAGATCGTCTCAACTCAGATTCAAGAATTATCGAGCCCAACTTGCAAACTCAAAAAAAAAAAAGTCAAAACCAAACAAAAAATAAAAAAAAAATTCAAATTCAACCCTATAATTTGATGGTTCCAAGTATGCTTTGTTATTTGCCCAAATGTGGTTGATTCTGGGAGGATTAGTTCAGCTTTAGCCTTCCCTTGGGCAACAATATGTCTACTGGTTTTACCTAATGATCCATCATTAGAGTTTATGCATGGTTTGATTATGGTCATCATGGGTTTGTGAATAAAAATTAACACAAATCCAATTTTTTTTAAAGGCTAAGAAAAATAAAAATCAAAACCCTCATAAATTAACAGTTTGATAAAGAGATAGATAAATAGGGAGAGGTACCTGAAGAAAATTTACAGGAAATGCCATGACGGAGAAATGGAGAGCTATAAAAGTGCGTTAAAGGAGAAAATGTCATAGTTTTAGTGATAAAAGAAAATGAGAGGTAGAGGGATAGATGATTCCTCAATTCAATTTCATGAAATCAGTTTTAGTGATATCACTTTTAAATATTAAATTAGGGAAGCATTAATAGGAACACTTAATATTATATAACTAAAATAAAAAAATAATAAGAAGAAGAAAATTGAAATATCCCTTTGAAAGCAATGCCCATCTTCACAACTCTATATTTTTCAAGAGATTCAAGCGGATAATTAATTGCTTGACCCTTATTCCAATTAATCTCAAAATGAAAATGGCCTCTAAAACTTGAAATTTAAGCACCAAAAAAAAAGGTCCATCACAATTTAGTTAGAGATAAAAGTCGCAAATTAATCACAATAACATGATTTTAAACAACCAAACAATTGAGGGAAGTTTTTAAGAATATCATGCACACTTTGAGCTAACCTAATTAATGACAGAGCAAAGTAGTAAAATAGTTTAATATGAGAGAAGGATTTAACCAATAATAATGCTACATTGCCCAAATTTGGTGTCCAAATCTAGTGCCTAAATGATGTGACAACACTGTAAACCATTCATTTAAATCATACAAATCTAATACAATTTAAATAAATGGTCTACAGTGTTGCCACATTATCTGGGCATCAAATTTGGGCATGTAGCATTACTCACCATATATATATATATGTTGTACATACCTAGAATCAGCTTTCATAAAGAGAGAAGCATCTATGAATAGTTTTATATATTGACAAAAGTTAAAAACAAAATAAGAAAAAAGAATGATTAGTTGAATTTTATATGTTAACAAGTTGTAATGGAATAGAAACTCCTCGAATATATTAAATAGGTAGAATGGTAAGAATGTCAAAAGATGAAATATCAATTAATTACTGTTGAGAAAATCAAGGAGTTAATCTTTGACTTTCTTAATAGTTTTTGAAAGAGTATTTAAGTCATTCATGCATGCATCCTTCGGTATTGAATGAATTAATATAAATTTATATTTACTATCCTATTAAATATGGACATTTGACCGTCATTATTATTATTATTATTTATTTTTTTAATTACAACAACTGCCGGGACCTAGCGAGATAAGACTCTACTAGCACAGCCCGAAATACTACTCCCACAATCGGGGAGAGGACTCCCACACTTGGGAATTAATAGCCAAGGTGGGACAAATAATATATATATATACATAACTAGGCATTGAACCATGGTGGTGGAGGCTCACTTGGGAGAGTCCGATCACATTGGCAACAGGCCATTGGTATTTGACCGTTATTATTAGGAAAGAAAGGAGGAGTCTATAAGGAGAATACACGGAGAAATGCCACAATTAAGAGAATAATATTATTAATTAATAGTTAACAAAAATTAATGCTAAAATCTAAAGTCAAATTTTGTTCATGAATCTACGAAGAATATCAAAGGATTAAAGATAAATATGAATATATAAAAAAATAAATAAATAAATAAATAAATAAAAATAAAAAAAACTTTCCTTTCTCAAATTGCCAACATGAGAGGTGTAAATAATTGTTGGGAAAAGAAGAAGCACGTGGGCATTAAATGTTTGAGAAAATGTGAGAAGAGTTGATATAGATAATAGTGGAGAGAATGAGCAATTTGGTTTATGTGTGATTACAATGGGAAATGAGTAGCACACCCTTAAGAGTTAAGAGAATGAGAACATCAATGCTTTGGGAGAAGATGAGCTTATTAATGCTAATGAATTGTTTTATTGTTTTATTGTTTTTTGTTTTTTGTTTAAAAAAAAAAAACTTAATACAAAAAGTGGCACATAAGAAATGCCAAATGTTGAAATCAATTTAAGAAGAAAAATTACTAAAAGAGAAAAGTACTGTCAAGTGTCAAAATAATTCAAATTTTAGATAGTCTCTCAATGAGACACATGGTAGGACTTTCCATCCATGGTTAGGAGGAGTCTATAAAGAGAATATACGGAGAAATGCCACAATTAAGAGAATAATATTATTAATTAATAGTTAACAAAAATTAATGCTAAAATCTAAAGTCAAATTTTGTTCATGAATCTAGCAAGAATATCAAAGGATTAAAGATAAATATGAATATATTAAAAAAATAATAAAAAATAAAAATAAAAAACTTTCCTTTCTCAAATTTCCAACATGAGAGGTGGAAATAATTGTTGGAAAAAGAAGAAGCACATGGACATTAAATGTTTGAGAAAATGTGAGAAGAGTTGATATAGATAATAGTGGAGAGAATGAGCACTTCGGTTTATGTGTGATTACAATGGGAAATGAGTAGCCACTAGAGATGCACATTTGGGGAATGGGGAATGGGGATGGATATAGGTCCACCCATCCCCATCCCCACCCCCATCCCCATCCCCACTCCCCCATTTGGGGGAAAATGGGGATGGGGAATTTTGGGGGGACATATATCCATCCCCATCCCTAATTTCCCATTTTTCCCGTTTTTCTCTGTTTTTCCATTTCCTCGGTTCCCACGTTTCTTCATTTGATTAAAAATTACAAATTAAACTAAAAAAACAAACATTTCATTACAAATACAAAATAAAATTCATTAGTGTATTTTATATAAAATGTATATATATACTTAGGGAGTTAGGGTTTTCAAAGAATTTATATATATATATATATATTAATTATAATTATATTTATATATGTTTAGGGGAAATAGGGATGGGGGACCTCCCCCCCATCCCTATTTTAATTTGGGGATGATTTTCATCCCCATCACCCCCCCACCCCACCCACGCCACACACACACACACATCATTTCCCCATTTTTCCCACAAAAAAATCATGGGGATGGGGACGCAGAGAATTGGGACTCCGGGGAAAAATGTGCATCTCTGGTAGCCACACCCTTAAGAGTTAAGAGAATGAGAATATCAATGCTTTGGGAGAAAAAGAGCTTATTAATGCTAATTGATTAATTGTTTTATTGTAAAAATAAAAATAAAAAAAACCTTAATACAATAAGTGGAATATAAGAAATGCCAAATGTTGAAATCAATTTAAGAAGAAAAATTACTAAAAGAGGAAAGTACTGCCAAGTGTCAAAATAATTCAAATTTTAGATAGTCTCTCAATTAGACACATGGTAGGACTTTCCATCCACACACACACACATCATTTCCCCATTTTTCCCACAAAAAAATCAAGGGGATGGGGACACAGGGAATTGGGACTCCGGGGAAAAATGTGCATCTCTGGTAGCCACACCCTTAAGAGTTAAGAGAATGAGAATATCAATGCTTTGGGAGAAAAAGAGCTTATTAATGCTAATTGATTGTTTTATTGTAAAAATAAAAATAAAAATAAAAATAAAAATAAAAAATAAAAATAAAAAACCTTAATACAATAAGTGGAATATAAGAAATGCCAAATGTTGAAATCAATTTAAGAAGAAAAATTACTAAAAGAGGAAAGTACTGGTGTCAAAATAATTCAAATTTTAGATAGTCTCTCAATGAGACACATGGTAGGACTTTCCATCCATGGTTTTTGTTTTATCATATTTAGTGATTATAATTATAATAAATAAAAAGAAAAAAGAAAAAAGAAAAAGAAAAAGTAACGATCTCTTCTTGGGGAATGTTGAAGCCAGGAAGTAGAAGGATTGTTTAAATTATTTTTGAAATTCTTAACATTAATTTAATTTATTATTTATTACCTTTAATTATTTCTCATTCAACATAATAAAAGCAGACTTTTCAACTTTCACATTTCTATTTTTGTTATGTTCATAGTCCACTCTGCTGCTGCTCTGGTGTTTATAAGTTTCTCTCCAAATTTACTGGCAAAATTTCATGCTATATTTTCTTTGATTATCACCTGTTTTTTTTTTTTTTGTTCCAATATCTTACTGTTATTCATACAATTACTTTCTCTGCAAAAAATTTAAAATTTTACCGTTCAATTACTTGGGTTTGTTTAGGACTCTGTTATTTTATTTTTGTGTGATTACTGTTGAAAAATTATGGCATCCAATTTTTCCATTGATTGTTGATTATAGTAATTGTATCCCTTTATATTCCATTGTATATCGTCTTGTAGAGCCTTAAAAATGATGGACAAATATATAAATATGAATGTTGCAGATTTAAAGGTTATGGAGGACCAAATTGTTGCTTTGGATCGAATCTCAGAGTTACCTGATTTTATTATTCATCACATTATGTCTTACCTTTCTACACAAAAATCAACTCAAACCTGTGTCTTATAAAAGAGATGGAATCATTTACAAATATCATATCCAATCTTGGATTTCAATCAATTTTACTTTGAAAAAGAAGATTTGGCTACCAAAACTACTGAATATTTAACCGGAAGGGACACAAGAAAATTTTGTATAAATAAGTTCATACAATTTGTTGATGCTTCCCTACTATGGTTTTGTGAGTTTAAGGTTTCTTTGCAGAAATTTAGGCTATCCATGACAGTATTTGATGTCCAAAGAGTCTCTTCTCTTCTTGACAAGTGGATTGAACTTGCTGTAGCGAATGAGGTAAAAAGAGTTAGATTTAGAGTTAGATTTTTTAAATGTTCGAACAAGTAATGATAGGATGTATAGTTTGCCTAGAACAATATTTTCAGCTAAATTTTTGACGACTTTGAAGCTAGGCGGTTGTAACTTGGAGCAGTCCTCTGCATATACAATAAGGTTCCATTCTCTCAAAAAGTTAGAACTAATCTCAGTCCATATAGATGAACAAATGGTTCAGAAGTTTATTGTGAATGCTTTTTGCTTGAAGATTTGTTTTTATCCCTTTGTTGGCATTGTAAACGTATTCGTATCTCTCATGCACCCAAGCTGAAGAAGATTCTGACAATTGATACATTATCCTCAGGGTTATGTGATTATTATGATAATATTTTAGTTGATGTTGAAAGTATTGAGATTGTTGCCCCAAGTCTTCAACAATGCACCCTTATATGTGTTATATGGCCATGCGTGATTGACATGGTTGGGTGTGCTGATTTAAAGTATTTCAATTTAACTAGTACCGGTATCTAAGATCAAGAGTTCCATAACCTTATCTCGAAATTTCCCTTGCTTGAGATATTGATCGTGGAAGATTGTGTTCTTGAAAGAGTTTCACTTTCAAGTAATCGACTAAAGGAGTTACATGTTCTTAACTATCCTCGTTTAAGGGTCATTGATATCGAGGTTCCAAGTTACTTACATTGTTATATGAATTTTATGTTAATACTGCTCATTCGATAAATGTCCCACGTTCATGCTCATGGAAAGTCAGAATTCCACTCCGTTGTGATGAATATGAAGTGCTTATTTGGCTCAATCGTATAAAAAAATTTCTAGAAGTTCCCTATGATATTGAAGAGCTACGCATATCTATTTCTATTTGGGACATGGTATGTATAAATTATGTATTATTAACGTTTTAGTTAATTGTTTCTTGCTTGTATCGGTTTGCTTCTTTTTTTCTATCTAACTGGCATTTATTTGTTATTATTTATAGAGGGTTCATATACTTTGGACAAATTCAAAAAACTATCGCCTTCACTCCCTCGTGAAATTGGGAATTTGACTATGGATGTGAAAGATCTACCACTTTTGAATTATGCAGCTTTTTTGGATTTCTTACTTAGGATTTGTTATCCAAGGATATTGTCTATAGAATTTTACCGTCGAAAAGATTCGATCAAATTCATTATGGTATGCCATTTTTTCATTAATTCTTTTTTTTTTTAAAACATAAATATGTTTTTTTTTTTTTCGAACAAAGATTTTATTAAAGGCAAAGCCAACCAAAGAAAACAGAGTCGGGGAAGGCTAAGAAACCCCAAGAAACAACAGCAACAAACCAAGCAAAACAGCCACCACTAGGAAAAACAACAAAAAAACAACAGCAACACCTAACATAAATATGTTATATAAATGATCAACATATTTCAAATATATTCTATTTATTTTCTTGTGCAAGAACTATACAAGTAAATCTTGTAAACACATAGATTGTTATTTATTTTTTTAAAATAGCAAATTATCAAATTATATTGAAACCACCAAAGCCAAACAAGAAGAAACAAACGGAAGCAAGCCAACACCCCAACAAAGCACAGCCAAAAACAGAGGCCACCCAAACCCCTCCCCAAAAACAACAAACTAGAAACAAAACGGACAAACCCCAAACCCCATAAACAAACAGAGCAACAGCCGCACACCAGAAACTAAAACTCCCTCCGGACAATCTTTTACCCATTCAAAGAATCAAAGCCATCCCCTTCTTTGCTAAACCATCAGCTATCAAATTTGCGCTTCTAAGAACGAATGTCACTGTCATGTTACCTAAAATACGCAGAATCGAACGAATTTCATAGATAACATTTACCATGGAAAGATTGCCAAAGTTTGTGTCATTCACCCAAAAGACAGCCACTTCCGAATCACTTTCAATACAAATTGATCTACCCCCTAACGAATCCTTCGACGCACACAATAGGCAAGCTTTTTGAATAGCCAGTAACACAGCACTTGGAGCATCCACATTTCCAACAAACGCATAGAAAGAACACAGTATCTCCCCTTTTGAGTCACGTAACACACCCCCGATTCCTGCCCTTCCTAACTCATCTTTAAAGGAACCATCGACATTGAATTTCAGATTCCCATTTAACGGAGGAATCCAATTCTTTGCTTTGGCACCCTTCACAAGTTTCTCATCATAGCAACATAACTCCAGATTTTCCACCATTGTTGTTATTGGCTCCGTTGAACCTGTACCATGATGCTTAAACCACCACGCCACCCTGAACCTAACTAAGTCAATAAAAACTGATGACTCCGCTGCAACACCTTTGAACACCACCTGATTATGCGCCTCCCAAATGGACCACACTATCGCATTGAAGAGAATCGTCCAAGCTCTGCTCAACTTAGAGGTCGGGCACAACCCTTTCCAACTATAGAACCACTCCTTGATACTCTTGTTTGCGCAACAACTAACTGACCACCAGCCCACACCAGTACTCCACATCATCCAGGACCAAGGACACAACAAAAATAAATGGTCCACAGACTCGTCAAACCTTCTACAGAGGGGGCAACAAATATCCACATTAACGTTAACATCCAAATGGTTCAGCTGCTCACAAAACCAAAATCCTCCCTTTAAGAAGTTGCCAAACTAGAATTTCAACTTTCGGTGGACAAAAACCACGCCAAACAGTTTCAACCTCAGAGGGCGTCTCATCATTGATGTCTTCAACACATCTTCTATAAGAGCTAACAGAGAATAGGCCCTTCAGGCAAAAAGACCACCAAATCGTATCCGACACATGCCTTCTAATATTGACTCCAGCAAGGATGGAAGAGAACTCTTCCTATACATCCAACTCCCAATCAAAAATACTCCTTCTAAGACTAAAATCCCATTTCCAGACCTCCCCTTCCCACTTTCCATAATCACTAATTGTACCACCTTTATTAGTAGATAAAGCAAAAATTTTGGGAAAAACTATTCTAAGAGGCAACCCATCTCTCCACACATCATTCCAAAAACTCACTCTATCCCCACAACCCACCACTACCTTCAGACCATCAGCAAGGATCTTGGCTAAGATAGAACCTTCCTTAAACAACCCACACATCGAATTAACAGAAGGAGAGGCTGAAACACTAGAGTTCCACCTCCATTGGAGATTTTCAATCTTAGAGCCATATTTCGCACTTATAACCATCTTCCATAAAGGCTTATCCTCCCTCCCAAATCTCCAAACCCATTTTGCCAAAAGATGACGACACGTCGTTGCGATGTCGGTCAAAAGATTGAACATTTAAGTTCGACCTCGCTAGCGCGCGAGTCACAGAGACTAGCACAGCGGCAAGTGAGGGTATCGTTCCGCAGGGAGGTGGGATTCGCCAACCGTCACCGGTTCTAGCTATTATTACAACACTCCGAGAGAACTCGTGTGTTGCGGGTGCGGAAAAGTGTAAATGATAATATAAATAAATAAACTATATACTATAATATGTACATGGATAGGATGGAATGGAGAGATGCATGAAATGTGGTGTACACTAAGGAAACGATTCAACCGTAACAATCCACCTAATTAAGCTCTAGACTCACTTAGTCCCTCAATATGCAAGTATATCATAGGCTCGTGTCCCCTTAATTGATCTCTAATCTCTCTCGAGTCTTAGAAATCACATCCACACATACAAAGTACACATGAATTCATTAAGTGCCGTGGCACACACACAAGAGCCCTGTATGCCAGCCTAGTGTATCTCTCACTGTCTGGTCATATACAGTGGTTATTTCGTTGGGCATTTAATGCGCAACCGCGTGGCCCATACTACAGCCAATAATTCATTCACAATGGCTAACCAAATACGGGATGGCAACCAAGTGAAAGCATTAAGAATACGAGATACCCATACAACACGTATGTTATATGCTCGTGTCCCCTTAATTAATCTCTAATCTCTCTCGATGTCTTAGAGATTACATCCATGCATAAATGCTTGGATTCACTAAGGACTGTGGGACACACACACGAGCTCTACACGCCAGCCTAGTGTATCTCTCACTGTCTGGTCAAATGTAGAGGATATCACGCTGGACATGTTAATGTGAACCACGCAATATATAACACAGCCTAAATATCATCCACAAGGTGGCTAACCGAGTGAAAGCATTAAGCAATGAAATACCATATAACTACACAAGCACAAGAGGTATTCAGTTTGTCTTTACTCTAGATACGGATTCGGTTTTATCAATCTCCCTAAGATGGCTAAAAATGGAAACAAGCTTACCAAACAACTACATGCAACAAGTTGATTGCTTTACATTAAGACCATTCAATTTAAGCTAGGGGTTCATTCTCTTGATTTGGGAATTATCCCTAAATCAATTCATCACCCAACCAAAGCCATTGGTGAGCAATTGTGCCTTGGAAACAAAGACCCATTAAGTACAAGAATATAGAACCAAAGTCTAATTTAGCAAATACATGCATCAATCAAACTTCTCCCACTCTTTAGAGCTAATACTCAACACTCAAATCATTCTATACATGGTATTTTGGATCATCCATCAATCAATCAACAATCATGGGATGTTAAATTACTCTACTCCTAAATTAAATTACACTACTCCTAATCCCATTCATGGACACATATCAATTTAGACCCATCACACACATGAATATCACAACAAGAGATTTAATCATGAATAAAACAAAGAGTAGAACAAAACTCAAAGAACATAAGAGCAATCATACATATATTGCAATAATTGTAGGTTTACAAAATCCCCAAATTGGTGGTTACACAATTAAGAAAATAAGAAATACAAAGAGAATGAGTAAAAGGAGATACAACCCTTGAAGAAATTCCTCCAAGAGCTCCTTTCCATGCTTGGCTCGAAATTGGTCAAAAACCCCTCCTATCTCCTTGCAATCTACTCTCAATTGTGGTAGAGGAAGTGGAAAACATGGTGGTGTTGATGTATGGTAGCCTCCCATGGAGGAAAAACCTCCATGGGAGCTTGGATCCTCTCCTTATTTAGTGAGAAAGTGAAGAAGATGAAGAAAATGGAAGAGAGAGAGAGTGGGGCGGAAGAGAGAGAGAGGGAGTGAAGGGGGTCTGTCAAAACTGAAGAGAAGAGGGGGTATATATAGTGGGGAGAAGGGTTTAGGTCAGAATTGAGGGGAAAAGACGAAAATGCCCTTAAGTGGCAGATTTTTGGGGGGTCTCACGGATGACTTTCCAGCAGCGCGCACCATTACGGAAACGGGCATAACTTTCTCCACAAACATCGGAATCGCGTTCTTGATGAACCGTTGGAAAGAAGACTTCTGGAGCTTTCCAACCATATGTAGCACAAAACCCAGTTTGATTGGAGGAGAGAGATATGGCCCCCGAAAGTTAAGCATTCTGCAGGAAACTTTCGTCGAAATTCCGCCTTGGCTTTTTGCGCCCTATTCTGCGCCCTAGGGCGCAGAATTACAAAAAGTGGGTCTTCTGGTCCCTTTCTGCGCCCATTTTTGCTGCCCCTTAACGCAGAACAAGGGCGCAAAACAAACTTTCAAAAATTGCACTTTTGCCCCAATATTTCTCTATTTTTGCACTTTAGCCCCTGTGATGAAAAATATCCTGAAACACTTATTTAAAACGTTAAATACCCGGTTTTACCCGGAAAACAAGCATAAAAGATAAAAGTAAAGGGCTACACAATGTGTAGAAATAAGAGTTATCAAAAGACATCTATTTTTATCCACAATTCTCCCCACACCTAATCCACCCTTCGTAAACACATAGATTATTATGGGGAATTGTAAGGAAAAGTTTTAGTTTTTGACTCCATATTTAAGGAGTATATAAAGTCATGTCTCACAAATTGTGTTGGATTTAAATGATTTCTAGTTTAATAAGATGAGTTTAGCTTCATCTAAGAATAATACAAGTTTTCTATATATGAAAGATTTAATTATGAGAGATATAAATAGCAAAAATAAAAATGAATGAGAGGTTCTTTGAAATACCCATGTTTAATTTTGTAGTTACTCCAAGTTTGCTTTCTTGACAGTGGCTTTACAAGAAAATGATGAAAAGAGATGCTAAATGTTGCAACCGTCACGGAATCAAGTGTTGGCAGCATTACTTGAAAAATTTCAAGATTGAAAGATTCATACCATTTAAAGATCCAAAACCTCTTCATGATATAGATAATTTGATGGCCGCGTTGCGTAAATTTCTACCAGGAACAATTCAATTTCGACAAGATTGGAGTTTTTCTGAACATGTTGCTGAGGCATAGAACTTATGTTTATGAACTTCTTGTAACTTTATATTTAGTCGGGAGAATGAAGTTATGAACAACAATAGCTGGTACACAGGTTGGTTTTTTATATGAAGGACAATGTAAAAATATGAACCTGTTTAATGTATTTGTACTGTCTTGCATTTAATTTTGACAATTTCAATTTTTTTTTAATGAATAAATCTAGCTTAAGATTTATTCACTACACCATATAATATATTCTGTTTCAAATGCCAACATAATCCTCAATGGAGATGCAAATTAAGCAACCTTTGATAAACCCACGAGATGTGTGAAAAATACCACCAGAACTAGAAGGACTTGGAGTACCACGAGAAGAACCGATGATTTTTACGTACAAGAAATTTATCGTTAATGATACAAAATGATACAATTCCCGCGTCATAAGTATCAGCAGTTATTTAAGAGATTTTTAGATTGGAAGTTTGGTTGAGTTATCTAGATTTTCATAAGGAACTATTTAGTTTCATCAAGACTGGTATTTCTTTTCACATATTGATGAGGCATAGGACTATTGTTTATGAAGTTCAATGCTCTAATAATTGTGTATAAATTTATATTTAGTTGGAGAATGAATAGAAGTGGACCGAAAAAATTAGAAAAAAGCCATTTCTATGAGATTTATATATTACCAAAAACTAAAATTAAAAAGGCAATCAAGTAATTTAATTTGATTAATTACTCGGAGGTCTCGCTATTCTATTTATAAATTACACTAAAGCAACGAAAGAACATACATTTGTAGCACACAACAATTTGGTGCCCATAAAGTTTTAGAAATCAAAATCATCTTGATTAGGCTTCGGTGAAGTCAGCAATGCAGTGTACAGTCGGAGCCTATCCTCCCCCAGCGACGAGCATCGGGACAACGGCCTTCGTGGCCGTATGAGCGACAGAGAAGTGAGTGTGAGCCGGTGCTTGTACCGTCTCCAGGCGAGCTGAATAGCCACGGCTGCCCAAGTCCTCCATCCGGGGGAGTAATATCTTGCACTTCTCTTCACTCTTTCATTAACAAATGTGCATCTGAAGTGTTGTGTCACATATTTTACGTCTTCGGCTTCGAGACCAAAGGCTTCTGTTGTCTCGAGAGTGATAAGAGTGGACGAAGATGGCGGTAGCCGTTCAATGAAGGGACGTCTTAGGCACCATGATAAGAGCTCATCACCACTGAAATTTCCAGGGCCTAACATGCAACAACTCTTGACGTTGTCGCGGAGGACTTGGCTGCTTTGGAGATGTCCCCTTAGCACGAATAGCATTCTTTGTACCGGGTCACTTTCTCTTGTTATCTACAACATTCATATAATTAATTCTTATATATCTGAAAACAGTTTTCGAAAATTAGAATAAATTTATAATTTTAACTGTTATCTTAAATATAAATTGAGTAAAAATTTGATCTTACTACTTCTCCTTTTGTGAAAATGAGGAACTTCACTCTGTCACAAATATTCTCTAAGACCAAATCATCCATGTGTTGGAACAGTGGTACCTGCAATACACAATTAGAAAAAATTAAATTTGATAATGATATTATAAATTTCGATTAATTTTTTTGAATAAATAAAAAAATTGCAGCCATTGCATAAAGGGAATTGCGGCCTATATTTGTTTGGGCCCATTTTATATGTGACATCAATTTCGTCTCACATACATTTCTCGGAGCCCACTAATTTAGGCCTAACCTAAATGAAGTGTCCAATATTCATCTCTCCATCTCTAGCCTCTTCACACATTTTATGCACTTTATAATTATTATTTTTAAGTCAGACATTGATGGGTCAAGGAAATGTCGGACCTGCCGACATCAAATACGATCTATACATCTACTTCCATAAATTGGAAGATATCCAAACATGCTATGAATGTATATGGTGGGACTTACACTTGCACTACAAATGTGAAAGATGAGGTGCACCATTTTCAGCTAAGAGGATATGTTGCAATATATTATAATCTGAAATCTTGTGATTTTAGATTTCTTATTATTTTTAAATAAGTTAATAGGATTTTCATTTTTTTTTTTTTTAAAAGCAAAAAAAAAAAAAGAAGAAAAGTTGTGGTACCTTCCTGTCTGACTAAGTCCAAGCAGAGATGGTATTTAATGTCTCTCCTTAACCCCTCAGGGAGGTTACTGATCATCTCGCACTCATCTACACCACGCATCGCCGCCCACCGTTGCCTTTCGTAGTTGCGCACTCGCTGTCGGAACCCCTGCGGCAACTGTCTCTTCCTCATCCACGAGTCTAGGTTTCTCATCTTCAGTTGCATTGCTTGTTTCTTTGATGTTGTTGCATGCAAGAACACCTATTTAATCATGCCCATTAAAAAAAACATTAGAAAAATGTAATGTAATAAACCAATTATGCAGTTATTTAGAGTAATTAAAGCATACCTTGATATTTCCAATCAACATGGTGACTAAAAGGAGTCCACTGGTTAGAACGATAATGTTGAAGACAACTTCTCACCATTCTGTAGTGCTCTCCAAGTTCCCAAAAGTGCTGATAATCAAAACCACAAAATATTATTGGCCATTGATCAGAAGATTGATATTAGAAACAAACTATAACTTAAAGAAGAAAAAAAAATAAAGTTTTTTTTTTTTATTAGTTAATCCACCCGTAGTTTAAAATCTTAGGGCAGGGATGGTAGAAAATGTTCTTGTGGAAGTGGGGATCGGTGGAGATCTAGAGATGGATCTGTTCATAGATTGGGGAGACCAGAGCCTCTCACGCTGTGAACGGAGGATGGTAGGCCGTTCGCAGCATGGTTGCTCCGATCTCTCCATTTCAATTTTCTAAGTTTTTTTTAAAATAAATAAATTATCCTAATCAGAAATTGAAATTGTAAACCAAGATGATGTTTGGTTCCAACTTACTTACGTGACATGTGAGTTGCTACAATATTCAAACATGAATTTGGACAACGTAACATTGCTCATAATTTTATTTTTATACCTACATCTAGATATTTTTTATCAAAACAGTCCACTGCAATAAAAATAAGAGCAAAAAGAGTTCGAGCGGGGTACCTGAGAGTCATGAGGCCCCAAAAGATGGGAAAAAGTATCTTCTCCAAACGATTCTCATTTTTAACAAGTTGAACAGTCCATTTATAAGCTCCATAGTCATAATTATTGGAACCTTGTAAGCAAGTAAACCTAGCTGGTCTGTTCTCACCCCATGCCCACCTTGCTCTATCTTTCACCATACTCGATGTTCCATAGTAAATTGTATCTTTACATGCTAGTAATCTCAGGTCACAACCATGTGTATCTCTGCATTTTTCTCTCAGACATTTTAAAGTTTTCTGAATCCCTAACAAGTACCAACAAGCTCCTGCTGCCTGCACAAATATTGCACTTGACCCATAAAACATGTTCTTCATTGTTTAAAGCCCAGGTTTTTTTTTTTTAATAATATTTTTCGAGAAACAGCTAGCTACGAGTCTACGATTAATTATTTTATGTCATGTCGTTCTAATTAGTAGTTCAATTGGTAAGGTCTTTTATTGTTGAGTAAGAGGTTTTAAGTTCCAATCTCACTGATGTTAGCTCTTTGGAAGAATTGGTTTATATTTTCTTTTAGAAAAATTCGCTGCTAATAAAAACCAGAAAATAATTAATGTTAATGGGTGTTAGCCTAATTAGGTTTTTTATTTATTTATTTTGAAGCATTAATTAGGTTTTTCTTGCAAAGAGGATATATCACGACAAGGAAGAGATTCATGTAGCTTTTACTTTCTCGATCCCTGTGTCTTTCCTTTGTGTCGATTCATGTAGCACCACGAATATGTTTTTGGAATAGCTTTACTGCATGGTTAATAAAGGGAAAAATTTTAAAATCTCCTGTGGTTTGAGGTATTTTCCAAAAAGTCCCCACTAATTTATTTTTTCTCTAAAATCCCTCTTCTGTTATCCTTCAATATAAAATGAAAATAATTTTTTCACTCTTATGATATTTATAAAATAATGATAGAAAATTAAAATTAAAAATGCCAAAAAAAAAAAAAAAAATCAAGTTTTCTTTCTTTCTAACACTCTCACACACAAACACCAAACTCCCAAACACAATCACCACCCTAAACACAAACACCCTAAACCATCCATCGGCAAGCTTGAGCATGAGCATGAGGAAGAGGGGCATGATTAGAGAGAGAAAAATATTCTTTTTATTATTTTAATTTGAATGTTTTGTTATATAATTTTTAATTTTAGATTTTTAGCAATTTACTTGCTTACTCTTATGTTTCTTTTCAAATAAGTAACGTTTTACTAATTACTCACCAGTTTGGAAGGGGGTCTTGTTTGCTAGGGTCTTGTTTTACTAATTACTCACCGCTTTCTTTTGGGTTTGTTTCTTTGTGTTGCTTTTTTGTTCTGAGTGGCTATGGCAATGTGGCCTTCTAGTCGTGGTTGGCTTTGTGTTTTTCCCTTGTTTCTTTGCTGCGGTTTGCCACATGCTTAATAAAATTCACCGTT
This sequence comes from Acer saccharum, assembly GCA_030490815.1. Classification (NCBI taxonomy): domain Eukaryota; kingdom Viridiplantae; phylum Streptophyta; class Magnoliopsida; order Sapindales; family Sapindaceae; genus Acer; species Acer saccharum. Next base: position 17,011,008 of record CM059867.1, on the reverse strand, counting down.
ATAAAAAAATAAAATAAAAAATTACACAAGAGTTTTTGGGTAAAACTGAAACTATATATATGGTGCGTTTTGGAGAATAACTCAAACTAAAGGAAAACTTCAATAATTTCACTTAATAAAAGGGACTTTTGAACTTTTAGAATTTCGAAAAATTCCCCACACTTTTTTCAAAAGGCGGAAAGAAACCGTTCAAGATTTTGTAATTTTTGTGTTCACGTACAGTCACTTCATATTAATTAATGATTCTCATCAACAACTTTAGACTAATATATATACAAAATTGGTCTTATAAAGGACAAAACAACATGATCGATAATAATATAAGTTGAAAAATGATTATATAAGAGTAAAAAAAAAAGCTAGATTTAATTGGGAGAGTAAAGAAAAAAACTGTACTTACATGTGAGGCAACAAAATATGCGATCATGTTGAGAACAATCCCCCACCAAACAGTACCAGAAATGTTTTGCATGCGACGTAACAAGCAAACAGAGTGCTAGATTTTTGGGAGATATTGGAACAAAAACATTATCAACAACACTGTTATCACCAGTGTTGTTGATCCTCCTTCCAATAGAGATGGAATCACCACCCATATCACAACCTGCAAATACAGTAAATATATCTATCATTCGTGACTCGCTTTTAGTTTCATAACCAATTTGAATCAGAACCCTAATCATTTGTTGATTTGAGCTTTTACGTACTGAGCTTTTAAAGATTTCAAAGTTAAGGGAAATCAACAAAATGTTCGAGTTCCTTTTCTAATAAAATGCTTGATAGATTTTCATGAGAAATAATTACAAAATGTTAATTATCAGTAGAATCAATTAGTATCAAAAAATATATCAGCGAGATACTAATTGATTCTACTGATAATTAACGTATAATATTGTCGTGAGGTAATGTTACCACTTCATCTCATTATTATCATGACAGATTCAAGTCTGGGTCAAGCTCCATAAATTATTTTGGTACAAGAATGCAGCCATTATTGCATTCTTTTTTGTCATTTGGCACTTTATAATGGACCATGAATTCTGCAAAAATCTTCAATCATATAGTGGAATTTTATCATTTTATGTTGATTTGTATGTCTGTTTGGAAAAGGACTAGAGCAGGGGAAGGGAAATTTCAATATTTAAATTATGTACCTTATATAAGAAACACCAAACATGAAAATATAGAAAAAGTGACTCAAGCAGTGCACCCATCTATCTATAATAGATCACTTTATGAAAAAGCGATCTTTTAAATGAAAGGATCACAAATAGATCGCTTTATGAAAAAAAAAATATCTTTCTCTAAAAAGGATCATTTAAAATAAATCTATTTTAATAAAATGACTTTTTTTAATAAGTTGATCACTTAATTAAAATAAATCATTCTACTAAAAAAGTGATTTTTAAAAAATAAAAATTTCAGTTCTTTTTTCATATGAAGAAAATCATTTAAAGTAAATAATTTTGAAAAATTAACATTTTGTAGTGTAAAGGATCAATTAAGATGAATATATATATATATATACTAATTAAGATGGATAATTTAACATATATATATATATATATATATTTATATTCTATGACAGATTTAAATTTTGAAATCCAGATTATTTTATTACAAATAATATATTTTTTAAATGTTTTAACAAAATAATTTCATTAATAAAAGAGTGCCAAAAATTTAGTTTCAAAAAATAAAAGAGTGCCAAAATGCGCGCCCTAAATTTTTCCTCTCAATTTTTTTTTTTTTTCATTTTTTCATGTCTAACCCTATTTCTTAATATAATCTTGTAACTGTTGTTTCTCTCTACAATTGCCACCAAAACCCACTTCCTACGAAACTTGTTAAAAAAATATATAAGATACACTTGTTCAACCACCAAGTTTCAAGTCATGATGTGGAGAAGGTGAGTCTCTCTCTCATTTTTTTCTCTGGGTACTTTCTATAAGATATTCTTTGGACTGTGATTTAAGTAAACATATACGTTAATTAAAAAAAAAAAATGAAAGGATTTTATGGAATAATGTTTTAGATTTATTGATCTTATATGTGAATTTTATTTTTATTTTTTCAGTTTTTACTTTTACAAACTTGTGAGGCGATTTGTGTTTTGGGCAATGTGATCTCTGTTTGTTACAGGTATTTATTGTACTCTTGATCAAGTAATTTTTCTTTTTATTTTTTCTTTGTTTTTGAAGATATTCAAAAGAATTTAGAGTGATTTTGACCAAATCTCATTAGTTGTTGTAGTGGTACAAAGGAAACCGATATATTCACAACACAACCCAATTATTTCTTTAATGATATTTTATTGTTGTTTTGTAAAATTGTAAAGCGTATATAATTAACTAATGAGATAGAGAGATATCATTTTTTTAAATAGAAAGTTCAAATTATTTAGAATGGGCATATTTATATATTTATTTACTTTGATCCTTTCAAAAGCTTTTATTTATATAAACTTTTGTTGTGGGTAATGTTGTGCAGTTTCAAGGAAAGATTTCATACATACAGGAGGTGAAAGGATTGATTATGGGGAGTGGGACTACACATGAAGATCGAACGTTGATAAATATTCTAGTATTGAACTTTGATGGATATTATAAACTAAACTTTGTAGTTTGTTTTTTGTTTTGAGAATTTTTTTAATTTTTTTTTGGAACAGCATATTTCATTGATAAGCTAAAAAGGTAAACAACCGAGAACAAAGCACAATACAAGCCCAGAAACAGGGCACAACAGAGCAGCCTAAGAACAAAAACAGTAGACACAAAACCAAACGAAGACAGCTCCCACAAAAAGCTAAGAAAGCACATAAAAAATAGAAACAAGACCAGCTAGAGTCTAGCCTTTGTCATCTTCTTTCCCTCTAGCAACTTTTCCTCTATCAATATGGTCTTCCAACTCTTCTTCAAAACCACTGAAATTTTAACCTCGAGCCCCACTTCGAGTCTTCATCCTATGGATTATCGGAGGAAACAGTTCTTTTTTTCCACCTTCTAACGGAAGGGCATGGAGAAGCAACAATTTCCCCCACATTCCCCTTCCGAAAAATAGGTTCCAAATCACCAAAATCAACATAAAGATCAATAGATGGATCATCCAAATCACCCCTCACTGAACTCAAATTACCCTTTTCAAAATTAATAAAAACCACTTGGTCATCGGAAACCGCCACTCCCCCGCTTTATCCATCATTAGAACCAAATACCTTAATACTCTTACCATATGTCTTCTTACTCTCAACACCTTCCAAGGACCAAATACTAACACTTTGGACTGCCCCACCATTAACAATACCCTTACCACCTTTCCCAACACAAGAACCAAAAGACTCATCATTCCCACTTTCAGCTGCCCCCCTAACAAGAAACTTGGTTTTAACACCCAATGTATAATAGATTTGAGAATTTTTTTTTTTTTTTTTTAAAAAAAATTGAAATTGTTAAAAAGAATGACATTTTGTATTATGGTTTTTTTTTTTATTGATTGATTTTTGTTTGTAATCAATTCAAAATAGAGTATCATGTAGTGATATTAACGCTACTTAATTAGAAAATAATTATGATTTAAAATTAATTAAAATAATCTATTAAGCCATATCATTTTTTTTAAGGAAAGTAATTTTTATGTTATAATAGATCACTTTTTTAATAAAATATTATAATTAATTTCTTAATTAGAGGTCACTTTTGAATTAAAAAGTGATATTTATTGAGTTTTATTTGATCATTTTATAAGTGATCATAATTGTAAGGTTTTTTTTTTAAGATCACCTTAATTAATAGAGATAGCTTTTAAAAGTGATCTTTATATGCTTTCTGATTATTTAATCCTCTAACAAGTTTTTGTAGTAATGAATTTTATTCCAACTATTTTATATGAACTATTAAAATAAATTGAAATTAAGCGGTTGGAGTGAACAGTTAGGAATTCTAGTGTTGAAGAAAATAATTAGCTTCGTAACAATGAATAAAGTTATCCTAGTTTTTCATTTTTTAATTTTGTTACTGAATTACCGATCAAGTAGTCAGGGGTTTGTACTAGCTGAAATTAAAAAAAATACATGTGTGATCTAGATATCTATTCTACAATCGGAAATATCTACTCCCACAATTCTTATGAGAAATCTGCCTACACATGTTGTGGAGAAATCTCTTATTTTATTCACATAACCCTTAACCGGACACTATATATTGTCGGACCCTCAAAGATACATACACTAAATAAACAGAGAATGATATGTGGTGACAAACTCATGATATGTTTTACTTTAAATGATTCAAATCGTCTATCAAAAAATGGTGTCTCAATTTGTGTCTAACAAACCAAATTCAGCCATGTCAACCACTATCATGTACATTTAATTATTTAAATAATTAAATGTACATGATAGTGGTTGACATGGCGGAATTTGGTTGGTTAGACAAAAATTGGGACACCATTATTTTTTGATAGGCGATTTGAATCCTACTGTAAAATGTTCCATGCTTGATCACTATTAGATGAAAAGGAAATAACATATAATGGCTCATCGGAGCTTGAAGTAATATATGCACATGGTCATGGATGTTACAACATTTTGGAGACCATTATTTTATTTCCTCAAGAATTTTTCCTCAAAATACTAAAATCAACTAAATTGACGTGGTAAAAGAAAATAAATGAAATGATAATGGAACTAATAAAAATAAACAAATTTTTTATAAAAAAAAAAATAAAAAAAAAAAATAAAAAAAAAATAAAAAAAAAAATTGGAACTCGAATTGTAATACTGAGGAAATAAGAAACTTACAATTACAACTAGACATGATTATATGAAGCTAATTAATAGTTGGCTTTACCAAGTAAATTATAAACCACTCATCTTATAAAAAGGGTCAGTGATATCTAAAGCCATTGATTTGGTGAGATAGTCCCTAAATGACCATTAATTTTTCAAAATGGCTCAAATTGGCCATTTCATAAAAAGAAAGTATCAATTGTTGTCACTTTGCCCATTAATTGTTTGAAATCTGTTTGCTTATGTTATAACTTATTAGAATACGGGTCCAAAATTAGTAAAACATATTTTACACTGGTTTTTAAATGGTTTTTTTTTTTACCTGTATTTTGAATATTTTTTTATCATGATTACTTTATAAAACAAGAAATATTGCCCATAAATTCTCATAATTAAATCATTACCTTATATATATATATATATAATTAAATAATAAATTAATCATGAAATAAGTTTGATATCACCCCGAATTAATCAGGAAATTAATCAAGGAATAATAATAAGTTTGATGTCACCCATAAACTGGAAATATTACCTATACAAATAATAAATTAATCAAATCATTAATTTTTATATATAATCAAATAATCAAAATACAAAAAATATTGTACATAAAATTCTTTATGGGTGCCATGTCACAAATAATGGTAGCTTTCTGTTAGATTTTAACAGAACGGCTGTCAATGAACAATATTTTATCAAAATGGTGATTTTGGAACAATTTAAACAGTCAATGACCTTTTTGGAACTCCACCCACCAATTAATTAATGGTGTCCAGTGCTATTTTCTCTTATAAAAATTAGTTAGCTTAACAGGTAAGGTCTCTTATCCTTATATAAGAGATTTTGAATTAAAATTACCTTTAATTAACGGTTTTTATTTACTTTAATTATCTGTAAGTGAAAGAGAACAGAAAAAGAAAAAGAAAAATAGAAATGGTTCTTTCTCTACCAAAAAAACAAAAAACAAAAAGAGAAAGAACAATTATGTGAGTCATTCAAGATTTTTAAAGTTCATGCACTTACTCTAATTTCAATATTATTTTCAATAATGAATCAACTCCGTAGCTGTAAACTTTTGCTGAGGCAACATAATTAATGACAATATTTTGAAACAAAATCTCTAGTATGTATGCATATATACAGAATAATGTAATAAGAGCTAGCATGACAGAAGTACAGAACAGGAACTACTGATCATCCCTCTCCTTGCATGCATAAAACGACTAATGACATGCACTTGTCACCTCCAATTCAACTAACTATATCTACCACCAATTATTACCATCAATCACATGATAATCATGATCATACTAATTTTAATTATCATTCAACCAAAATTCTAATTAACACGTCTGATCTTAGGAATTATTCCATTCGCTTTTTCAATCCTTAACGTGGTATCAGAATGTTGCGAAAATTGAATGATCAGAAAAGTTTTGAAACTCACCTGAGGTAAAGGGAGGATGACAAAGAGATCAAAGAAGAAACCCTTCTTGGCTTTCAAGTATAGGAGAGCAACCGATCGAGAAGAAGAATAATTGTTGTTGTAGTTGTCGTTATTGTTGTTGCTGTTGTCGTTATTAATGGTGGTGTGGGCCCCACTTCCTCCATCTCCTCCGCGGCCACCTACCATGGAGTGTAATCCGCTGCTGATACCGGGGACGGTCCTGCTCTTGGCCATCTTGAGCTGCAGCCACATGTTCCACACGTGAAGGACGTCGGTCGTGCAACGGAGTGCCGTCACAATGATGGCAAACCAGCCGTCGACGAAAAGACACATACACGTGTCACTCACTGAGAGCACGTAGAAGAAAAGTGGGTCCACAAACAGACCCGTCACGTAAACCAATAGGAAAACCTTATTCCATTCTTGAACCCATTTGGCTCTCGGGTCCAAAACTCGCCCAAATGACCACCAACCACCACCACCTCTCCTCCGGCCACCGCACGTCGGAAAATACACTTTTCCACACCCATTTGAACTCTCCAATTCCTCCCTATCCTCCTCCTCATTTTCTTCCTCTTCATCGTCATCATCCATGCCTTCAAATTCTTTGTCATCAGTATCATCATCGTCCGTGATGTAGTACTGCATGCGCCTTGCACGTGACATATCCTGGTCAGTTGCCATGTGGAGAAGAAGAAAACAAAGGTTTTGATATGTTTGGTTTTGATTTTTGAAACATGTTTGAGAGAGAGAATAATTGTGGAGTCAGGAGTGAGTTGGCGAGTACAGACAAAAGTACCTATATGAATTTACAGTATTGCCCCTTCTCTCACTGTATGCGTATATGTGCAAATCTATTCTTGGCTTCCAAAAAATTCATCATCATAACAAGATGATGATGACGTGTCCTATTACTAACGCATTCATGCATTTAACTTAATTAATTATTGAATTACTCGAACAACCCTTGGTCTTGCTATTCTATTTATAAATTACACTAAAGCAATGAAAGCTGGGGCGAATGATTGTGTGGGCTAGAGGGGGCTGTAGCCCCGTCTGCCATTTTAATTTTTTTTTTTTTTTTTTTTTTTTTAAGTTTTTAATAGTATTTACCCGATACAAGTTATTAAAACCAATTATCAAACCAAAATTTGACAGCTGATTTGAATCCTTATCATATAACTCACATTATCATGACCCACCATGTGCATGTCAGCATGTCTTGACTTTTACATGCCTTTTTATTCCTACTTCTCACCACTCCATCCGACTTAGTTTTTTTTTTTTCTTCCTTATTTTCTTCTTCCTCTCTAATATTTTTCTCAGTTATTTTATCACACTACAAGAATAATTGCTTTTCATGATAGTTAAAAACCGTTATGAAAGGGTTTTAATGACGGTTTTGTATGTGTTGTTAAAAGCAGTGTAATAAAAAGTTTATCACCGTTTTTTAGTTTATGATGGTTTTTAAAAACCGTCATAAACCAATAATAGTTTTTGTCCATGATATATTCTTCACGATTTACAAATGTTATTATTTTATAATGGTGTAAAACCAACATTGACAATTGACTTCCAAATACCTATCAAGAAGAGATTATATACCATTTTATGCATTCTTTAATCTCACTCTATTCCACTCTAATTTTTTTTTTAACAATCTTGGGACCACATTTGTAAGAATTCTCTCTTCCTTGAATGTTTATTCTTTTCTATTTACTTGTATATTATTTTATTATTTACTTCCTTTTTTGTTTGGGATTCATTATTACATTAAAATTGGTTTAGAATTAGTTTGATGAGAAGCCTCGTAGATGTGGATTTCACTAAAATTCTTTGGAGTATGTACATTATATTGTATGTTTCTTTCCTTCTTGACTTTATTTATTTTGTTAGAATATACATTTTGAGGGGTTAAATTATTATATCTCTCGTGTTATGCTCTAGAACATCCAATTCATTCGCTGACACCCTGGCTAAAAAAGGTTCCAAGTCTGAAAGAAATGTGTTGTCTTGGAGTGATATTTGATCGTGTTGTGATTTTTGAGGGTTCTGGGTGGGTTCTGTATCTCCGGGTCTCTTTCTTTTTTTCTGTGTTGTTGCTCTGATTCTTTCTGTTAGGCGTTTGCACATTTCTTTCTTTGGGTCTGTTGGGTTGTGGCTCCTTGTTGCCTCTTCTTGGCTGTTGTCTTAATATATTCTTCCTTTCTTAAAAAAATAAAAATAAATATTATCTCATGACTCGTTGTGTATTTACTTTTTAATAATAAAATTTATCTTCCTACTAAGGTTGTTTAAAAAAAATTAAACTAGTATTTAGTTCAACACCGTCAGACAAAAAATCCTGAATTCGCCCCTAAATGAAAGAACATACATTTTTGTCGCACACAACTTAGTGCCCATAAATTTTTAGAAATCAAAATCATCTCGATTTGGCTTAGGTGAAGTCAGCACTTCTTGTACAACCAGAGCCTGTCCTCCCCAGTGGCGACAACAGCCTTCGCAGTCATATAAACGACAGCAAAGTAGGCGTGAGCCGGTGCTTGTACAATCTCCGGGCGAGCTGAATAGCCACAGCTGCCCAAACCTTCCATCCAGGGGATAATATGATCTTGAACTTCTCTACACTCATTAATTCCAGAAATGTTGTGTCACATATTTTAGGTCCAGAAATATACAATTGAATTGCAGTAAGTGTAATCAATATTTATTTTTAATGCAATATGTTATCAAATCCAATTAATTCTCAAAAACAATAGTGGATAATTTCAAAAAAAAATTATATGGTTTTCAAACTTTGAAAAATAAAATAAAATTGCTAATAGTAGTGTACATCATCCAAACCAAAAAAACAGAAATACTTTTAAAAATTAAGTAGATATTTAAAATATAAAATAAAATCATTAAAAGAATAATTTGTTTTAATAATTATAATAAATAAAAAGAAAAAAGAAAAATAAAGAAGTAACGATCTCTTCTTGGGGAACGGTGAAGCTAGGAAGTAGAAGGATTGTTTAATTTATTTTGAAATTCTTAACATTAATTTAATTTATTATTTATTACCTTTAATTATTTCTCATTCAACTTAATAAAAGCAGACTTTTCAACTTTCACAATTCCATTTTTGTTTTGTTCATAGTCCACTATGCTGCTGCTCTAGTGTTTATAAGAGCATCTCTTGGCTTGTGAAAAAAAGAAGATGCCACGTAGGGTAACTAGACGTTATGTTAATAATTGTGTCTCTAATGCAGCCGTACATATTCAACATCAAACTGACATGGTAAAAATAATATTAGACATTGTCAATATGATCGTCCACTTCCAGACGGTCTATTACACAGCTATTTTTTAGGTTGACTCAACAAACATTTACAACTGACATTAATTTTTCATATATTTTTTGTAAGGAAATAAAATAAAAATAAAATAGGAAAAAAAGATGGACACGTCGTTAAAAAAATTATGTTTTAGACGGAAGCATTGGAGACTAAATTTTGAGTTGATTGTCAATCAAGTTTATTTTTATGCCATATAGAAAGCAAGTCTCTTGACATTATTGTCATGTGAACAATTATTGGTATGCAAGCCACTTTAAGTTTCTCTCCAAATTTACTAGCAAAATTTCATGCTATATTTTCTTTGATTATCACTTGTTTTTTTTTTTTTTTTTTCCCAATATTTTACTGTTATTCATACAATTACTTTCTCTGCTAGATACAGTACTCTCTCAACCTACTCTCTGTTCATGTACTAGCATATGGAGTACAGTATTAATATTTTCACATTAAATTTGTAGCCTTTATAAATGGCCTCCTTTTTCATTTTATTTACAATGCAAACTAACAACTTATTTCCTAGATTGCCCTTTTTCTTTAACTTTAATATATTATGATTTATATCAATTTTTTTAAAAAAATATATATGTATTGCTCATATATCTATTTCTTTTTGTGGAAATGGTGAGAAATGTTACCTTTTTAAGTTGGTGTTATAAGAAAGTCACCACTTTAATAACTTAAGTTTAAAAGGCACCTATTATGGTGAACAGACAAAAATGCCCTTACTTTACACATTCTCTTACTTTGAAATTTCTGAGACTTTATTCTTTCATTTTCTTTATAGAGTCTATTTAACAGACCTCCAATGGAGATTGAACATCAAACAGACCTCCATTAGTTTAGTGGCGCTACGCAGACGCATTCGAGGGTCGAGCTGGGTTTTCGAGTCTTTTGTAAACCTTAATATGGTTGTTGTGAATTTTGATACTAGGTTTCGGCCTTTTCCATACTTGGTTCGAGCCTTTTCATACACTGTTGAAAAGACTCGAATCTAGTGTAAAAAGGCTCGAAAAGCATGAAAAGGCTCGAAAAAAAGTTCAAAAGGGCACGATTTTAGTTTAAAAAAGGCTCGAATTTATTTTCAAAAGGCACGATTTCATTCAAAAAGGCTCAAAAAATTTTCAAAAAGGCTCGATTTCAATTCAATAAGGCACGATTTCAGTTCAAAGGCTCGAATTTTTTTTTCAAAAAGGCACGATTCAGTTCAAAAAGCTCGAAATTTTTTTCAAAAAGGCTCGATTTCAGTTCAACAAGGCTCGAATTTTTTTTTTCAAAAGGCACGATTGCAGTTCAAAAATGCACGATTTAGTTCAAAAAGGTCGATTTCAGTTCAAAAAGGCTCGAATTTTTTTTTTCAAAAATGCTCGAATTTTTTTTTTCAAAAGGCACGATTGCAGTTCAAAAAGGCTCGAATTTTTTTTTCTTCAAAAAGGCACATTGCAGTTCAAAAAGGCACGATTTCAGTTCAAAAATGCTCGAATTTTTTTTTTTTCAAAATGCACAATTTCAATTCAAAAAGGCTCATTTTTTTTCAAAAATGCCGATTTCAGTTCAAAAAAGGCTCGAATTGTTTTTCAAAAAGGCATGATTTCGTTCAGGAAAAGTTCAAAAGGTTCCTCAATGTTTGAAAAGACACAAAGTGACAAAAAGGGGTAGTTTTGTTGATCACCTAAATAGTGTATTTTAACTTAAATTAGTAATGCGGTGCCTGTTAAAAAACGGCCCCAAATAGTGACAAAAACATTTGAACCCTTTCTTTTTTACCAAATTTATTCAAATTTCTTTTTATATATCACTGGCTACTGATGGTTGTT